>VDFB02000013.1:46526967-46718476 GCA_007258455.2 Sequoia sempervirens | reverse complement strand
GTATTTCTCGATACCCTTTCGCTTCTAATAAGAGTTTCCAACTTTCGTAATTGCTTTCTCCTTTTTCTCGGGCTTCAACCGCTATTTTGAAGGTGTTTGCATTTCCAGTTGGAAGACGTAAATTTGGCGGGAAGGTTCAAGATGGAAAAATACACAGTCTGGTGAAAGAATCAAGTCAAGATCATTCATGACTTGAAAGTTATTCAAGTTCCAATTTCTGCTTTTTGACCTGAAAAACCTTCCGAGCTCAGTTTGAGGCACCAAATGATCCCGGATGGGCCTGAAAATTTGCGAAAACGCCAAAGTAGTCCGCCGAAGGCCTACTTTGCGGAAAATCGTCTTTTCGAGAGCTTTCCGAAAAGGTATTATCATTGAAGATCCGACGGTCGGATTAAAAGTTATGGCTGCCGGAAGTTGGTGCATATTTTAAAAATGTGCTAATTTTCAACTGTGAATTTATCTTGAATTTCAAATTGTAATTTTGGCGCCAAATCGTCAAAAATCTTATCTCGAAGGTTGTTTTTGGTTCCAAACCGAAATGGGTCTATTTAGGGACTTGTTTCTGATTTTTGGGTAACTTTTTTGGGGAAAAGAAGTTCGCATGCTGTGAAAGGGGATCTGGGTAATTTTCTGTAAGTTTGTAATTCGCATGTATCACAGAGCTCGAGGATTTGTGATCCTCTGCATGTAAGATTTTTCATTATTGAATAATAAGAAATTTTTCCAGTTGTGTGCATTATTTCTGTGTCTCGGGTTTTCTCCCTCGTCAACTACTTTATATTAGCTCTTACCTGATTCTTTCTTCTATTTTTTTTTTACCTACCATCAGTAACTTATGGTGTCTGTGATGAACCTTTGCAACAGCCCCAACACTCGAATAATGCCTTAATTGAAAACATTTATATAATGCTTTATTGTTAGTGCTTAAAGAAGTTCGTTAAATTGTAAAGAATGATGTGGGTGATCTATTGAAGACTAAATATGGTATCGGTATATATATACTGCCCTACTTGATCATTTTTCGCATTGCCAAGTGATAAACTATTCTGAGTTACATAGACGACTATAACTAGTGGCCACTCTCTTTTGTATCCTCACTGTTTTTTACAAATGGTATATATATTATGAACCATACTTTAAATGCTAAAATTATTAGCAATACTTAATTGAGGCATCTTATTTCCCCTTATAAATGGATTAAAATTTTCATGTTTGGTATATATTGCTTCTCTTAAACTCTTAATAATATTGCAAGGAGTAGTAGGCAGAATTTTTGTTTATGTTAAGAAAGTGAACCATAATCTTTTCATTCATTACTAAATTCTACGATTCCATCTCTTTACCTTGCTAATTTAATTGAACATATACTTTGTTTAGGTGAATGCAAGAAATTATTACAAATCTTAGCTAAGCATTCAAGGAGATCCTTGTTGCAACATTTCTCTAAAAGAAAGCAAAACATTCTTTAGAATGATTATCATGCTAATGTTAAAAGATTTCTCTAATACATCATTCTTGCTCTCTATATTATTGACATAATCCATCATATCCTTGGCTTCAAAACACAAAAACACCTTTATTTAATGTTTAAATCCAAAACCTATTATTTTCATGATGAACAAATACCAAACCCTTTTATTTTCTAAACAAGAGATTTCAAGTGGAGGCCTTAAGAGACAAAATCCAACAATTTTTAGATCAAAATTTAATAAAGAATGCATGATAAATGAATAAGGCTTGCTCTTCAGCCTATCGTAATGGCATCATGGAGCCTCATGGGCTCTAGCCATACCCCTGAGCAAGAAAATATATTAACCCCAAGATGATGAAAGGAGTTTTCTCAACATTAACAAAAATGATAAAATTTCATAACATCAAATTACATGACAATGTGATCTCCACTCACCACATTCAACAATGAATCATATAATCATGCTTACATCCTACAACAATAAAAAAAGGGAGGGTGAAAGTAGGGAAAACTTATCTCTTTTCTTTAGGTGAAGGGATTGAGCTCCTTTATCCATCTTTCCTCTTTAAAAGCCATCTTGATCACTATATTTCCAAAGAGGTGGAATCCTCTCCTCTTCTCATTCTTTCTACCCTCTCCACTAAGTTCTCCAAGAGGAGAAGTGGGTAACACCCCACTGCTTCTTCTTCTCCAAAATATATAGGAGTTTCAACTTGCAAACTTTGGGTGGGGAGGTATGAATTGCACCTACTTTGATAAATGAGAGTCTTTTCCTTATTAAAGAGGAACATGCACTTGGACAAACCTTCCATCCTTCCATCCCATCCTCCCCTCAAAACTCACCACTTTCAATTATGAGGAATTTTTAGGGATCAAATCATGTCCTTGGGGCATTATTATATGCCCATTTGACCCCTACCACTATGGTGTAAACTCTAGGGGGTTTATTTTTGCATCCCAACCAAGAAAATTGACCAACAACCCTCTTTAGAGACCCATTTAAGGACCCATCCGAAATTCAAACTTGGATAATGATTTCTAACCTTAACCCCAACTTACATCTCACATGACACATAAATAAATACTCTCACAACACCAAAAATAATTTATCCCTTTAATATCAACCCTCACCATCTCAACATAATAACTTTTTTTTCCTAAGTTCTAAAAGTTGGCGGTCAAATTCATAACCCCAAGAAGATGTCTTTTCGATTTTCTCTCGATGGTTCACCCTTCCCATTGTAACACTGTTACCTCCCTACACAATACCAACACAATGGTAAGTAACAATTTGATATCACATAAATCTGTTAACTAAATATTTTATATTTTAGCTATATAATAACCCCTTTAAAATTTCAAAAAAAAATTCATAGTATACAAGTGTATTCCACCTTCATGGTAGGGATAATAAACAAAATGTCAAAATTAAATGCAAGAATATCACCAAAATATCACCTTATTTATCATCCATAATATATCTAATCATCAATTCAAGAAAAGGATATTAAAAATTAGGGTTGTGTTAAGTACATACGAGGCAGGGTCTTACATGGCAAACTTCCACTACTTATTTGAGGTGGAATGGCTATTAAACATAATGGCCACTTTTCTAGAACCCCTCTAGCGATATCTTGAAGACTATTGACCTGTAGAAGGGGACTTATGCAAGTTTCCATCTTCTTATATCTTTCAAATAAGTTGTAGGAAGCAAATAGTAGATAATTTTGAATTGCAAAACCAAATAACAAGGAATAAATTCTAAACAGTTCCAAAGTATGAAGGCACAAATAATGTTTAAATTGTGCCATTTTAATCATATATGTGAAAAAAAATCCAAAGGCCAAGTTGAGATCTAATATATTAATCCCATTTTATAAAGCAGAAGAAAATTTGAAGAAAGATCATACCAAGCAACATCCAGAATATCATCTTGACAGAAGCTAGAAACCTTGAAGATTTTGTGTGTTTTGACATAGTTCGTGTGACTTGATGGATTTTTCCATATTGCAAGATCATTCTTTTCAATAATTTTTTTCCAACCTAAAATATTGGAAAAATCCACAATTTCATCTTGTTCTTGCTTCAAGTCTTCAGCTGTCTGATTCTAGCCCTTAAAACTACCAAACCACAATGGAAAATCAAACTTTCCCTTTAATCGTATAACCTCAAAATTCCACACTAAAAAATCCAAATTCCTTGATGGATGCCCATGCCCTATTCCAAATCTCCTATTTTCTCATAGGTAGGGAGGAAATTGGTGAAGGTTGTGGAGTTTGGCTTTACACCTCCCAATTACATATGCTTAAAATTTTCTAAATCCTTTTCAATAAATCTATTTTGCACATATCCTGCAATCAGTGAGATGAAATATAATTTAGGTATTCTGTCAAATAGTTTGCATGCCTTGTTATCCTGCAATCAATCAGATGCGATCTCCTTCAACTCTGCAATCCACTATGTTCGGTGACTAAGAGGACACCTTCAAATCTGCAGTCTTTGCTTCACTAGTCAAAAGTCGCCTTTGGGATAGTTATCAAATTGGGTTTTAAGCATATGCTTTGTACATTGGCCAAATTGGTCATGACAATAGACTTTCTCACTCCCAGATGCTCAATCATGATAGTCTGGGAGGGACCCCTACTCAGATCCTCTATAACCCAAACAGAAAACCATCTTTTGTTCTTCAAGAAGAAAAACATTGAGCCCACTATTTGGTATGGGGGAAGTGTTTTATCCTTGTCATCACTCCCCTTAGATACTTGAATGTATAAAATGTAAGCCAAAATAAACCCTAGGAGAGGAAAGGAAAGGCTACTCACAATGTCAGAAGATCCTTCCATGCTATCCATCAACTGCAACAGATAGAGATAAGATTAAATCATATTGCACTCAATGGAGGTAAATTTCATTATAGGCAGTGGAGTGAATTTGATTTAGGTGGAGTAAATGTAATCTTCATGTAGTGGATAAAAACTAATTGTAGGTGGCAGTCAATCCTTATCATGTTTCCATCCAATAGAATGATTTCATGAGTTATGTTGTGAAGCTCACATTAATCAGAAACAAGTGTTGGAATTTACCAGTGTAAAAGAATTTGTATGATGTCCATACTTTGTCTACATAATATGATCAACGATAGTAAGAAATTCAATCATAGGCCAATTTCTGTAGAGAGAGGTTGACCATTTATTTCAAAAGTTAGGTAGATCTCTTTCAAATTGGATATGCCTTTGGCGTAAAACATTAAAGTGAAAAAAAATTAAAATGATTTTTCTTCTCCAACATACACAGTGCATGCAGGCTTCTTTACCCCAACTTAGGTCAACCGTTACTAATATAAAAATATATATAAATAGTCATAAAAAATTGAATAAGGATTTTTTAGTGTGACGAAATTTTCTCATTATATGAAGTCTATGTCGTGGAAAAGAATTGTGATAAAAAATAAAAATTCTAACCCTTATGAAGGGATAAGTTTTAGACAAAAGTTATAAAAGAAATTTGATAGCATAATAAATAAATAATTATTCTATTGTAATTAATCAAACATAATAAGATAGTGAATTACAAAAAATAAATTTTGATATGAATATTATTGTAATGAAGAAAATTGCATACATTAATATATTTTCTTGTTTGTTTAATGCATATTCTTAACATTTAATTTGTCATTTTTGACATATTTTTTGGTCATAAACTTATATCCAACACTTTCTAATGTCACATTATTTTGTTTAGTGCACCACCAATTTCAATGTAGTTATTTGTTTATCTAAATGATTTATAACTAATTTTACATTTGATATTTTCATTATTACTAATAAAAATAACATATACCAAATTTTAATTTCACTCAATTTTTGAATGGATAGAGATATTCAATATTTCCCACATAATATTGATACAATTATAAGCATTCAACTGAGACTATTCTATTTGTGTATTTTTTTGATAAAATGTCTATCCATTCCTATGAGATGTGAAGATCTCTAATATTTCTTATTACAAGGTAATTTAAAATGAAAAGTTAAGGAACCTCAAAAAATTAGAAGATACAACACAATATTCCAACCTCTTGAATGAATTTCCTCCTTATATTACCAATCTATAAGAAATGATACTAAGTAGATAAATAAAATATCATTAAACTCAAATATACAAAATTTTGGTTTAACTTTAAAAGTTGAGTGAGTTTCAATAGTTTTGAATATAAATGAACATGGTCAACATACACAGCCATAGGAAATGTTAGAGGAACATGAGGAAACTTAACTCCTCTTTTCAATTTACCCACCAAATTTTCCTTACTCGGTCTTGAATTGGAATCATGGTGATAACACAACAATCCCACTTTCATAAGTTATTCCATTTCCTAAGCATTGAAATTGCCACACAATTTTGCATCTACTGCATCAAGAATTCTATGCTACCCATGCAAGTGCCAAACCCATTCCACCACTCTACAATTGTGAGACACATAACATTTGACAAGTTCACCACCATCTAATGCTCAAACTACCCTATGACACTAAAAGATATGATTACAAACTTAAAGCTTCATTTTTCTTCTTGCCCCACGAAATAGATATTTGGTATCACTTGTACACAAAAATTCAATGATGTGGAATGTGTTGATTTCAATACTTTGTAGTCAACAAAATTTGAGTAAACAAACAATATGCAACCTTATTGATGTTAAAAAATTATATATTTTTATCTAGAAACATTTTTTGACTTTTTTATACCTTCAATTTTCATTCAAATCAGAGAGATTTAATTTATTATTATATTTTCTATAAAAAATTAAGAAAGATTTAAATATTTTGACAAGTATGTCAATATTTTTAAAGAAAATTTGAATTTTTTTTGATGTATTTATTTATTAATTTATCTAATTATTACTTTTTAAATTTCATTATGTAATTTTTTAACATAATATGATTAAATTATTTTTTGCATTATATATTAACATGCACATACATAATGTGATGACCTCTATTAATTAGCTAAATCATATCAAGTAGGAGCTTATAATACTAAATGGTAATTCATTATATCATTATGTGGACTAGGGGGGAGATTCCCCATAATAGAAAAAATCTAGTGACCAGATGTTTGGGTTGAGGGGCCCTAGGGAGGCAGCCAAAATGACCAATTTGACTCCCCTCTCCTCTTAGACCCTCTAATCAGAGAATAAATTCTCTTCTATAGTAACAATGAAGATGATTGGATTTGGAGCATCAACTCTTTAGGGGTTTTCTTTGTCAAATCTGCCTATACTATGATGGAGCAACCTATTCTCCCCCCTCGAAGTTTTGGCTAGAAATAAATATGAAATGCCAAAATCATCTAGAAGATTAACTCCTTCTCGTGGGCTACTGCCCAAGGTAGTATCCTCACAATTGATGTTCTCAATAGAAAGGGGTTTCATTTCATTAATCAACTCTTTACTTTAAAGAGGTTGAGAATAATAACCATTTATTTTTCAATTTTTCTTTTGCTAGAAAGGTATGGACTTATGTCTTATGTATTTTTTTGATTGATTGCATATTTTCTCATTCCCTTAGGGATTTTATTGAACAATGCAACAACTACCCTTTTGGCCACTAAATTATTGAGGAACTATGACCAACCTCCATGTGTCTTCTTTTTTCCATAGATGCTAAAAAATATTATGGGGTTCTCATTCTGGGCACTTGGTGAACAGTGAGAAAATGGGGATACTTTATAACCTAGGTCATTGAACACCACTATTCTCCAATTGTCATTCAATAATGTCCTAGGATCCCTAATTGGATTGACTATCAACCCCAATGGGTGAGTCAATTCTCAACAAGGAAGACCTAGGAGGGGGATCTTTAAGCTTTGAGGGGTTCACCACCAAGAAAAAGCTTGGAAAAGACACTTTAACATTCAACTCACAAAATCTAGTAATGCAAGCTAAATGAAGGATGCAAATCATGAAATTAAGAAACAAGAAGTTACAATGTGTGTACCTGGGAAGTCTAGAAATGTGATAAGGATTCTATAAATACAAAGAAGCTATTAAAATATGTTATGGAGGACTAAGATATCCTTACTGTCTTATTAGTCCCGCTGCTACTTTTTGGGGTGGATACAGAATATTCAAATGCCCAAACTAGATCTGAAAGAATCTTTGTGAAATTCCACTTGGATGACTAAGATTCCCTTGCTACCATCTTAGTCCCATATGAATTTCTAAAATCTCTGAATGTGATCCTAAGCTTGATGTCTGCACTTCCTTCTTCTCAGATCTCAGGTCCTAAAAGTTCCAAATTTGGCTTGTAGGTGAGTTTTTGTGAAGATGAAAACTTTGCAATGCAACTTTTCAACTTTGCAACTTTTCACTTCAAATTATCTTCAAGTCTTCAACCTAAAATTTCAATCACAAGAACACAAGAGAGGAAAAAATTCTTGATTGTTAGTAAATGAGGGTTTACCTTGGTCAAACCCCTTGTTGGTCATTAAACCTTGAAATGAAATCGAAATGATGAAGGGAAATGATGAATGAACAAAGTGCAATGTTCAACTCACCAAACCCCTGTTGTGAAATCTGGAAACTTGTGTGAAATGGCTAGGTTGAATGTAGATCTTGAATCAAAGGAATGCTTGATAGATCTTGACTTGAAATGCTCTTGATCTCATAAACTTGCCTTATGAATGCATACTTGAATGCTTAGATATGAAAATGAGAGAAAGGAATGTTGTATTTATACTTACCTATACTTAATATCCCAAAATTACACCACAACAAGCAAATGTATATGAATTTATTAATTAAAGGAGGCTAAATCCTACTAGAATTTGAAATTAAATCCCAAAAATAACTTGAGGGGGACTAAGACGCCCTAGACAGTGTCTTAGTCCCAAGGCATCAAAGACGGGGCATGGACTCCAAAAAGGGTCCACCTTAAGGCACACTTAAAATCAAGGTCCCAAGACCTTTGTGGGACAAAGATGCCCTAGCTGGTGTCTTATTCCTGATCCAAAAATTAGGAACACAGCCAAAATCATTAAATTATCACTTATCCTTTGATGTTTGTCAGGATTAGGTAGAAAAATATATAGTTTATTAGGCTTATGGATGCAAATTAGGACCAATTAAGACATAAATAAGGATAAACAAAGCAAGGTGGGCCCAAAAAAGGTGTGAAAACACAAGGGTGTGTTTTTTCCTACACTACATTTAGCCCCCACTTTAGTGAGAGGATGAAGTTGCTTCAAACTCACACTAAAGTAGCCAACCACACAATCAAGAGGGGTTCAAATGTACAAATGTTAGTAAGATAGGATGAAAAAAAGTAAGAGGGTGGCCAAGCCCCCAAGATTAGGATCTTATGGAAAACCAACATAGACACAAAGGAACACACTTGTGGATGCTATATGAAGGCATAACTAGATCACAAACATACATCATCAAGGATAGAAAAAGGAAAAAGGAAAAAGAAAAATGCAATAGATCAAGGTTTACAAGTGGAACATGTTGTCCACTATGCAAAACAAACGTATGCTCACAAGGGCTAGTGAAGCTATTTTTCCACTAGGTGAGCCCCAAGAGGTCCATATCAGAGTCATACCCCAATGAATATGATAAGGATAAAAATAAAATGCGCACTTACATGGGATAGTGAATCTAGTTGTTCACTAGTTGAGCCCTAGGCGACCATATCAAAGCTATACCTCCATGAATTTAATAAGGTGCAAAACTGCATGGTCACAAGAGCTAGTGAAGCTAGTTGTTCACTAGGTGAGCCTCAAGAGGACCATATCAAAGCCATACCTCCATGACTTTAATAAGGTACAAAAATGCAATGCCACAAGAAAGAGGGGTGTTCGAAGGGATTTTTCTTAGTTTGTGTGAGGTCTTTATCTTAGGAGACATTGTTCCTAATGTCTCCAAGAGAGGACCAATCAAAGGATCAAAGATTCGTAACTTAAGGAATGCAGTTTGTCACATCACTACTAAGATGAATTTAATATGCTAAGATAGATCATGCTCTTGAAGGAAATTACTCCCAATGTCACCAAAAAGAGAAACACATCACATGAAGTAAGAAAATAACATCAAGGAACATGGAAAAAATACAAATGAAATCATGCAAAAATAATGCCAATGTATGCCCCCACATTAAATAAATTACTAAACACCATACTATGAGAAAATACTTTAAAGTACAAAAATATGAAAAGGAAAAGAAGAGGGTTTCCCCCTAGAAACACATAAGGGAACTAGGGATTCGGGGTTAGTATCTTTCTTTTCTGCAATGATATTAGAGAGCTCAGAACTGTCATCATTTCCCAAATACACATAGAACTAGAAGAATAACACAAAGAGAGAAAAAACAATGGAAAACCTTTTGGGTCAACATGGAAGAGACATGGGGTGTCTCAATGCCTTACGTCATCCCCAAAAGGAAAACACAAGACAAAAAAATATTCAAATGAAAGGAAAAAATAAATGAGAAGAAAAATTCTTACAACATATAGAAGAATGAAGTACATATAGAGGAATGCACATAGAGAGCAAACACCAAGAAATATGGGGGATCACATTACACATGCAATCAACCAAAAAAAAAGAAAAAAGGAAAGAAAAAAGACTAGTAAAACACATGCAAGTCAAACATCTAATAGGTCATTTGCATCCCAGTCTTGTTCAGTATATGTGAAATGAAGATCACTAGAAAGAGGGACATCAAGTGTTGTACTAGGAGAATCACCAGATTCAACACGTGGTGAATCACTTGGTTTAGCGGGATCATCATGGTTGTTATCATCTAAGCTCATAGAAGAGGAAAACAATAGATTCAAATCATTATGCACTTCCTCATCAATTTTAGTTGTTTCTTCATCATCATCCAAGTTAACCACAACAGGAGGATGAATGATAATATCCGTAGAAGGTGTTGGTCCTTGTTGAGTTGGAAATGTAGGATATGTTGATCTTGGTAAGGGAGGATGCTCAATGTTTATTGCTTCTATCAATTTTTTATTTTTATTTTCAATGTTGTTCTCTTCATTCATCTTTCAAGAAATAGCACGACGTCTACGCCTACACTCTCTAGCATTTCTATTTCTTTTATTACAATTTTCAAGTTGCATTTGTGTAGGAGTGGGTTTGTCAACCATATGTTTCTTTTCTCCTTGTGACGAAAGAATGGAAGAAACCATGGGAGGTTGTTTAACCACTTTCTCTTTGGCTTTATAAATTTTCTTAGGAGGTGGATTAGTACTTGTTTTCTACTCTCTTGGCCTTTTTTAGGAAATAGGCAAAGGATTTTGGATGGATGGGTCTTGGTTAGATGGAAAGGATTTAAGCTTGATATTGTTTTCTTCAAGGGGTGGAGCTTCAAACATAGGTGGATGAAATTTTTCAAGGGATAACTTGGCTATGCATTTTTCTTAGAACTTTTGGTAGGATAGGAAAAGGAAGTCTTCATGGGGTCTTATAGGTTCCATGGGCTCAAGCCAGAAATAATCTAAGGAAAATTTTCCATGGGAATATGGAGGGCTCATGCCACTATAGTTCACAGTGAATATTTCATTGCTGACTAGAAACTTTAAGCACTTGTGGACAATGGATGGGATCACATTCATGGAGCAAAGCCATTTGTAGCCTAACTTCACACAAAATTGGTCCAAATTAGAGATGATAGAGAATGATACATTTAGTTTCTTTGGTCCTACTTGTAAAGGAAGTGTGATCGAGCCCATTGTAGCACAAGAAAAACCATAATGCATTTTAATCCATTCTTTGGGTTTATCATATCTATCTTCGGTAAGTTCATGTACATATAAGAGTTCTTTTATGGTCACATTCTCTCCGTAGACAGGATCAATTAAAATCCCAAGAGTCAACCTATTATTGATTCTACCAGCTATGTAAAGTGGACCATCGAGTGCATTCTTGATTGTTTCTTTTAAAGAGAAAGTAATGTTAGTGGGCATTATGGATTGTTGTTTATGAGGCTCAATGTTAATAAATCCTATCGTTATATTAATAGGACTTTTGTCATTAGTATCCTTAGGATTTTTTTCATCATCATCCATAGGATTTTGTTCGTTATTGCTCATGTTATCATCATCTATGTTAACACTCATCACATTAGGCTTAGTTTCACTAGCCTTAACAAATGAAATATTATGGTTAGGCATGGGATTGGTAAATATTTGTAAGTTTGGGTTGGGAGGAGCTAAAAATTTATTACCTTTATCATTCACACCTCCAATTTGGATATGATTAGAATGAATGAGGTCTTGCACAAGATGTTTAAGATGCTTGCAATGTTCTATATCATGTCCTTTTTGTTGGTGATAAGAACAATAGGCATTGTGTCTAAAGCAAGGAGGTATCAACTTGCTATGGTCAATGGGTTGGATGATAGGTAAGGTAAGCATGTTTTTGTTTAATAGCTGAGTCATGATATTGTGAAGTGTGTCAGGTAAGGATGTGAATTTCCTTTGTGGACCCCCAAAGATATAAGGATTACTCTTCTTTATAGCAGCTACTTGGGTATCAACTTGCTGGGTAGGTTGTAAGGTGGAATTTAGTTGAAGGAAACTTTTATTTTATCTTATAAAAGGCTGGTAGGTGTTTTGGTTTGAAGATTCAGACTTTTTAGGATGGGTGGAGGTGGTTTTCGGTTCATAACTACATACAAAATTTTGATAATCTCAAAGGGCGGTGCATAGGTCCATGAAGGAAGGGAATTTCATCATGGTAAGCTTGTATCATATATTACTTTGTAAATTTTCTATGAACATCTTTTGAATGTGAGAATCAGGAATCTTCACACTAATTTGGGAATAAAGCGATTGGTAATGAGAAATAAATTCAGTTACTTTTTCACCCTCATTTTGTTTACATCTCATCAAATCAGCTAATGTCATTTCAAGAACCATATGCACTTGGAAATGGTTAATAAAGACTTCAAAAAGTACATTAAATGAACAAATTGAGTTATTCGGTAGTGCATAAAACTAGTCCAAGGCAATGTCTTTCAAGAATTGGGGGAAAATCTTAGCCAAAAGTTTTTCCTCAAGGATAAAGTAACTACACAAAATAGTAAAGACATTAACATGATTTGTAGGATCTTCCTTTACTCCATATTTCTCAAATCTAGGGATCTATATACCTTGTGGCACCAAAGTTCTCAATATCTTCAAAGATAGTGAGTTTCTTTGGACATAGTATGAAGGTGGACCATTTTGATTTTGATTTTTTGTGGAAAATTGATGTTGAATGGATGAGAGGATTTGTAAAAGGTGGTTAATGATAGGGTGATTGTGTGTGTATTGAGATGGGGGTGAATATGGTGGTGGTGTGTATGTGTTGGAAGGACCTGTGAATGAATTTATTATGGGAGGTGAGATAAGATTAGATGCCACATAGGTATAAGGAGTACTAGTGTAAATTTGTGAGGTAGGAAGGACATTTCTAGTTGGTTGCATCATTGTGGGTAGTTGAGGGTTGATATAGGTGAGAATGGAGGTTATGGTTAAAAGGGGAGGAGTTTGATTTCCTCCTTGGCTTTGCACATTGTTTGAAGATTGAGCACCATTGGTGGTGGGAGGAAGGTTTTTTCCAAAGATTTGAGCTAAAACAAAGGATTTTGGTGCCTTCATCCTTCGTTTGTCTTTTAGGGTTTTTGCACCTAAAAGGGGAAGGATGGACCAAAATACACAATGTTTCACTTAAGATTAATGTGAGGATGGATGGTATATTGATGTGAAGTGTTTTTGGATATGTTT
The DNA here is from genome assembly GCA_007258455.2 of Sequoia sempervirens. Lineage (NCBI taxonomy): Eukaryota > Viridiplantae > Streptophyta > Pinopsida > Cupressales > Cupressaceae > Sequoia > Sequoia sempervirens. Next base: position 46,705,230 of record VDFB02000013.1, on the reverse strand, counting down.
AAATGCTTAAAAATTTAAATAAATGAATGTAAACTAACCTAATGCAAGATACTAGAAAACACAATGTTGATTGCAAACATTAACTAGAAACATAAACAAATGAAAATAGAAGTTGATGAGAATGATCAGAGTGCACCTGGAGGCAGATTTTTGTTACTAGAGAGTTATGGAATGTTCTACAAGTCACTGTTAATGGCCACTAGGACTGATTCGCCATGCATCGCGAATTAGTCCCACTTCTAATGAAAAATCCTAGAAATAGGTTTCTGACTGTTAGGAGCTGAATTCTGACAAAACCACTTTTCAGGCATAAATATGTGACTCATTCACCATGGGTGGAAAATTATTCCACTTACAGGAACCTACAAAATCAAGAGTTGATTCTATGGAGCTAGATTTGCACTTTTGCTTCCTATAGTTTTCTACTTTTGAAATTATTGAATCTGGGTCTAAACGTGACTTTTTATTGATATTTTGACTTGAATGACTTTGCAACTTTATCCTCAATTATTTGCAAGCTTCCAAGAGACCTAAATATACAAACAAACAAGAAGAAAAGAAGAAATGTTGATTGTTAAGGCATGGGGGTTTGCCTTGGTCAAACCCTATTTAGGTAATTAAACCAAAATGATGAAATAATAGAATAAAGCATGCAACAATGGAATAAATTACCTTTCCATGATGAATGATCTTGAAATTCGGCAAAAAAACATGTAGAATCAGCCCTTGGATGTCTTAGGAAGCTCAATTGATGACTTGCAATGAGAAAGCCCTAACTTGCTTGACTTGAGATAGAAGATAGATGATGAATGATGTGAAGAATGTATGTGTGTGAGATTTAAGATGTAAAATGAGGAGAAAAATACATACTTATACACACTTGTTCCTTAGTATCCCATTAATACCTCATCACAGGCCGACATGAGGCAAAATTAAACTTAAATTTCACTCTTTTTCTTGCACAAAGGTCAAAATTTGAGCCAAATGGGACTCATTAACCACACGTGGAGAATGGGTGCCACCTAGATGGGACTGATTCACCATGCATGGCGAATGGGTCCCACAGGGGCTATTTTGATAGATCAGATGCCAAGGAATGACAAAATAAGGTCTAAAATGCAATCTTGTCAGGTATTTGATCAATTTCAACCTCGAGATGCACAATATGGGTTAAGATGGTCTTATTAATGATTATGTAAATGTCAAATAAGGCCTAAGACACACAATTCAATGTGAAAGTGTGATTAAGTACACTTTACAACACTAAAACGAGGTCCACATAGCCTAGAAAGGCACAAGAACCAATGTGAATGTGCAAGACACATTAGAACACTAGTTTATCATTAAATTTAATTCAAGAACCTTCTAGATTGATGTAATAATGCTATTAAACACATTGTATAATGTTGAATTAAGTAAAAATAGGTTAATTAAGTCTAGAAAGGTGTGAAAGCATGTTACAACACTTTACAAGACCTTTAGAAGATGTTAAAAGCATGTTATTTGATTTGCAAGGGTCCAAGACCTAGTGTGGACACAAAATTCCTATGACACTAGATTAAGGCCTTATTAAGTCCATTTTATCATGAATTAATCCCACATAAAGAAAAGGGTACTTTTTTCTACAACACATTTAACCCCCACATTAGTGAGAGGATGAACTTGCTTCAAACTCACACTAAAGTATACATTCAAGAGATATCCTCATACATAGATGTAGAAGAAAAAGAATTGAAAAGATCAAAGGAGGTGGCCAAGCCCCTAAGTCAATCCCCCAAGATATAAAATCATGTGAAGGAAAGATGGAAAGAAAGATGAGGTGAAAAAGATGTACTCACTCTAGTGCCATAGAACTTCAAGTCATCTATAGGGTGAGAAGGCTACACCATACTCACTCTGGGGCCATAGAACTAGTTTTCTGTAGGGTGATAAATTCTAAAAGGTAAGATACATACGCTAGTTGGTATGCACTCACAAATACAAAGGTGTCTATGGGGAAAATTCATGTTGCTAGGTGGGTTTCCCGCTCAACCATATTAAAGTTATACCTTCTGATAACTTTAACAAGGCATCACAAAGAAAAATGCTATGAACAAAAAGACAAAGTACCACAGTCATGCAAGTTGCATTATGCAAGATGGAAAAAGATGCAAAAATGTAAACTGCAAAAATGTAAAGTGCAAAAATGTAAAGTGTAAAAGTGTAAAATGTTCGAAGGAGTCTTGTTCAGTTGTGCAAGCTCAATCACTTAGGTAACATTATGTCTAATGTCTCCAAAAGAGGACCAATCAAATAATAGTATATTCACAACCTAGGGGATGTAGTGAGTCGCATCAGGCCACCAAGAGGAATGTAATATGCTGAGATAGTTCACAATTATGAAGAACATTACACCCAATGTCATCCACAAAGTCAAAAACACATTACATAAATGAAAAGGCTACACTAGGAAATAAGAATTAAAATGAATTAATGGTAATGTATGCCCCCCACTTTAAAGGAATTTCTACACATTGTTTTGTGAGAAATTACTTTAGAGTAATGAAAGAAAGAGAAAGCAGAGGAAAACAAGACATGAGAGCCAACTTGGAAAGCCCTATGCCAAGTCATATGTTTTGAAGTTAGGTTGCGTCATGTCAAGGAAAATAAAAGAAAGGGAGTATGTCACATGTGAGTCGATCGTAAGACATGTCATTCGCATCTCAAGCTTTCTCTTATATGTTTATGAAAATTTAACGAGTATTCAAAAGAGACAATGACAAGTGACATACAAGGGATAAGGCTATCTAACTCTTTCCCCCCACTTAGTGTAGGAAAATGGTGAGCCTAAAGTGCATGACGGTTTGCTACCCCTTGCAATGGATGCAAAACATGAAATAGTGATGTTATGATCCTACAACTATGGCATGGAAAGGAGCAAAATATAATGTAATTTATGTGAATAAGGAAGAGTCTTGTGTAATAGTATTGATGTTGAGTGAAGGTTTGGTGATCTTGGTCAAAGGAGAACAACCAGGACCCCAAGTTGTTTGTTGTGTGTTTGGCTCAATAGGGTTGCAGATACCTTGTTCTCAAGAAACACAACCTTTTCCACTATACCCAAGTTGTTTCATGAGGTCATACCCTTTTCCATAAATTTGTTTCAGTGCTTTGGAATTAGGTGGTTGTTCCGTGTTCTGTTTGTTAAGGGTTGTTGTGGAGTTTGTGGCATTGTCTAAAGTGATTTAGGTAGATGCTTTTGAAAGGTTATCCAAATTTTGCATTGAGATGATGGTTGGTTGTTCTTGTTTCTCATCTTTCTTTTGTGTGACTATGTATTCACCCATAAATGATGGTGTGAGGTCTAACAATCCCCAATCGTCACTGAATGATTTAGATGGCGAACCCTCATTGGTATGTTCAATTTCAAGAGGATCTATTTTGGATGTTGGAATCAATATTTTAAAATGACTTTTAGCTCATTTTTCAAGGTGCAAGCAACTTCTAGGCTTGGGATCTACTTCAACTTGATAAATTTTATTGTTATAGACATATTTTATTATACGATGAAGGGTGGAAGGCATTGCATTCATCTCATGAATCCATGCTCTTCCTAAAAGAGGATTGTACAATAGATCATAAGGCGTGACATGAATAGGAGTTTACAAATTAACCACCACAACCATAATAGGAAAAGTGATTACACCGAGTAGTTACTTTGTTGTATTATCAAATCCTTCAATAGAGAAAAAATCAGGTATTATTTGTGACCTATCAACATGTAATTGATCAAGGAGAATCACACTACACATATTAAGGGAAAAACCATTATCTATGAGAGTGTGTTTGATACCTTTCTGATTGAATCAAGCAATTATCATAAAGGTATCCTATTTTTTACGCAACTCCAAAGGAGGGAGCTCATGTTGATGGAAGGTAATTTCAAGATTCTTTTTGTGGATGAGAATTGCCACATCATTCAGAGTTGTACTAGGAGGAATTGTGATTTGTTTTAAGGTTGTTTCAAGAATATTGTTGTAATTTGGTAAGTTTTGAAGTAAATCCTAGAGGGACATCTTTGTACCTAGGAGTATTCTTTAATTGTTCAACAAGATCACACTCCTTTGTGTGTCAGCTATAGTGGGGAGCACTCAGTGGATTACATAAGGGTAAAGAGGGTGGGATTGGTTGTGGTGGTTGTGGATTATTTCGAGTATTATATGTATGAACAACGATATTATAACTTGGTTGATGTGATAAATTAGTTTGAGGTGGGCAGAGGGTGTAGTGAGGTTTATTAGAAGGATGAAGTGGATGCAAAGGTGGGTAAAGGGTGTATTGAGGTTTATTGGAAGGATGAAGCAATTGTGAAGGTGGGTAAAGGGTTTATTGAGGTTTATTGGAAAGATGAAGTTTATGCAATGGTGGATAAAGAATGAGTTGAGGTTGAATAATGTTAACATCCCGTAACAAGTGAGATTGTTCATTGTCTTTCAAGGGAATATTATATTTGTCTTCGGTTATAATAACCTCCCTACGAGAGTTCCTAGGAGAACAAAAAACCACATGTTTGTAACAATTAAGGTTTGGTTCATCAAAAATAATGTCATCAGCACTAAGGGAGGTATTAATGGTTGAATGAGTTTCATGATTGATAGTGGGGAGATTAGGGGAAGATTTTATTTTATTTTTGGTTGTTTCTAAGGTCACATTCTCTTGTACCATATTGTCTACCATACTAGGAGAGCTTGTAATATGTTCATCTAAGGTTGAAATTTGCAAAGTAGCTTCATGACAATTATGAGGAGGATCAATGATTGAATTGTTTTGGTCAATAATTTTTTTTGTAGGTGAAAGGGGATAACTAAGATTCTCATGAATCTCATTGAGTATGTTTTCTAACAATAAAGTATCTACATCACAACTACGAGACATACTAGGAGAAGAAAAAATGTGATTATCATGATCATTTATGACTTCATTGCTTTGTACCCTATTATCTTCCAAAATAGGAGAGGTAGGGGAAGGATCATAAAGAGGGTTGTTGTAGACTAACATATCCTCATCATTTATAATCTCATCTTCCTTAAGGTGATCCTCACAATGTAATTTAGGTAAGGTGATGTTTAAGAAGGTGTCTATGATTTCATGCTCTTCTGCTAAAATATCTCCCCAAAGGGTATGAGGAGAAGGAAAAATAAGAGCTGCATGATGCTCAACGATTGTATCTTCTTTCTCCTAGATACCTTCATCACTAAAAGGAGAGGTATTGGGAGAAGAACAAATATGATCATCATGGTTATCTATGTTTGTATGTGCTTCTATCACATCATCCACACAAATAGGAAAGATAGGAGAGGGTGTGAGGTTAATGTTAACATTGTCATTTTTAGTCTGTTGTGCTAAGAGACTCTCATAACTAGGACATGCATTGAATGAATGATGATCATACTTATTGATTAAATTTTTCTTTGCAAATTTAGGGAAGATTGAAACTAACATTGTGAAAGAACAAACTATGCTAACCCAAAATCCAATGTAAAAGGTTGAAATGAAATGCAATTTTCAGATGATAATTGACTAATTATGATATGTAACAAGATGAGAATGCAAATGTGAAATTTAAACCATGAATGAAATGAGCTAGATTAAGCTAGATTTGATAAAATGCATGTTACAAAAATGAAACTAATTGATATAGATACGTTAAGGCACCAAATAGAAGCTGAAAAACAAAGTTTTGAGTTCTATAAAATGTTCTTTCAAGTGTCAGAAGGGATTGATTCGCCCAAGGTGGTGACTAAGTCCCAGTATGGACCTTTTTTAAAAAAAAATAAAAATTTTGAGTGATTTTGATGCTTTTTGAGTGCTATGATCTAGAACTAATTGAAAAATGTAGAATTTCAGAGAACACAAAGGATTTTAGATGCCAACAATGCAACCTAAATGCACTTTTTTATGAATGCTAAATTTGAAAGCTAGCATGCAAATTGATTAATGAAAATCCTAATGTAATATCAATGCAAGCTAGATGGATGATGATGAAAGGAATCCAAATAAAACAAGAAATTATTCTAAAAAGTGGGTTCACCACAATGAAAAAAGGAATTTGGTACCCAAATCCTATATTGCTCTCTTTTAGGGTTTTTGCACCTAAAAGGGGAAGCATGCACCAAAATGCACAATGTTTCACTCAAGATTAATGTGAGGATGAATATTATATTGATGTGAATTGTGTGTGGATATGTTTAAATGCTTATAAATGAAAATAAATGAATTTAAACTAACCTAATGCAAGATGCTGGAAAACATAATGTTGATTGCAAATATGAACTAGAAACTTAAACAAATGAAAAAAAAGTTGATGAGACTGATCAGAGTGCACCTAGAGGAAAATTTTTATTACTAGATAGTTTTGGAATGTTCCAAAAGTCACTATTAATGGCCACTAGGATTGATTCTCCATGCATGGAAAATTAGTCTTGCTTCTAATGAAAAGTCCTAGAAATAGGTTTCTAACTGTCGAGACCTGAATTCTAACAAAACCAATTTTTAGGCCTAAAAATCATACTCATTTTCCATGACTAGTGAATTAGTCCACCTACATGAATCTACAAAATTAGGAGTTGATTTTGTGGAGCTAGATCTTCACTTCTGCTTCCTATACTTGTTTGCTTCTGAAATTGTCAGATTTGGGTCTAAAAGTGACAGTTTTTTGTTGATATTCTAACTTGAATGATCTTTCAACTTGATCCTCAATTATTTCCAAGCTTCCCACAGACTTAAAACTACAAACACACAAGAAGAAAAGAAAAAATGTTGATTGTTAAGGCATGGGGGTTTGCCTTGGTCGAACCCTGTTTAGGTAATTAAACCAAAATGATGAAAGAATAGATTTAAGCATGCAAAAATGGAATAAATTACCTTTCCATGATGAATTATCTTGAAATTATAGAACAAAACATTTAGAATCAGCCCTTGGATCTCTTAGGAAGCTCAATTGATGACTTGCAATGGGAAAGCCCTAACTTACTTGACTTGAGATAGAAGATAGATGATGAATGATGTGAAAAATGTGTGTGTGAGATGTAAGATGTAAAATGAGGAGAGACACATACTTATACACACTTTTTCCTTAGTATCCCATTAATACCTCATCACAGGCTAACATGAGGAAAAATTAAGCTTAAATTTCACTCTTTTTCCTGGTCAAAGCTCAAAATTTGAGCCAAATGGGACTCTTTCGCCACACACAGAGAATGGGTCCCACCTAGATGGGATTGATTCACCATGCATGGAAAATGGGTACCATAGGGGCTATTTTGATAGCTCAGATGCCAAGGATTAAGGAAATAAGGTCTAAAATGTAATCTTGCCAGGTATTTGATCAGTTTGAACCTCAAGATGCACAATACGGGTTAAGATGGTCTTATTAATGATGATGTAAATGTCAAATAGGGCTTGTGACACAAATTTCAATGTGAAAGTGTGATTAAGTATACTTTACAACACTAAAATGAGGTCCACATAGCCTAGAAAGGCACAAGAACCAATGTGAATGTGCAAGACACATTACAACACTAGTTTGTAATTAAATTTAATTCAAGAACCTTCTAGATTGATGTAATAATGTTATTAAACACATTTAATAATGTTTAATTAAGGAGAAATAGGTTAATTAAGTCTAGAAAAGTGTGAAAGCTCTTACAACACTTTACAACACCTTTACAAGATGTCATTAAAAGCATGTTATTCGATTTGTAAGGATCCAAGGCCTAGTGTGGACACATAAAATGCCTCACAACACTAAGGCCTTATTAAGTCCATTTTATCATGAATTAATCCCATGTCAAGCAAAGGGTAATTTTTTCTATGACACATGAGCTGTTACACACAACTTCTAGTCCTTCATCACTTTCCATCATATGGTGAATACTATCTATGGCAGGTATAACAATGTTGGAAATATTTTTAGTACTAATGCTATCTTGTAAATGAGCTAGGTTTTCATGCATTTTCATTATGTTTTGTTGAGGGATATGATCAGGCATTTTTTGAACACTTGGCATAGCACTTGTAGATAAGGTAGGCATAGAAAATGAGGTATCAAAGGTATGGTCCATACCCAATGAACTAGTACCAATACTAGGAGTACGAGAGCTTGATAACCGAAGATCCACAATGAGTGTTTTATCATGGGATGCCATGAGTTGCACTGTTTCTAACCATAGTATTAAAAGTAGTACAAATTATGCAAGGGATAAACCAAAGAAAGTGCAATGAACACAATATCCTATGCTTGCAATTACACTTGAAATGAAAGAAATTAGAATAAGAGTAATTTTTCAAATTGTAACATAAAATTGAAAGGAGGAAACAAAAGCATAGAAAAACAATTTCAAACTTGAAAAAATTGAAAGTAAAAGTCAACAGGGACTAAGATTCTAGTAAGGGAATCCAGGTCCTATTGGTGGAATCTCAAGTTCCATCTTGGAATAGATCAACAAACAACAGAGAGAGGGTTCTGAGCAGAAAACCCACAAAGGGACTAAGGCACTAGAGGAAGGGCGTTTTAGTCCTAGTAGAGGTTTTTGTCAAAAAAATAGCAAAATCTAGATTATTTACAGTGTTCATAGGCTTATTAAGGGAGTTGATGTTTACAAATAGGAAAATGTGCAAATGAATGCAAGAAAAAGTAACTAGTGACAAGTAATTGAATGCAAAGTTGAATGCAATTTTCGCAATTTTGAATACAATAAAAATGTTCCTAGATGCAATTAGGATGAGTAACAATGTACTTTTTAGTTTTTCAATGAGATGATTTGATGCAAGGAAGCAAAAATGCAACCTATGTGTAGTTTCACTAATGCAAGTATTAGAAACCCTAGATGCACTTTCACTAATGTAAGATGCAATGCAAGAATGAATGAAACCTAGATATAGGACTTTAATGGACTCCAAATCAGAAAATGAATGCTCTAAAATGTCAGGTTGACCTAAATGAATGATGGGAAAATGGGAATTATTTATAACCAAGGTCATAGAACACCACCATTCTCCAATTGTCATTCAATAATGTTCTAGGATCCCTAATTGGATTGAATATAAACCCTACAGGGTGAGTGAATTCTCAACAAGGAAGACTTAGTAGGGGGTTCTTTAATCTTTGAGGGGTTCACCACCAAGCAAAAGCTTACAAAATACACTTTAACATTCAACTCATAAAACCAAGTAATGCAAGATAAATGAAGGCTTACAAAATACACTTTAACGATAGAAAGTTATGATGTGTGTACCTAAGAAGTCTTGAAATGTGAAAAGGATTCTAGAAATCCAAAGAAGCTATCAAAAAATGATATGGAGGACTAAGATTCCTTTACTATCTTATTAGTCTCATTGTTTTTTAGGATAGATGTTGAATCTTCAGATGCCAGAACTGGATCCAAAAGAATCTCTGCAAAATTCCACTTGGAGGACTAAGATGCCCTTGCTACCATCTTAGTCCCAATTTAAATTTTTGAAATCACTAAATGTGATCCTAAGGCTTGATGTTTGTACTTCCTTCTTCTTAGATCTTGGGTCCTAAAACTTCTAGATTTGGCCTATAGGTGAGTTTTCATGAAAATGACAACTTTGCGATGCAACATTGTAACTTTTCACTTCAAATGATCTCTATGACCTCAACCTAAATTTTCAATCACAATCACACAAGAGAGGAACAACTTGTTGACTTTTAGTAAATTGGGGTTTTCCTTGGTAAAATAGATTGTTGGTAATTAAAACTTGAAATAAAATAGAAATTATGAAGGGAAATGATGAATGAACAAAGTTCTATGTTGCAACACACCAAATCCTTGTGAAATCTGCAAACTTGTGTGAAATGGCTAGCTTTAATGTAGATCTTGAATCAAAAGGAATGCTTGATAGATCTTGACTTGAAATATTCTTAATCTCATAAAATTTCCTTAGGAATGAGTTCTTGAATGCTTAGATATGAAAATGAGAGAAAGTAAATGTGTATTTATACTTTTATGTGCTTAATATCTCAAAATTACACCACAACAAGATGGAATATGAATTCACTAATTAAAGGAGGATAAATCTCACCATAATTTGAAATTAAATCCTAAAAATAACTTATGGTGAACTAAGATGCACTAGGTGGCGTCTTAGTCACAAGGCATGAAATTCAAGGTATAGACTCTAAAAAGGGGCCACCTTAATGCACACTTGAAATCAAGGTCCCAAGACCTTTGGGGAACAAAGACACCCTAGGTGGCATCTTAGTCCTGACCTAAAAATCAAGGATACATAGGCATAATCATTAAATTATCAGTTATCCTTTGATGTTTTTTGGGATTAGATAGAAAATGATATAGTTTATTAGGCTTGTGGATGCAAAATAGGACCGAATAAGGCATAAATCAGGATAAACAAAGCAAGGTGGGCCCAAACAAGTATGAAAATTCAAGGGTATGCATTTTCCTACACTACACTTGGCTTCTATCTAGAACTATGAATTTAGTTTACTATACTTTAAGTGGTAAGGATAAGATGAAAAGGAAAGGTCCAGGGAATGATTGTCATAAAATTAGACAATCCCCAATTAATAAAAGAAAAATATTACATCTAATGACTTTTATTACAATAATTATTTAGATATAGTGAACAACTCAATAGGGGGAAGTGATCAGATGCACACAATGAAGAATAAACGTTTCATCATGAGCTCAAAGGACGGATCCACTAATGATTATATCTTTAAATTTTTTTAGATTAGTAAATGGATGTCCCACTAATGATTAATAAAATCTTGTTAGGATATCACTATAATTCTCCAAGTCCCAAGGACATGTTTAATAAAATGACTATTATGATTTCACATGGATACCTTAATTCTCACATGAGCCTTGGGTCTAATCTCTCGATCATGTAGATTAAGCATAAGATTTAGTTCAAAATGTGTACTCCAGGTCTATCACAAAGGACATGTGGATGATTTTCTGAAGGCTTATTTAAGTAGATTAGCTCAATTTTTTATGGCTCACATCTGCTGGTGTGGTGTGTTTCCTGTGCATCAAATTTTTATACAAAGGTGGTATAAGGTTTTTGGATAGATAATAGGGGAGCAAGGAAGCTCTATGAACCCTTATCATGGATTTCCCTAAAGAAAAATGTGGATCTTTGGAGGATTTTTGAAGAATTATGCATCACACCCTTCTTCCTGGTCATGAAGGGATTCAACGATGAACTTACCTCAAAAAAATTCAACTCATGGAAGGAGGGAACAATAGAAATTGGTATATTGGCTTCGAGGTGACCCATAGGCTTATTGATGAGGAAACAGGTCTTGAATGTAACAAAATAGAATTAGTCTAAGTGAGTAATGGGAACTACTAGAGATTCATTGATAACTTTCATGACAAGGATGAGAAGGATATTTCAAAATGGCTATGATAGGGAGAAACTATTGGTTCCTTATGGTTTTGTGAGTTTACAGATAATAAAATATTTCACTCTAGAAGGAAGATATACTACTATGTATGGCTATCACTTTCCTTTCCTTAATCATATGGCATACTAAAAAATCAATATCCCTTTCTTTTTCTTTCCATCTTTGCATCAATGTATGGCTAAAGGGGCCTCTCCCCTACTACACCAAGGTCTCAGTTTGAGATATATAATTGTATTGGCCTTATACCCCTTACTTTTCCTGACCAAGTCTATTAAGACTCAAAAAATTAAGATGTAAAAGGATAATCCTTTTTGATTCAACAGTGAACAACCCTAAAAAGGCTAAAAGCTATCTCTTGATTAGTGTTGTTTCACCTCCCATGGAGGAAGATTGCTATCCCTCTAAAAAGTAACAAAAATACAATCCCTACATTCAAAATGTAAAGTTCCTTGGCCCTTGAGCAGGGTATTATGGTGATAAAATAATTTATAGTAGATAAGCAACCTATGTCCAGTAATGAAAAGGATGGTGATTTGATTGGACAAAGTGGAGAAATAGAATAAAAATTTGCTTTAAAGGGAAAAGTTTTGGCTTTTAATGAGGAAGGTTTGTCTTTAGGTCATATTTTCTTGTGTCTGAGGAGCAGTATTGATAGTCAAAAAGAAATTCAATTGATTGCAAATGACAAGGAAGATACACAAGTTAGGATGAGGTGGTATAAAGGATAAAAGGAATTGCACTTGTAGTGAGTGTGTTATAAAGCAATTTGAGAATATTTTCCAAATTCACTAATTTTTGTAGGAGGGTATTAAGTCAAAAATTATTTACTAAAAGCAAGATCCAAGCTTGAGTATAGTTGTTACCAGGAATATTTGACATCTTTGGCACTACTAACATAAGAGGATGAAGGCATGCAAAGGATACTTGGAATGGCCTAATTGTTAAGAAAGAATCTTACAATAGAAGGATGAGCTTTGTTCTTACAGACCATGAGGCCACCACCTATTTCCATCTTTGCTTGTAGGTTGGCTTAACTAGTGGGTCAGAGACCAGCTCTTGTTAGTGTAAGCCTTATTAAAGAATTTGAATCATTGTCTAATTTTATACCAAGTCAATTGATTCCACAAACCAGAAGACACCATATATATGTGGAGCCATAATAGAAGTTGCTAGCTACTACTTCCAACCTTCAAAGATAATTTGAAGCTTCACCCACAATGTTATCTGCTCATCAGCCCTTAATTGATGAAATTCCTGTTGAACATGTAACAATAGCCTATAGAAAATATGGTTTCTAAACTCAAAAAATTTGAAATTCAGGGCATTTAAATCATGGAAGAACCTGAGACATGTCTATGCATCAAGCTCAAAAATGTTTTACACCTTAACTTCAAATTCATAAATTAATTTTTTTTAATCCTATATATGAAGCATAGAAGGACACATGGCAACTAAATGCTTTGGATAGAGATAAGAAAAATCCGCCCTACAAAGTAATAAGCAAAAAAGTCCTTTGTTTCATCAATTTGGGTAAAAAAATAGTCCAAAGATTTTCCCTGGTGATTGTTCCATTAATGTCTTTTAGCCCATTGTGATCATGCCATACCCATTTTGAGGCACCTTGTCCTGGTGATTCACACCTTGAAATTTTTAGAGGAACCAACCTCCTGGTATTGATCCACCTAATTGTCACCTTGAAATTGGGAGATCACCAGTTCTACAATATTACAAGTTCATATGTGTTGATACTAGTTCTTCTTCAACCTAAGAATGCACCTTTTCAATTCATTAATCTGGACTCTCTTCCTCTTCTCTACACTTCTCTCAATTCACCATTACCATTATCATCACATTAATAGCTTTTTTTCCATCACCATATATTATACCACATTCAATTTAGTAACTATTGTGAGTTTAAATGATTTGTATTTATGTCCACTATCATCATGAAATGATAGAGTTTTATATTATAAAACCACTCACACAACCATTTTGACTAGGATAGTAACTATTTCCATAGTTACACAAACCCTAACTATTTTGCAGTCCCTTGAAATTGTCCCTTTTATTATTTTCCAAAAATATATTCAGATCATGCCATATCTTTTGTTATCGCATATTCAATTTATTTTATTCTATTTGTTTACTGCTATGCATGTACCGGTCATTATTACTAGATCCCTGCCTATTATTTAGTATATGTGAGGACACATGTCATACTTTAAGTAGGGGGCGGGGTAATCCACCTTTTAAAACCTTTCTTTTCACCGCTGCCATAACTGTGCAAATAACCTTTCTTTAATACTTTTCTGGTACTTTCCAAATGTGATCGCATGTCCTTCTTTATTGCATGTCTTTCTTGTAAAATATGATTAAGACTGCTTGTTTAAAAAGCTCATTTTTGGAAAAGAAAAGAAATGTGACGGCACGACAGAAGAAAAACCAGAGCAAAAAAAAAGGAAACAGAGAATTTGAATCTTCAGCAAGGAATTGAGTTCAGCTACGAGAAAACTATGAACATGGGTGGTCAGTCGGTGCGACATGAGCCTGTAGGTCATGAACCATTATTGCAAAACCCTTAAACAGTCCATGCATTCAACCTCTGTGGATGGTTAAATTACTTTTTGAGTTTAAATGATTTTGATGAGGAGGCTACTGGAGAATTTTTGAGAACCCTTTCTAAAGGGGAAGCCACCGTATGGGGTCTAACGGTTGTTGCAAATGAAGAAAGAATTGTTGAAGTAACCGGGCTTCCATCCATTGGAGAAAACTTTTCTTTAGACGTTGCAGCTGCAAGGGCTGAGTTTTCAATGCCCACTGATGGACCTTTGGAAGTCTCCAAGCAGGGATGCAAGCGGGTATCGTTGCCTCCTCCTTATTCAGAGTATGCTACTTACATAATCAGGTATTTAACTTGTGAAGGCTGTTTCTCCTACTTACATTCTCATCATTTCAAGTTATTAAGCCGTATGAGGCATGGGTTAGTTGTAAATATTCTGAATTTTCTGTTAAAATTTCTAGAACAAAGTGCCCACAGAACCCAACAGGAGAAGATAATTTTGTTACTCACCATGGCCTTATTAAATTACTAATTGAATGCTCTTTAAGAGATGTCTCACCTCTTTCCTGGCAACAATTCATTGCCCAAAAGAGCTTACAAATTCTACAACCCCCTAGGGTACTTACCCCACGGCCTCAGAAAAAAAAGAAAGAAATTGCATCTACCAGTAGAACAGAGAAAGGGACATCTACTCCTGTAGCACTTGGTCCTACAGCTTTCACACCTGAATCCTCTACTAGGGTAAAAACTAGGTCTGCCACTAGGAGAGAGAAGGGAAAAACTAAGGTAGAAGAGTCCCCAAAATCTGACCCTCGTTCTCAGAAAAGGAAATGCCCTTCTCCTACAGCATCATCCCCTGCAGCCGTCTCTCCTATAGCAACACCTGTTGCTATCACCAGTTCACCGTCATCCTCTGGTAGGGCAAATCCCTCTGAGCAGACAAGAAAGAGGAAGGCTACTAGAACACCTCTTGTAGCCGCATCAGTGCCAAGAAGAGTTTCCACAAGGAAACAATCTAAGACCTCCCCTGCTTCACCTCAACCAGAGGTTATTGTAAATTCAAAAGGGTCTGTTGAGTCTGAATTTAATGTTTCTCAGAATGTGTCTGAAAATGCTGCTCAAATTTTATTCGTTCTTGAAGAGGAACAAGTTGAAACAAAGGAAATGGAGCATAATGAGCAAGGGTTACCAAATCTAGATGACTTGGCTATCGCTGCTATGCAATTTTTGGAGGAAGCACAAACTTATCCTCTACATCAACAAGAATTTATCTTACAGCAAGAGCAGGAACTAACTGAACAATTGAATGTGCCTAGTGAAGTTACATTTCACCCTGCAACTTGTAAAGCCATTGTTCTCTATAAGAAACCATTTTTAATTGAGTTTATGGAATATGTCAAAGCTAACTGGGAAACAGTTACACTGCAAACCATGACTTTCTGACACATAGCCCAGACTAACATGCAACAAAGTCTATGGGAAGTAGAAAGGAATAAATTGAAAAATAAAATTGAAAGTCAGAAATAAGAAATTGCTGAGTTGAAAGCAAAAATAGACAAAATGTTAAAAGTAACTGGTCAAATTATGGAATGCAGATCACCACCCAGAGTTTATGCTCTGTGCCTTAAAGAATAGTTCTTATGGTTTCAATTGATGAGAATTTTCAGAAACCAAGATCCTATACTTCATACTGCCAAAGAATTTTATGAAGCATACCAGGTAGCTCCAAATTGGTTAAGAAATTCTCTGTGTGAATTCTATTTACATGGTTTTTTAATTCCATTTGAAATAGAATGGAATCCTCTTCTATATATTGGTGATATTCATTTGAGAGCATTTATGTCATGGGCAGCAAATGAGGTGAATTATGGCAGGAAGTGGGAAACATATGAGGAAGCTGAGAAAACTGAGCCTGTTCCATTACGCTCTCAAAGTTCAAACCCCCATGCAATGTTGAAAGACTGGTTTGCTCTAACATATGGCATTAATAATGTTACAGCCAGTGAGAAAATATTTGATATCAGGAAACAAGTATATGATGAATTTCAGGCACAACCATATTTGTTTTGGAGACTAGCATATACCAGAAGTGAGAAAAGATGGGAAAGATTAACTGTTGGATTAAGAAGATCTGAACCTCACGGTCCCTTAAATTTTACAGCAGCTCTTAAAAGATCAAGCAGATATACACAATTGGGACTTCAAAAGAGATTTGAGCTATGGTTGCCATTGACATTCAGACCTCCTGTGCTAATGTGGCCCCTCTATCCTCACCAGGCTACAAATCTTAATGATGATTTAGAAGACTGAAGGTATGAAAGGTTTCAGGATTTTAGAGGATTTTATTACAGGTTTGGAAATCCATTTCAAAGTCATGCAACAACCACTGACTTCAGAGAAACCACCAGGAAAGTTAATGCTCGAGGACTAGCATTGGGCTAAGTAGGGGGCAAAATGATGAGCTTAAAATATGTTCATACATTTGGATATTGTGATAAACTTTTAATGCTTTTACTCTTGTTATTTGTGGCTGTTTAAACTCCGTTGAAACCTTTTATGGGGAAATCCTATAGCAAAATACTTTCATATTCCTACAGCTTATTGAGTTGACTTGATTACATTTATTGCCCCATTGACTCCCTAAATGTCTAGTATATGGAATACAGTTTTTGAATGATGAAATAGATTTAAATGTGTGATTAATGAATGGATATTGTGTATGTGCCATACGCCTTTTCTTTCGCACCTGTTACCTTTTGTTTCATAGGTTGTTGAAGAATGATCGAGTCAAGCACATCCAATCACAGCCTTGCAGTAAAGTCCATTTCCTGCACGACTTTAAGGAAACTCTAACAAAGACTCTTTGACAGAAACCATTGGGAAATATTTTTAATGATAGTCAATTTGGAAAGAGTGGAGCGCTAGATTCTCTCTGAATCGGGTTGAACGCATAAATTCATTTATGAAGTTTGTTCCTTGATTCTGGGATACACTTTACTTCCACGTCTTCCTTTGATAGGGTTAGTTAGTTGCTCTCCTGATTTTAAATAAAGTACTCCTCCTGCACGAGTGAGGAAGGGAGATGATAGTTAGAGTAAGATAGAAACATAGTGATAGCAGATATCATGTAAGAGTCAGTATGATAATGAAAAGAAAATTATATTTGACAAGAGACAAAATTTGTTGTTAGTTTCCATATCAACGAAGCAATGTATACCATTCTGTTTTCATGAATAAAGTTTGATGAAGTTCTGAGTTCAGCACCTATGTAATCGGTAGATGCTTGCTAAGGGGGCCCACTTAGTAAGTATCTATAGCTAGTTAGTTAGTTGTTCTTTTCTATTGATCTTTAGTTAGCTTTCATCTTTAAAGTTTTCATACAAACTCAGTCTTGTATTGCTCCTATAGCATAGAGAATCCATCCCTGTGCCTGTTCCTGCAACATAAGGCCAGTTCATAGTTTGTGTTTCAGTCATAGCTGTTATGGTTTCTATTTTAATCAAATCATAATTGAGTTAAGGAACTTTTCATCATCTTTCTGTAGCGTAGATAGAATTCCTTTCTAGTATTTATTTCTGCTAAGTCTTGACTGAAACTAGTTCTTAGTGCATATATTTTGCCACGTCATTTAAAGTATACATCCCCTGGTTTGACAAGTAAATGAACATCCATAGAGAGGTATTAGTCACCTGTTGGAATGTCCAATTCCAAGGAAAGGTTTTTCTTTGATTTTCATATCCTTTTATGGGCATGACCATTCACCATGCATGGAAAATGGGTCCCATAGGGGCTATTTTGATAGCTTAGATGCCAAGGATTAAGGAAATAAGGTCTAGAATGTAATCTTGCTAGGTATTTGATCAATTTGAACCTCGGGATGCACAATACGGGTTAAGATGGTCTTATTAATGATGATGTAAATGTAAAATAGGGCTTGTGACACAAATTTAAATGTGAAAGTGTGATTAAGTATACTTTACAACACTAAAATGAGGTCCACATAGCCTAGAAAGGCACAAAAACCAATGTGAATGTGCAAGACACATTACAACACTAGTTTTTAATTAAATTTAATTCAATAACCTTCTAGATTGATGTAATAATGTTATTAAACACATTTAATAATGTTTAATTAAGGAGAAATAGGTTAATTAAGTCTAGAAAAGTGTGAAAGCTCTTACAACACTTTACAACACCTTTACAAGATGTCATTAGAAGCATGTTATTCAATTTGTAAGGATCCAAGGCCTAGTGTGGACACATAAAATGCCTCACAACACTAGACTAAGGCCTTATTAAGTCCATTTTATCATGAATTAATCCCATTTCAAGCAAAGGGTAATTTTTTCTATGACAAGAGCTATGTTATGCACAACTTCTAGTCCTTCATCACTTTCCATCATATGGTGAATACTATCTATGGCAGGTATAACAATGTTGGAAATATTTTTAGTACTAATGCTATCTTGTAAATGAGCTAGGTTTTCATGCATTTTCATTATGTTTTGTTGAGGGATATGATCAGCCATTTTTTGAACACTTGGCATAGCACTTGTAGATAAGGTAGGCATAGAAAATGAGGTATCAAAGGTATGGTCCATACCCAATGAACTAGTACCAATACTAGGAGTAAGAGAGCTTGATAACCGAAGATCCACAATGAGTGTTTTATCATGGGATGCCATGAGTTGCACTATTTCTAACCATAGTATTAAAGTAGTACAACTTATGCAAGGGATAAACCAAAGAAAGTGCAATGAACACAATATCCTATGCTTACAATTACACTTGAAATGAAAGAAATTAGAATAAGAGTAATTTTTCAAATTGTAACATAAAATTGAAAGGAGGAAACAAAAGCATAGAAAAACAATTTCAAACTTGAAAAACTTGAAAGTAAATGTCAACAGGGACTAAGATTCTAGTAAGGGAATCCTGGTCCTATTGGTGGAATACTCAAGTTCCAGGGACTGGAATAGACAACAAACAATAGAGAGGGTTCTGAGCAGAAAACCCACAAAGGGACTAAGGCACTAGAGGAAGGGCATTTTAGTCCTAGTAGAGGTTTTTGTCAAAAAAATAGCAAAATCTAGATTATTTACAGTGTTCATAAGCTTATTAAGGGATTTGATGTTTACAAATAGGAAAATGTGCAAATGAATGCAAGAAAAAGTAACTAGTGACAAGTAATTGAATGCAAAGTTGAATGAAATTTTTGCAATTTTGAATACAATAAAAATGTTCCTAGATGCAATTAGGATGAGTAACAATGTACTTTTTAGTTTTTCAATGAGATGATTTGATGCAAGGAAGCAAAAATGCAACCTATGTGTATTTTCACTAATGCAAGTATTAGAAACCCTAGATGCACTTTCACTAATGTAAGATGCAATGCAAGAATGAATGAAACCTAGATATAGGAGTTTAATGGACTCCAAATCATAAAATGAATGCTCTAAAATGTCAGGTTGACCTAAATGAATGATGGGAAAATGGGAATTATTTATAACCAAGGTCATAGAACACCATCATTCTCCAATTGTCATTCAATAATGTTCTAGGATCCCTAATTGGATTGAATATAAACCCTACAGGGTGAGTCAATTGTCAACAATGAAGACTTAGTAGGGGGTTCTTTAATCTTTGAGGGGTTCACCACCAAGCAAAAGATTACAAAATACACTTTAACATTCAACTAATAAAACCAAGTAATGCAAGATAAATGAAGGCTTACAAAATACACTTTAACAATAGGAAGTTATGATGTGTGTACCTAAGAAGTCTTGAAATGTGACAAGGATTCTAGAAATGCAAAGAAGCTATCAAAAAATGATATGGAGGACTAAGATTCCTTTACTATCTTATTAGTCTCGTTGTTGTTTTTCAAGATAGATACCGAATCTTTGGATTCCAGAACTAGATCCAAAAGAATCTCTACAAAATTCCACTTGGAGGACTAAGATGCCCTTGCTACCATCTTATTCCCAATTTAAATTTTTGAAATCTCTAAATGTGATCCTAAGGCTTGATGTTTTCACTTCCTTCTTCTTAGATCTTGGGTCCTAAAACTTCTAGATTTGGCCTATAGGTGAGTTTTCATGAAAATGACAACTTTGCAATGCAACATTGTAACTTTTCACTTCAAATGATCTCTATGTCCTCAACCTAAATTTTCAATCACAATCATAGAAGAGAGGAACAACTTTTTGACTTTTAGTAAATTGGGGTTTTCCTTGGTCAAATAGATTGTTGGTAATTAAAACTTTAAATGAAATAGAAATTATGAAGGGAAATGATGAATGAACAAAGTTCTATGTTGCAACACACCAAACCCTTGTGAAATCTGCAAACTTGTGTGAAATGGCTAACTTTAATGTAGATCTTGAATCAAAAGGAATGCTTGATAGATCTTGACTTGAAATATTCTTAATTTCATAAAATTTCCTTAGGAATGAGTTCTTGAATGCTTATATATGAAAATGAGAGAAAGTAAATGTGTATTTATACTTATCTGTGCTTAATATCTCAAAATTACACCACAACAAGATGGCATCTGAATTCACTAATTAAAGGAGGATAAATCTCACCATAATTTGAAATTAAATCCTAAAAATAACTTATGGTGAACTAAGATGCACTAGGTGGCGTCTTAGTCCCAAGGCATGA
This sequence comes from Sequoia sempervirens, assembly GCA_007258455.2. Taxonomy (NCBI): domain Eukaryota; kingdom Viridiplantae; phylum Streptophyta; class Pinopsida; order Cupressales; family Cupressaceae; genus Sequoia; species Sequoia sempervirens. The sequence continues at coordinate 46,684,570 of VDFB02000013.1, read as the reverse complement.
AATTCAAGGTATAGACTCTAAAAAGGGGCCACCTTAATGCACACTTGAAATCAAGGTCCCAAGAACTATGGGGAACAAAGACACCCTAGGTGGCATCTTAGTCCTAACCTAAAAATCAAGGATACATAGGCATAATCATTAAATTATTAGTTATCCTTTGATTTTTTTTGGGATTAGCTAGAAAATGATATAGTTTATTAGGCTTGTGGATGCAAAATAGGATTGATTAAGGCATAAATCAGGATAAACAAAGCAAGGTGGGTCCAAATAAGTATGAAAATTCAAGGGTATGCATTTTCCTACGCTACACTTGGCTTCTATCTAGAACTATGAATTTAGTTTACTATACTTTAAGTGGTAAGGATAAGATGAAAAGGAAAGGTTCAGGGAATGATTGTCATAAAATTAGACAATCCCCAATTAATGAAAGAAAAATATTACATCTAATGACTTTTATTACAATAATTATTTAGATATAGTGAACAACTCAATAGGGGGAAGTGATTAGATGCACACAATGAAGAATAAAGGTTTCATCATGAGCTCAAAGGAAGGATCCACTAATGATTATATCTTTAAATTTTTTTAGATTAGTAAATGGATGTCCCACTAATGATTAATAAAATCTTGTTAGGATATCACTATAATTCTTCAAGTCCCAAGGACATGTTTAATAAAATGACTATTATGATTTCACATGGATACCTTAATTCTCACATGAGCCTTGGGTCTAATCTCTCGATCATGTAGATTAAGCATAAGATTTAGTTCAAAATGTGTACTCCAGGTCTCATCACAAAGGACAAGTGGACTGATTTTCTAAAGGCTTATTTAACTAGATTAGCTCAATTTTTGATATATGTTTTATCCCACTTTTTATACATAATTACCAAAAATATTTAATTGCATTTCCATTATGGCTCACATCTGCTGGTGTGGTGTGTTTCCTATGCATCAAATTTTTATACAAAGGTGGTATAAGGTTTTGGGATAGATAATAGGGGAGCAAGGAAGCTCTATGAACCCTTATTGTGGATTTCCCTAAAGAAAAATGTGGATCTTTGGAGGATTTTTGAAGAATTATGCATTACACCCTTCTTCCTGGTCATGAAGGGATTCAACTCATGGAAGGAAGGCATGATGGAAATTGGTAGTATTGGCTTCGAGGTGGCCCCTAGGCTTATTGATGAGGCAACAGGTCTTGAATGTAACAAAATAGAACTAGTCTAAGTGAGTAATGGGAACTACTAGAGATTCATTGATAACTTTCATGACAAGGGTGAGAAGTTAAGGATATTTCAAAATGGCTATGATAGGGAGAAACTATTGGTTCCTTATGGTTTTGTGAGTTTACAGATAATAAAATATTTCACTCTAGAAGGAAGATATACTACTATGCATGGCTATCACTTTCCTTTCCTTAATCATATGGCATACTAAAAAATCAATATCCCTTTCTTTTTCTTTCCATCTTTGCATCAATGTATGGCTAAAGGGGCCTCTCCCCTACTACACCAAGGTCTCAGTTTGAGACTATATAATCATGTATTGGCCTTAACCCCTTAGTTCTGTCCGACCAAGTCTATTAAGCTTCTAAAAAATTAAGATGTAAAAGGATAATCCTCTTTTGATTCAACATAACCCTAACCCTAGAAAAGGCTAAAAGCTACTCTCTTGATTAGTGTTGTTTCTGAAAACCCTCCCATGGAGGAAGAATAGCCTACCCCTCCCTCTCAAAAAAGAACAAAAATACAATCCCTACTAGTTCAAAATGAAATTTCCTTGGCCCTTTAGAGAAGAGGGTGGTTAAGGATGATAAAATTGAATTTATAGTTGAGGGTGATAAGGGTCAACCTAGTGACTCCATTAATGAAAAGGGTGAAAGGAGGTTGGATAGATTGGACAAAGTGGAGAAATAGAATAAAAATCAAGACTTTAAAGGGAAAAATTTGGCTTTTAATGAGGAAGGTGTTGAGTCTTTAGAAGAAGAGTATTTTCTTGTGTCTAAGGAGGAGTACTATGATACTAGTCAAAAAGAGATTGAAGTGGTGATTGCAAATGACATTGAGGAAGATAAAACAAGTTAGGATGAGGTGGTAGAGGAGGAAAAAGGAATTGAGGATGAGGAAGGGCAAGACACTTATAGGAATGTGATTAAAATTTCCATAGAGGAAAATGAGGAAGGAATAAACATTGAACAAAAGGAGGAGAGTGTTAATAAATGTAAGGATACGATGAGCTCAAAGGATGAGGAATAATTGGGGCATGGTTCCCTCCAAATTTTTAAGCACTAGATTAAGAATTTGTAGGGGAGGGTTAATTGTATTGAGTCAAACAATGAAAGTGATTTACTAAAAGACAAGATAGCCAAGCTTGATAATGCAATCAGTTGCATTATTTCTATAACTTATGGGATAGTGAATGATGACATATTTGGCACTATTATTAGACAATCTAAGGTTAATAAAATGAAACATAAGAGGATTAAGGTTCTCTAAGGAAGGATTCCACTAAATATGCAAAGGATACTTGGAAGAATGGCCTAGATCTGCTTAAGAAAGAAAGGGATCTTATCAATAGTCCTAAGGATGAGTTCTTTGGTTCTTAGAGGCTTTTTTTCTTGTAGATATGAGGCATGGATGCCATTTTTATTTTAGTTTCTATGACTATTTACCATTTATTTAATGTTTTTTCTTTGCTTGGCCTATAGGCTTTTGTCTTTGCTTAGACTAGTGGGTTAGTAGACCTTGTGTTTTGTTTCTCTTTGATTAGAGGGCCTGTAAGCCTTTATTGAAAGAACACAAATACACTAAGAGGGGGTGAATCATTGTATAAATTTTTTTATGAAGTTAAAACAATAGAGAAGAATTAAGATTCCACAAAAAATATCACACATAAAGAAGACACCATATATATGTGGAAAACCCTAGAAGGGAAAAACCATAGTTAGAAAAGTTGCATGAGTCTACTACTCAAATCCAACCTCACAATAAAACATACTACATATGTTTTTTAAGCACCCACTTATAGATAAATTGACACCCAATACAATTTTTGGGTATGTGCAGGATCATCATGGTAAAAAAGAGCCCTTAAGTGGTGATGAAAATTCAAAAAAATCAGAGTTAGGCAACTTGAAGTAAAAATTTGAATAAGTTATCTATATTATTTCAAAAATATGTAACAATAGAACCTATAGAAAATTTTATGTAGTTTCTAAACTAATAGGTTTTTTTTTTTTTTAAATCTATTTGGTGAAAATTTGAAATTTCAATGTAGTGGCACTTAAATTTTAGGGAAAAAATAAGAAGGTGTCTGTCTGACCACCCTAACCACAATAAAATCATAATATATTTTTATAATATTTTATATATAAGTAGAGGACTCATGTCCCGATGTGATGCATATTTTTTTGTAATTTTTTCAAGGTAAATAATTAATTATGAAATTTTTATTACAACTTTTAAAAAATATAAAAACTTGTATGTTTACCACCTTAACTTGGTCAAAACTTCATGAAATTCATCTTTTTTTAATCCTATAGTATGCGAAGCATAGAATGTGACACATGTTTTATATTCAAAAAATGTAATATTTTTGAAAGCTATAGATGTTTTTCAATCAGCCTATCAATCAGGACTTTAGTCATAATTCAAATAGAAAATGAATAATAATTATTTATTAAATTCAAAGTAAAGAATAATTTATATTGGTAGAAAGCTGAGAATATCCTTTAAAAACCCTTTTTGTTTCATCAATTTTGGGTAAAAAAATAGTCGTTAGCCACATACCCTACACATATTCATCATATCGCCACTTTTTCACCCATTGTGATCATGCACATACCCGTTTTGAGGCACCAAAGTCCTGGTATATTACACACAAAAGAAATTTTTTTGAGGAACCAACCTCCTAGTATACTATCCACCTAATTGAGCACCAACTCAATATTTTTGAGGCACCAACCTCTACAATATTACAAGTTCATATGTGTTGATACTAGTTCTTCTTCAACCTAAGAATGCACCTTTTCAATTCATTAATCTGGACTCTCTTCCTCTGCTCTACACTTCTCTCAATTCACCATTACCATTATCATCACATTAATAGCTTTTTTTCCATCACCATATATTATATCACATTCAATTTAGTAACTATTGTGAATTTAAATGATTTGTATTTATGTCCACTATCGTCATGAAATGATAGAGTTTTATATTCTAAAACCACTCACATAACTATTTTCACTAGGATAGTAACTATTTCCATAGTTACACAAACCCTAAATATTTTGCAATCCCTTGAAATTGTCCCTTTTATTATTTTCCAAAAATATATTCAGATCAGCTTCAATTCTATAACTTCCCATAATATTTTGACTTCTGAGAATATTCATTATCAAAGTTTGAATATCATTCATTGATCTCTAACTTTGTGCCATTGTCTAATCTTCCTTTTTCAACTTCTTCAATTTTAAAACACCATACTTAGATCAATTTTCCTTTGAACCTATGTTATTGATCTCTATCGCATAGCATATCCCTATCACACTTAAGCTCCACACTTAAAGAATGATTTGTGAAATGCAAAGGGATCATGTGAGGCAATGGTTGATTTCCATTTGCCACCTTGGACATGTGTCAGTATTTCACTTCATCGTTGATCTCAACCTCGAACCCACCTCTCCTTCAGTGAAGTTGTGATCACCATTAGATCTCTATCTTTAACATCCACTATCCAATATCCATCACATGCTATAAGCCTAGTTCACTTTAGCTTAGTACTTATTGAATTTTAAGTGTGATGTGAAGGCTCTATGTGATGTAATTGGATTTTTTCACTTGGAAACAGTTTTTTCATCACATATTTAACCCTGTTAGAGTCATCCAAAGTTGCAATATCATGACCACCGTTGATCCTTCAGAGATGCAATGTAGACCATTGATCTTTTCAAGCCTCAAGTCTTAAGCTTGGTCCCACTTGGACACTTGTCATAATTCCACATTTCCATGGTCTAGAACTAACATCATCATTTAAGTAGTGTGGGTGAGCGGGAGCTACTCAATCGTCAATTGTAGATCTCCACCATTGATCATGAATGGACAAAATATTTACCGTTGGACTTAGGAAATATAATATTCTTCATCACTCATTGAGCTGATGATACCTAGGTCAAGGGATTGGTCAACTTATTGAATTCAAAGTCTTGAGTCATAAATTAAGCTACAAGTTATAGCCGATATACAGTCAACTAAAAAATAGAAACATTATTCGATGCCATAATTGAAATCATTAGGGTTTAATTGTAAAACCCTAACCATACCTGAGAGAATAAATAAATCATTTTTGAGGTCAATATTTATCCTCTTATCATGTGGATCTCACATTTCCAAAATGTACTCAAAAAATCTATATCAAATCTATCATTTGATTTCTCCACACACTTCCAGAAACATTATTTACAATAACATGACAAATTTACATGACAACATTACAATATATTGAGCAACTTTGCAACTTTGAAAAGAATTCTCTTCTCTCCATCATATTTCACCATTCTTCCTGAGACTAATCTTTCTTACTTCACTGATATCTATAGTACCATCTCCCCTTTGACATCAACAATGCCAACAATATCCTTTTGTCATCAATGACAATCAAATTGGAAAAATAATATCCCCTTTTTTCATTGATGGAAAAACTAAATGCTCATTCTTTGTTATTAACTGTTTTGCTCAACAACCATACTCCTCCATAGGTAATGGAGCACATGCTATCATATCTCCTTCTTTGATAAACAACATACATTTGCAACTATTGTCCCCCTTTGACATCAATGGAAAAGGGACACTTTTTGGACACCATGCTTCAACTAATCCTACTTGTTCTCTCCCCCTAATTTTCCTTTTCTCTCTTTTCTTCTAGGGATGAAGAAATCTTCTTCTAAAACTCCCCCTAGATGAATACACTTTGTATTCAAGCATAGATAGGAGAAGGAAAAACTCATAATTTCTCTCTGAGCTGTTCAAATGACTCCTTTGGAAGGGACTTTGTAAATATATCTTCCAATCGATCTTTTGTAGCTCCACATATTCCAATTTGACTTCCTATGCAATATTTTTTTTCCCTGAGTAAATAATACTTAATGGGTATGTTCTTGGTTATGAAATGTATAGCAAGATTATTTGATATAATTATTGCACTAGTATTATAACAATGAATAGTGACCAACCCATCAAAATTCACCTTAATATCTTGTAGATTTTGTTTCATCCACAAAACCTGAGTACAACAAGATACAACAATAATATATTTAGGTTCGGTTGTAGATAACAAAAATGACTCTTGTTTCTTACTTAAACATGATGCTACCAATCTATCTCCTATAAAGAATTGACCACCACTAGTGCTCTTTCTATCATCCACAAATCCAACCCAATCTATGTCATAACCCAATTTTTATTACATTTAAATTATAATATGATAAATTGAATTAAGGAGGAAATTCAATATGTTTAATGAAAATTCTAATATTTTTGAAATGTTTGAAAGAAGTTGACTATCGCTAACTCTGTGATCTTTTGAACTATCTTATATTTTATCATAATTGAACATTACTGATGAACTGTGTAAGTAAAATTGTGTGAAATTACAGGATAACAAGTTGAAGGATGAGAACACAGTTGAAGTAGGATCGTTTAGCTGGATTAAATGGTAAGCTTCATGGAATCTGGGTGCACACACCACAAATGGAATGATGTTTGCATTTAAAATTTCATATAGAAGAACTTATTCACTTGATTTGAATTGATCCAATGATTGAAAAAAAAAGGCTTGTGGAATGTTAAACATATGAAATTTCATATTCAAATTGTCTATCTTGATCTTGTGGGTGTTCGAATTTGAAAGAAAATGATAGTATGATTAAACATGTATGTATTCAAAGGCATGATTAAAATCATAATAATTTCATTTAGAGGCTATTATATGAATAAAAGAAAACTCCATTCTTATTTAAATAGTGATATATGTACATATAAACATATATATACAAATACAAATATATATACATATGTATATATGTATAGACACACACACAAACACACACACACACACATATATATATAAGAACATACAAATGTGTGTAAATATATATATATATATATATATATATATATATATATATATATATATTCCATATAAAAATCAAATATGGATTAAATTTATTAAATTGTATACTACTTATTTCAAATAAAATTTAATGAGAATCTATTGATTGAAGTGGCCTGTATTCAAATTTATGACCAAGTTAATTAAATTGAAATAGTGGGGTGGTAATTTAGTACCCATTATGAAAGAAACAACACCATATCCGTGTGAACATGTAAGAAGTAAAAAAATTTCCATTTTGGAAAGAAAGAAATCACTAGAAAACAATGGCAATGACAACGGGTATCTAGGAAAAAACAAGCAAGCAATTGATTCAAATGTAGTGTGTTATGCATGTTTTTGAGCTAATGTGTTGATGTAGCATTCAAGATCTAATATTTAGTGTTCAAGCCATTATCCCATTCAAGTTTCATGATCAAGATGTACACTCATTCAGGCCACTTTATGCTAGTTTTCAGATTTACAATCCAAGGTTTCAACAAGGGTTCATGAGTAGTTACATGCATTTTCTCATTCACCATTCCTCCATGCTTTCCTATTATATTTCAAAGTTTAATTACTCAAACGAGGTTTGACCAAGGGAAATACCTATTCCCTAAAAAACAACATTTTTCTCTCTCTTGATGTGTGTTTGTAGATCTTGGTGAATTGAAGCTTGAAGATCCTTTAAAGATAAAGTTGCAAAAGTTGCAAAGTTGTCATAAGAAGTTTTCAAGGCTTGCAAAAACACGGATCTAGAGAAAAATATCCAAATTATTTACATGAAACCAGTTGGAAAGTGCTTATTTAATACATATTCAAAAAGCTCACAAAGTTTTAGTTCAAAATTTTTCTCCTACGACACTTTTCACTTTTTCGGGACACTTTGCAATTGTCTAGGCATATGAGTCCCAGTATACCCTTATTGCTAGTATTTTTCAAATCCAAATCAATCACCAGGAGATTCCAAATTCTTCCTAGAAATCCTAGACTAGAAGTAAATTTCCCAAATTTGTGTATGAGTCCTAATGCACTTTAAAACAACATTTTTTAGGGTTTTCAGACCTTTTTTAGACATCTTCACTTCTCTAGGTACTTTTCTATTTATTTTTGTTTTTTCATGTTATAAGTTTCTAGCATTTGGTGCATTAGCTTTTTCATTTCTCCTTTGAAGCTTCATTTTAATGGTGAACCCCCATCTAATCACACCAAAGGAAACCTCCTGATTCCTTCCCTCAATTGAGTCACTTGGTTGAGGGATCTTGGTTTCCCAATGTTTAAATTGTGAAATAGGTCCTAAGTTCCATCTTTGAAAGGGTGGAACCCTATTTCCTTTGGTTCACAAGTTTACACAAAAAATTCCATAAAAGTATAATAAGGACATGGATAATTCACACTGTTAAACCTTGGAGAAAGAAATGATGAATATTTTAGATCTAGTTAAATTTTTGTAGTGTAATGATGTGCAAATTAAGACATCTATAGATAATCATGAACAAGAATAGATTGAAGAGGAAAACACCATTATATATTTGAAAACTGTTTTAGGTAAAACACTCCACATTCCAAAACACCAAACCAGTTTATTAATCTAAAAGAAAATCATGTTACAATACACTTGCTAGCTCAAAGCGCTAATATGGAGATACACATCTTGCTCCTCTAGAGGATATTCAACAACATAAAAATGCAAAGAAAATTACTCATATGTGTCAATCTAGTTATACAAATAAATAAGTGAGAAATAAATTAGTAACTATGAAAAGTTTCATAAAATTATTAACAATACCATAGAATGTAAGGAACCCAAACCAAGACACCAAATTGTATTATAGTGAGTAAAATATCCTCTTGGATATTTTTATCATATTCATTCCATTATTATGCAAATGGAATTTGGAAACCGAAAATTGGGCACCCCAAATTTATTCATTTGAAACTTCAAAGATGGTCCATGACCAAGGTCTACACCTATCATAATTTTGGTCAAAATTCTTGTAACATCCATGTTACATGGTCTTATGTAAATAATTTAATATGCCATATGTAACTCCCATCATCATGACCTTGCATATGCTATAAGATACTGATATATGTCCAAACCATGCATCCCCAATGTGGGATGCTTACCTCCTCATACGAGGCCAAAAACTCACTAAAGATGAAATCTAGTCATCCTCCAAATGGGACGCCAACTATCCTACAAGAAGAGAAAGTCACTAGAATTTTGAAATGGTGAGTGCATCAAAAAAGTGTTAAAAATGAACATTAGAAATGCAAATTGAGATACTCTTTCCCAAAAAAAAATCTTTAATCTACCTTACTAATCCTATTGGTGAAATTGACATATTCTCTAAGTTATTTTATATGAAAATTTATTATATTTATTGTAGTGATTGTACTATGAATAAAGATATTATTACCATATTAATTTACATGCCTTACCTTTTGATAGGCCAAAACTAGGGTAACAAAAATAAACTAGACTTAGCGCAATCTAAATGTCAATCTAGGGATTGTAAGCTCATGAGAGGTATCATGAAAATATGCACAAGGGCTGAGGGTCGTGAGATAAGTGGTAATGAATGCAACCTATGAAAAAAAACTTACAACAAATCAAAATAATTCTGGTGACAAGAACTATCACTTCCTAGCAGCATAAGCTATTTAAATTATGAAACAACAACAAATATCAGAACAAAAGCAAAAGCAATTAATTCTATAGTATGTAAATAAAACGTAGATCATTAATACACAAAATTTATTAATGCATATCAAACAAAAAAATGAAACAATGCAAAACATAAGTGATTGAAATCAAAGCACACATGCATACTCTATAGAAAATAAAATATTTAGAGTCCATTGGTGGCTGAAGAGTGGGTGCCCTTCCTCCCAAGCAATTGATGGAGATTAAAATTATAAAACTTCTAAAAGAGACTTCAAAGCATTTCTTTTGGTAATAATATTAAATATATTTTATTCCTTTATCGCTTTCTTTGCTTTGCTAATATTATATATGGGTGTCTATATAGCTTTCACGATGCATAAAAAAAATATGCATGCAATTTATAAATCAGTAGTGGAGGTAAATTGATTGGTTAAGGAAAGATTTTTGTGGCCTCATGGCCACTTTCCTTAACAAAATACAAGTTTTGAAGGGGCCCACAACCCTTTACAAAAGAAGACAGTTGAAACTAAAGAAAACAACACTAAGAACAAATAAGCCCATTAACATCAAACTGCTTAAAGAGATAACTCACATACCAACCGCAGCACGATAATAGCCTCTAATAGATTATCATGACTACACAGGCTACAAAAAACACAAAAGGAAGGGCCCAAAGCCCCAATACAACCTAGTTTTATTTGGGACAAGAAACCCCTTAAGAATCCACCTAGATCTACCAGGCATCAAAAAACCATCCACTCGTGGAAATATAGCAATAACCACCTGAAACAGTTAGGCAACAATGCAGCACAACTACATCGACCAAGTTTTGACAGTAATAATCACCTGAAACAATCAGGAAATAGAGCAACAAAGTAGCAACCAACCATTTGCTCAGAGTTAGAAATACCGAGCTCAACAAAGGAAATGGTAATTTAATGGTAAATAACACCAGTAAACCCAACCCCCTAATCAAAAACACTAGCACACAAATTGTTCATTATCATAGTTTTCCTCTTCTATTCTCCATATTTTAAAGTTCTATTTAATGTGGGTTTTTGAACATCAGTCATATTCTTCCGACTGTTAAGTGTTTTCCTAATAGCTCTTTTCCAATTCCCCTTTTTATCTCATCTATTTCAAGTTCTCCATAACAAACTTTTCTTCATGATATATTTTTTTTAGTTCCCAATAGCAAATTGTTCATTATAATCGTAGTTTTCCTCTTCTATTCTCCATATTTTAAAGTTCTATTTAATGTGGGTTTTTGAACATCTATCATTTTCCTATCTATAATATTTAGTAGCAAATAAGTGTTATTCTAATACCTCTTATATAATGATTCTACATAGAGAAATTGTAAAAGAATTGTTAGAAAAACAATGTGAAAATCACATGTGAACGACAGATGATCAAAAACCCACATTAAACATATTGATACAAGACATCCAGTCTATGTAAGAGTAAGCTTGTCAATTCAAAATCGCCCACATGGGAAAACACTTATTGTTCTACTTCTGCATGTCGAGGCAAGCAACCCAGCCACTGCTAGCGCATGGAGGTAGCAAGCTCCATTGCTACCATAAGCAGGCTTGGGTAGTTTGTTGTAGGGATCTTGAAACAAATGAGGAAAAAGGAATATCATGAAACATATTGATATAAGATTTGAGCTACAATTTTGGGTAGCTATTGCACAAGAAATCCTATTCATGGCTAGGCTGACAAAAATCCCAGTGGAAACTTCAAACAAATAAATTAAATAGATAAAAGAGATATTAGAAAGAATAACACTCAACAACCAAAAAACAAATTTTATCTCCAATATGCTAATGCTTTCATACTAACCCTCTGCATATATATATATATATATATATATATATGTTAATGGGTGTAATGGAAAAGATGCACAACAAACTGTTCATTATGTAACGGTTCCCAGACTATGTAATAGTTGGCTTGTCAATTCAATGATCATTTTTGCTCTATGGCTCCTTAGATTGCAATTCTATTTTTAATATAAATGAATTTAGAATTGCATAATATAAATTTTGTTATAACTTTGGGGAAAATTGCCATCTTCATAAGCAATTGTATGTAAATTGGGTACTAAATATTATAGACAAAATGTGAAACTGTATTGAATTCCCTGATACATACACAAACACATTTACACATATAAATATGTATTGAATTTCCCGATCCATATTTTAAAATATACATATAGGCTGATATATAAATGAAGACCATTGTGGCTCATTTGACAATGCAATGGGAAATCACTGCAATACAACAATATTTTCACATACAAATCACATTGCATGTATATGTGTGTGTGTGTAGATAGATACACACACACACACACATATATATAAATGTATGTATGTATGTATGTATTATTTATGTTGAATATATATAAATATATAATATTTTAAAAGGAATTTAAAATCACATATATACATATTATTTACGTTGTGAGGAAAACGTTGCTATACAGTGATATTTCCCATACAATTCACATTGTATGTAAACATATATGTTATATGTTTGTGTATTATATATATATATATATATATATATATATATATATATATATATATATATATATATATATATATATATATATATCCATGTGTATATATATGTATATATGTAATATAAATATGGGTTTTGCGAGCATTTGTTATTTTCCTGTGATTGTTAAGTGTTTTTCTAATAGCTCTTTTCTAATTTCCCTTTATGTCTTAAACTTGGTTTGCCAAAAGAAATTTGAGCAATAGCATAGGATTTTTTGAGTATTTCCTATCTTGCGAAATGGTCAGAATATGTCCTCTTGATTGTGCATCTTATGATCCCCTCCTAATCTAAACCTCTTTCATGTCTCTCAAGTTTTGTCATTTTCCTATTGTTCTTAAGTGTTTCCCTAAGAGTTCTTTTTGCAATTTCCCTATTTGTCTTTAATATTTAGTGCCAATTATTGTGTGCAATATTTAGTAAAAAATAAGTGTTATTCTAATACATCTCATAAAATTACTCTAGTTTTCTTCAATATATATATATGTATATGTATCTGTCTATGTTTTGAAGCATTGGTTTCCACATAAAGTTCACATTGTGTGTGTGTGTATGTGTGTATGTGTGTGTGTGTGTGTGTGTGTGTGTATGTATGTATATATGTATGTATGTATGTATATATGTATGTATGCATATATGTATGTATATATATATGTATATATAGATATATAAATATATATTTATATACACATAGATATATGTGTAATATAAATATATATACTTCTGTATATATATGTACATATATGTATATATATGTATGTATATTTAAGTAATAGTTCTTTTCCAATTTCCCTATTTGTCTATAATACTAAGTGCTAGATAATGTAGCTTGAATTTGGAATTGACAAGCCAACTATTACATAGATTGATATAATTCTAAAATTTTATAGCTTGATATAAACTACAAAAATGGCTTTCATCTGTACCTTTGAGCTTCTTTCAATTTCTCGCGTCTATGTATGTTTTCCTACCTCTATTGAGGTTATATTTAATGTAGGTTTCTGGTCATCGCTCATTTACTTGCCAGTATTGAGTGTTTTTCTAATAGTTGTTTTACAATTTCTCTATTTCTCTATAATATTTAGTGCTAGATAATTTTGTTCCAATTTTGAATTGACAATCCAACTATTACATTGATTCCTTGTATTGTATCAATAAGTTTCATGATGTTGTTTTTCCCACTTTCCCATAATAGAATGTTCATTATTGTAGTTCACCTATTATATTCTCCATGTTTTAATATGTTTTGCTTGGTATGACACTTTACAAGTTCTTTATTCTATTGTCCTTGTGACAAGAATTTTTTTTAACTTTCAAAATTGTAAAATTTTGTAGATTGGTATAAAATATAAACATAACATTGATGACAAGAGAATGAGCTTGATCCACAGAGGTTTCATGAAACAATTGATGTGATTACGGAGTAGGGTGTCAAGTGTGTGGAATTTTTCATGAAGCCTCTATGCATCAAGCTCATACCATGTGATTAATAAACATGAAACTATTTTTACCTAATGAGCATGTTGTTTTTGCAAATAGAAATCGAGATAATTGTAATCATGGGTTATGCAATTCATTGGCCAAATCTTTGTGAACCACGTATTGTGCTTGAGATTGCGAGGATGAAGAAAATGAGTTATTTCTCCCTAAAGAGAATGCAGGAAGATGCTATGAAATTTGTGGTGTTTGTCATAACTTTATAACTCATGGAATTTTCCAAGAAATTATAAGTCATACTATTCACTATAGATTTTATAGCACTTGTGACTACATACTCTATAGGGAAAGAGGTTTTTGGTGTGTGTGACTCATAATTTTTGACATGATTACGTTCATTGCATGTTGCATATACGTCTACTTCAGCAGGGGTTCTCCAAAATATATTCATCAATGCAAAGTATATAATGTTTTAATATCAATAAATAGATTCAATAAACCAATTTTAAATGATATTAATTATTTTAAGTTTCATATTGTCATATATGTATATGTACATGTATATGTATATATGTATATGCATATGTATATGTATATGTATAAACAATAAATGAAGGGAAAAAAATTACTAACCCTAGCCATATTTTTAGGTGAAAGAGAGAATATCTAACTAAAATTATTCCTAAGGTAATGGGTATAATGCCAAAGATGCATAGAGATAACTATGAACAATAAACAAAGGATGAAAAGTGTATGTATATGTATATGTACACGTACGAAAATTTCTATAAGTCAATGACATGTTTTGGACATCCCAGTATATTAAACTATATATGCAGATATTGTAGAAACATTCTCACAAATATTGTGTTGCATTTGAATAATAAATTTAAAATTCTACATCTATGTTGTATTTTCTATTTTTTGTGCCTATATACCCTAAGTTTCCTCATTTTTCCATGATGCTTTTCTTTCACATATTCTTATGTGTTCTTCCTACCTTTTCAATTGGTTTTATTTTCTTTTGAGCATTTCATTGTTTCACTCTTCCTATATATTACGTTCAAAAATATATGGCCTTGTCCACATTGTATTTTTTCCAAATATGATAAGAGTCCATGAAATTTCCATCGCATTTCCTGGGCAACTTGCCATTGTTGTGCAATGCGAAAGGGGGAGGTGAATACAATATTCAATATTTCAATTTGAGAATGTATATTGTTTTGGATGTATTGTGAAAATGAGCCACTATTATGTTACTTTTATAGCAAACTATTGAAAAATGCTATCGTGCACCTACATTAAATAGCATATTGGAGCGTGCTATGATTGTTATGCTCCACAACCTACAAAATTTGGCCTATTGTTGTTGTAAGTTGTGTTGCAATGTATTTTTCTCATTCCATACACATATAACCAATGAGAGATATTTTGATAGATTCAAATAAAAATTTTCTTTGCACTAATATTATGTTGGGCTCAATGCAAGCATAGATAGAAAAGGAGATATGAAGCCCATCTGTGGGACAATTTATGCCTAAAAGATGGTCATAGTTGTAAGCATAAACAAGGTTTGTTTTATAAAATTATATTTTACTAAATTATACATCAAACTCTTTTTTTCCTACATGGCTAGATAGGCTCCAATACATATCAAAATTAGGTATGTTTATAAATTTATTTATGTGCAATTTATGCTTTGAACCAAAACCTTTCATATTTCTTTGATTTATTCCTTTTAATGATATCTAGGTATTTCATCCACAAAATTGGTTCTTGATAGGGAAGGGTTGGATGGGAATCTCACTGTCCCATGCTCTGAGTCCTTGTTTTTGAGAACTCCTTAGGTGACGCTTTCACCCTGACCTTTAGGTCCTATCATAGGTATAGACACCCCTAGTCCTACTGGCCAACCCCACTATCAACACTCTTCTTCCTACCAAGAATTCTTGGTTCCTTGCCACTATCTCACCCTTGACCCTTATTCTTCCCTAAAGGCCAAATTCTCTCAACATTCCATTTGATTCTTGTAGGGGTGTGTAAATGTTGTAATTGCTTCCAGGTAATCAATCTAGGGTTCTTTTTTCATCACCAAACTCCAATTAACCATCGCTTTCACAAAATCCCTTCCTAGGGTTAGAAAAGGCTACAAGCCTAGAGCCCCAATTAGGCCTCTTAACAGGGAAAAATGCAATTTTCTTCAAAACCCACCAAAAGACCTGGATTCTTCATTTGAGGTTTATGATTCCCATACCCACACCTTAAAGATTCTTGAGGTTTTGAGCCTGTACAGGTCGTACACTGCCCAATCACAAAATTGACCCAAAAATTAGGGTTTGTAAGCTTTCCAGACTATTTTCAGACTGTCAAAGATTTATCACACCAAATGGATTGGTGGATCCTCCTCCTGATCACCAAGCCTTGCTAAGGCCTCCAACTAAATTCTCCAAAAATAATTTCTTCAAAATCTGAGTACCCTTATAAGTTATGTCTCATTTACTCCTAGTCTTCCCTAGCCGGACCCTGCCTAGCTCACCTAGGGCAAGACCTTGCCAGCATCTCCTGCACTCAAATAAAACCTAGCAACTACCATATGTACAAGCATGGTGTCTAGGAATTGTTTCCAAAAGGTCGTATTGTTTGTACAGTGGAAAAGTGCTCTAGCACACCATTTCCTAACCACAGTCTGGTTCATACCAGAAATTGAGCAAAGTTAAACTATTTACAATAAATGCTTGTAAACTAAACAAAGAAGCTATTAAATCCTACACAATGCTTGTAAAAAGCCAACACTACATTCTAAAATCCAAACAGTAGCAAAACTAATCCATTAGAACTCAATCAAAATGCAAAAGACAAGAATTTTTGCACAGAACGTTGTTTTCTTCAATTTTTCAAGATTTCACCAAAAACATTAAAAATTGATTTGTTAAGGTGGACAATAACATAGTCCCCTACTTGAAATTGCACATATTGCCTTGACACATCTACCTTCTCTTTCAGTTTTTGTGTAGCCTCTGTGACTGTCTTCTTGACCTGCTCCTGAATCTCCTTCATGGTCTGACTGAAGTCTTTTGTGTGGCCACTCCTATGTTCCATAGCTCCAAGATCTCTAAGCTCACAAATGCTTATTGGGTGCATCCCATACACAACTTCAAATGGAATCATCCTTGTGGTCTGGTTTACACTACCATTATAGGCATGCTCAGTTTGGGAAATAACCATATCCCATGTCTATCCATATTCTTTAGTTAAATACCTTAAAAGATTACCAAGCACCCTGTTAACCACCTTTGTCTGACCATCGGTTTGAGGATGGTAAGTTGATCCAAATGACAGAGTTGTTCCCAATCTGCTCCATAGAGTCTTCCAAAAATGACTCATGAACTTCACATCTCTATTAGAAACAATGCTTAAAGGCAAGCCATGGATCCTTACAACCTCCTTGAAGAAAAGGTGAGCTATGTAGCTAGCATCATGAGTGCAGGGAATGAAATGAATCATCTTGCTAAATCTGTCTACCACTACATAAACACTGTCAAAACTAGTCTTGGTCTTAGGAAGGCCTACCACAAAATCAATGCTCACACACTCCCATGGTTTGTTAGGAATGGGAAGGGGTTGATATAAACCAACATTGCTAGCTCCTCCCTTAGCTTTCATACACACAACACATTGTTCCACATACCTTCTAACATCTCTTGCCAACTTAGGCCAATAATAGAATCTTTTCACTAGTTCTAAAGTCTTATTAATGCCAAAATTCCCACTAAGACTGCCATTATGGTTTTCCTGAATCAAATTTTCCCTCATTGAACCTCTTGGAACACATAACTGATTTCCCTTAAACAATAACCCACTTTGCAAAGTATACTCTGAGTATTGACTATGGAAATGGTTCTCAAAGTTAGAACATACCTTATAGGCCTCTGAAAAGTCTTCATCTTCCCCATATAGATCCTTGAAACTCTCTATGCCAATGCTCTTGTGCTGTATCTCTTGCACTGTCAACAACCTTCTGCTTAATGCATCTGCCACCTTGTTCATTTTTCCTTTCTTGTGCTTGATGGTAAAAGTAAAATCTTGGATGTATTCCATCCATTTCAAATGCCTATTACTCAACTTCTCTTGAGTGTTGATAAAGCTGAGTGCCTGATTGTTAGTAAAGACCACAAACTCCTTGGGTAGAAGGTAATGCCTCCATTTTCTAAGTGACTAAACCAAAGCATAAAGTTCTAAGTCGTAGGTTGAATACTTCTTCTTTGCTTCATTGAGCTTCTCACTAAAGAAGGCAATAGGTCTACCCTCTTGACTAAGCACTCCTCCTACTGCCACTCCACTTGCATCACATTCAACAGTGAATCACTTGTCAAAACTATGTAATAAGAGAATTGGTTGAGTTGCCACTTCTTATTTCAGTTTGTCAAACCCTTTCTCAGCTTCTTGTGTCCACACAAACTTAGTTTTCAAACCACCCTTGGTTGTATCTAAGACTGGTGCACATATACCACTTAAGTTTCTTATGAATTTTCTATAAAATTGAGCCAATCCATGAAAACTTCTTACCTCAGTCCATGTGGTTGGTGTAGGCCAGTTGAGAATAGCTTCCACCTTGCTTGGATCCATCTTCAATGATCCTTTTGACACTACAAAACCCAAATAGACAAGCTCTTGCTTAAAGAACTCACACTTCTCTAGATTGATTTCCAATTTCTCCTCTTGCAACCTTCTAAGAACTTGCTCGACATGTTTCAAATGTTCTTTTGCTGTCTTGTTGTATATGAGGATGTCATCAAGGTACACTACCACAAATATCCCTATAAAGTCCTTGAACACTTCATTCATGAGTCTCATGAATGTGCTAGGGGCATTGGAGAGACCAAATGGCATCACTCTCCATTCATATAACCCATCATTTGTCTTAAATGTTGTCTTCCACTCATCACCATCCTTAATTCTGATATGATGGTATCCACTCTTAAGATCCAACTTTGTGAAGAACTAAGCACCTCTAAGATAGTCCATCAAGTCTTCAATTCTAGGAATAGGAAACCTATACCTAATGGTGATCCTATTTATTGCTCTAGAATCAGTACATAACCTCCACTTACCTCCCTTCTTGGTTGCTAAAACCATTGGTACTGCACATGGGCCGATGCTCTTTTGAATCAAGCCCTTATCCAATAATTCTTGCACTTGCCTAGCTACCTCCAAATTATGATCTGGTGTGAGTTTGTATGATGCTTTGTTAGGTAATGAAGCTCCAGGTATGAATTCAATTTTATGACTTATGGTTCTCTTTGGTGGTAAAGTTGCAGGTGTACCATCACTAACTATACTCTTGTACTTATCTAGTAATTTTTGGACTGCTTCTAGTAAGACTATCTTTTCAGCCTTTTCTTCCTCTTTGGATTGCATCATGATCAC
Organism: Sequoia sempervirens; assembly: GCA_007258455.2. Taxonomy (NCBI): domain Eukaryota; kingdom Viridiplantae; phylum Streptophyta; class Pinopsida; order Cupressales; family Cupressaceae; genus Sequoia; species Sequoia sempervirens. The sequence goes on along the minus strand of VDFB02000013.1, from coordinate 46,665,315 downwards.
ATATCCTTCATCCCCTTGACGTAGGTTGTTAAGAAAATCCTTACCACTACTCAACATGATGTTTGGTGTCTTTGAATGTCCATCTTCTTCTGACAGTGACTGCAACTTAAAAGTCTTCCCATCCTTCTTGAATGATATGTTGTTCTCTTTCCCATCATACATAACACTTCTATCATACTGCCATGGTCTACCCAATAGTAGATGGAATGCATCCATGGGTAACACATCACAAATTAACTTTTCTTTATATCCTACAATGGAAAACTCCACTGTTACTTGCTCATTTACTAAAACACTCTGCCCTTTGTATAGCCAAGTGACCTTGTAGGGGTTAGTATGAGGTGACTTCTCTAATTTCAGTTTCATTACTACCTCTGATATGATATTGTCTGTTGAACCTAAATCTACTATGACCTTGCACACTTTTCCAATTATCTTGCACCTTACTCTAAATAGAGCTCTCATCTGTTTTGGTTCCTCTTTAACCAGTTGTCTGATCAAAACCCTATTGAACATCAGATTCTCTCCTACCTCAGATTCAATATGACTGACCTTAGAAGCTTTAGGACTCATGGTGTCCTCTTGTGCATAAGCCACTCTCTTTTCATTGCTTGATGAAGATGCTTTCTCTGGGCATCTATAACCAGGATGGCCTCGTTGATTACAATGATAACACTTCATGTTTGCAAAATAGGAATTGCTCCTGCCTGCTCCTCTTCCTCTGTTTGAACCTCCTTGAGGTCCTCTACCTCTATTATGTCCTCCTCTAGAAGATGTTTCACCTTCATGCTCTATGATTTTAGACTCACCTTGGTTTCTTTGATCATTTCCTCTACCTTGGTAGCCACCACGCTGTCCTCTTTGATCTCTTTGATCTCTGCCTTTGCCTTTGCCCTTAGAAGTCTGATCTTGTTTCCTCTTGCTTCTTTCCACAATTTTTATGGCCAACTGATAGCATTGGTGCACTATCTTGGGACTTAGAAGAGCCATCTCCTCTTGGATATTCCACTTCAAACCATTAAGGTACCTAGCCACCTTGAGAATCTCATCCTCTGTCACATTAGACCTCATGCAAAGTTTTTGAAACTCCTCAGTGTAAGTGTTTACATCTTGGTCTCTTTGCCTTAAGCTTTGCCTCTTCTTGTGTAACCGAATCTCATAGTCATCAGGCATGTATGCCTCTCTCACTTTGGCAACCAATCCTTTCCAAGTTGAAATAGGTTGCTTACCTTCCTTTTCCCTCTCTGTCTAAATGAACTTCCATCATGTTAAGGCAGATCCTCTTAATCTTGATTTAGAAACCTTCACCTTCTGTGCTTCAGTGACTCCATCACATTCAAAATGCTTTTCCATACCTTCTATCCAATCCATAACTAGATTAGCTTCCATATTTCCACTAAAAAGTGGTATGCCTTCAAGTGTTGTCCCACTCAAAGCTTTCAATGCCTTCAAGAAAGGATCCTCCTTCAAAATAGGGTTAGGTTTAGGGGTCTTATCTTCCTCTGCAACCTCTTCTTCCTTTGGTATTCTTCCTTCAAATTGTGCAGTCCTCACTGCTTGTTCAAGCTCAGCTATCCTTTCCCTCAATTTTCTATTATCTTCCTACTACTCTTCAACCATCTTGGCCAATTGTGCATTTTTCACCATGATAGTAGTATCCCTTGACTAAACCTCTAACATATATTACTCTTTCTGAAATCTTTAACTTCCTCTGATACCAATCTGATAGGGAAGGGTTGGATGGGAATCTCATTGTCCCATACTCTGAGTCCTTGTTCTTGAGAACTCCTTAGGTGATGCTTTCAACCTAACCTTTAGGTCCTATCATAGGTATAGACAGCTCTAGTCCTACTAGCCAACCCCACTATCAACACTCTTCTTCCTACCAAGCATTCTTGGTGCCTTGCCACTATCTCACCCTTGACCCTTATTCTTCCCTAAAGGCCAAATTCTCTCAACATTCCATTTGATTCTTGTAGGGGTGTCTAAATGTTGTAATTGCTTCCAAGTAATCAATCTAGGGTTCTTGTTTCATCACCAAACTCTAATTAACCATCACTTTCACAAAATCCCTTCCTAGGGTTAGAAAAGGCTACAAGCCTAGAGCCCCAATCAGGCCTCTTAACAGGGAAAAATGCAATTTTATTCAAAACCCACCAAAAGACTTGGATTCTTCAATTGGGTTTTTTGATTCCCATACCCACACCTTAAAGATTCTTGAGGTTTTGAGCTTGTATAGGCCGTACACTGCCCAATCACAAAATTGACCCAAAAACTAGGGTTTGTAAGCTTTCCAAACTACTTTTAGACTTTCAAATATTTCTCACACCAAATGGATTGGTGGAGCCTCCTCCTAATCACCAGGCCTTGATAAGACCTCCAACTAAATTCTCCAATAATATTTTCTTCAAAATCTAAGCACCCCTGCAAGTTATGTCTCATTTACTCCTGGTCCTCCCTAGCCAGACCTTACCTGGCTCGCCGAGGGCAAGACCTTGCCATCATCTCCTGCACTCAAAAAAAACCTAGCAACTACCATATGTACAAGCATGGTGTCTAGGGACTATTTCCAAAATTTTGTACGGTTTGTACAGTGGAAAAGTGCTCTAGCACATCATTTCCTAACCACAGTCTGGTTTAGACCAAAAATTTAGCAAAGTTAAACTATTTACAATAAATGCTTGTAAACTAAACAAAGAAGCTATTAAATCCTATACAATGCTTGTAACCAACCAACACTACATTCTACAATCCAAACAGTAGCAAAAATAATCCATTAGAACTCAATCAAAATGCAAAAGACAGGAATTTTTGCATAGAACGTTGTTTTCTTCAATTTTTCAAGATTTCACCAAAAACATTAAAACTTCCAACCCTGCTCCAGGGTCGAGTCATCCCTTAAATAGGTTCCAAAAATATTTGAGCTTCTTGGGTCGAGCCTTTAGATGACCTAATGATGCAAATTATAAAACCCACTGTGTTTTCTAACCTTTGGCAACTTTTTACCATTCAGCAAAAATGAGCTTCTAAACTTATGAACTCTTGACAACCTTTTCCCAAAGATCAAAAACACCTCTAAGCTCAACACGAAATTGTCTACATGACCTTATGAAAATCAAAACAAACATTAACTCTCTAGGTTTCTTCTTTACCTAAGAAACTACCTGTTGTTCCTTAGGTGCTCCTGCACTAGTTCTATTTTCAAAGAATATTTCCCATATATTATTATTTCCCTATATTTATAAACATTATAGAAAAGTCCCATATTTCCCATGAACAATCAATATTTTTGGTGTTCTATGGACTTCTCTTGCACTGTTAGGATCTTTCACCTAAAAGCAGAGAGATAGAACACTAAAATTGAGGTGGGCCACTCAAATAAAGGGATGTATGATGGAATTATCACTAAATGAAATGATCTCAATGTAAATAACTGATGAAATTGATTGATTATTAATGCAAAACTTATGAAATATGTAATGTTTGAAAACACAATGTGATATGCAGAAATCAACTAAAAACATAAACTAATGCAAGCAGAATTGAATAAAGTTTGACATAGTGCACCTGGAAGTTGAGTACTGATCTTGGAAGGTTCTATAAATTGGAAAAAATCACTATAAATCACCAATGGGATTCATTCACCACTGATGGTGAATTAGTCCTCCTACTGGTAAAAACACCTGAAACTACTTTTCGACTATCGGGAACTAGATTCTGACAAAATAAAAAATTTAACCTTTAGGTGGGACTCATTCACCACTGATGGTGAATCAATCCTCCTCCAAAATTCTACAAATTCAAAGGTCAATCTTATAGCTCTAGATTTGCACTTGTCTTCTTGTCGGGTTGACAGAGTCAAATCTATAGAAAATGGGTTGTAGGTTGTCTCGAAGCTTGAATTAGGGTTTAGTTGACCTAAAACAACTTGATGACTTGTTGACCACCCTTCAACAACTTTTTTTTGGCAATTATGCATATAAAGTCTGGAAACACACATGCAAAAAGGGGGAAAATGGTTAAGGGTTAGAGTATAGGGACTTGCCTTGGTCAAATACCACTTTGGTAATCAAACCCTTAATAAAGAAATGAAATGAAATGAACAAGGAATGATGAATAAATAATATGAAAATTTCCTAAGATCACCAAAAAAATTGTTGTAGAAGTCTGAAGATATGCCAATGTCTGCTCCAAGATATTTGACAATTGCTTGATTGAATGATACTTTGATGGATTCAATGCAAAAATGCTAATTGATGGTGTATGAGCAAACGAGATGAATGGAGGTTGAAATGGATGGAAAAATACTTATTTATACACAATTATTCCCTAATAACCCAATAATACCTCATCACAGGCCTACATAAGGACTTTTTGAATAAAAACCCGAAAGAAAATTTGAATTATTTTTAATTTCGTTCCAAGAGGGACTCATTCACCACCCATGGCGAATGGGTCCCACCTTAGGCTTATAAGTGGGTGTCAGGAATTAAGTTGCATTTAATGTTGTTTGTCAGGTTTACATTAAAAAATACACTTAATTACAAGCATAAGAAAGGTGTAAATAGTGATAACAAGCCTAGAAAAGCGTGAAATCTTGTTACAAAACTTTACAACACTTTAAATAGGAATTGATTTTTGGATTTTGTGGTGTTCATTGATATCAATACTATTGGCCTTGAAGACATTAGAAGCTATATATCTTGAGGATATTGAGAAAATTGTAATAAAATAAGTTGCAGGTTCTCAGTGGTGAAGTGAAGTTCAATCTGTTGGTTAGATCAGTAAGTTGATGATAGGAGGTTGTGGATTAAAGGGTTTTTTGTCGAGCATATCTAGTTTATCCATATTAATTTTTATAGAGCTGCATGAAGATTTGATCATGTTATGAGTAGCTGTGTTCTGACAGTCATTTTGTTGCTCCAGTTGGTGTTCCTGAATGAAGATGATGTTATTATAGTAAGTTCAATTGTTGCTGATGCTTCTCTCATGATTCATGATGTTTTTGGATGTTTCTAGATCATGATCTATCTGTGTTGCACATCCACATTGATTGTTGTGCTTGCAATTAGATATTTTATGTTGTGTGTTCATGTTTTTCATGTTCTTGGCCGACAGGGTGTTGTAGCATGTTGTGGATCCTTGAACCAAAATTGTTTTTGTGTTTTTGTGTTTGAGTATTTGTTTTGGGTCTTCAGTATGTTGTGGCTGAGATTGGTTGATTCACATTGATAATATTTAATCTTTTGGACCGATAGTTTTCATATGTTTTATTATTTTGTTGAGGCCGACATGTAGCGATGTAATCTCTTGTTGCAGATATATATATATATATATATATAAGTGATTTTTTATTCCATTTGAAGGAAGATGCGTGTATGAGATGTGTGAATAATGTCCTAATCATTCAAAGGTAGAATTAGAGTGTGAAGAAGTGTTCATGTGCTTAACCAAAACTGTAATCAGGCATTAGTAGATGCTATTTTTTCAGTTCAAAATCCTACGGATGTAATCTAAATATTTCTATAAGACAGTGTGTCTTCTTTTAGGTAGTAATCCTTTTTATAATTGAGTAGTGAGCTCTAGGTAGTGTGCCTAAATTCAAGTGCATTTCCCATTTATTTTTCTTTATCCTTTTAATAGGGTATAATATTGTGGACTAACCTCCACTGTAGTTTTTCCCCCAACAAGGTTTCCACGTCAAAAATCTTGGTGTTATGTGTATTTTTGATGTGTTGATGGTTCATGCTTTCATGGTTATTTATCAGATCTGAGAATAAGGTTAATAAGTTTAATAATTTTAAATTTTTACGACAACTAATTCACCCCCCCTCTCAGTTATCTAACCTTTTTTTCCAACAATTGGTATTAGAGTAGGTTCCTCCGAAGAATTTTGATAGCTTGAGGTGATCCAGGATGGAGACATACAAGAAGGATAGTCCAAGATTTGATGGAACAAATTATTCTCTATGGAAGGCTCAAATAGAGTGTCATATGAGATGCATTTGTGAACCCTTTTGGAATATTACAAGGAATAGGTATGTTATCCCATAGAATGGTCCTTGCTAAGATTAAGGGTGTTGAGTATAATATCAGGGCTAAGGAAGAATTGTTAAGTGCTCTTATTGATTCCAAGATGAAAAATGTTATGAATCTAAAGACTGCTTATGAGATCTGGAAAAATTTGGAAACTTTGTATGAAGGTGACGCACATGTGAAGGTTGCAAAGCTTCAAATCCTGAAAGGGAAATATGAAATGTTGAGAATGGGTGATGATGATAACATTACTTCTTTCATGTAGAGATTGAATGAACTTGTGTGTGGTATCAAATGTGTTGGTGGAACATTGGATGAATTATAAATTGTTGCCAAAGTGCTCAGATCCTTGCCTGCTACATACAAAGCCAAAGCTATTGCTATTGAGGAGATCCAAAATGTAACAAATGCAACCAAAGACATGTTGATTTGTAAGCTTATATCTTTTGAGTTGAGTGAATTTGGTGATCCTCTTCCTAAGACAAAATTTGGATTCAAAGCTACTACTTCTAGAAAAGATAAATAGAGATATGATCTAAGTGAAAGTTCTTCTAGAAAGATATTCAAGTATGAGGAAGGGAATGAGAGAGATTGAAGAAGAGCTTCAAGAAAACTGGGCAAGCTTGAAGCACTTATTGTCAAGAGAGAAGCCAGAGGAGAAGGTAAGTATAAAGGGAAATTGCCTATTAAATGTTTTTCTTGCAATAAGATAGGTCATTTTGCATCAAGGTGTCTAGCAAGAGTCCCTAAGCCATGAACTAACAAGCCTATATTTTGAAGAAAGTGTTATTATATTGATGATGAAGGTGTGACAGATGATTAATCTAATAAAGGGAATGTAAGTGAGGATGAATGGGTATTTATTGTTATCAAGGAAAATGATCCAACCCTTGCTAAATCTATTAGTTGCTCAAATGTGGAGAAAGCTCTCACAACCAGAGTTGAAGAAAAGGATGAATGGGTGATTGACAGTGGATGCTCTCATCACATGACATGTGAGAAAAGAAAATTTTTGAGCTTGGAAAAGTATGATGGTGGCGTTGTAAGATTTGGTGATGACAAAGATTGTGTAATATGTGGTAGAGGATCAATTTCTCTTGATGGTAAGAATAATATTGATGGTGTTCTATATGTGGGAGGTTTGAAGAAAAATATCTTAAGTGTTGGATAGATGGTTGAAAAAGGATACAATCTTCAATTCAAGAGTGGAAAGTGAAGAATATTAGGGAGTTCCAGAAATGTGATTGCTTCAGGTACAAAAAGAAAAGGTAGCATCTTTCACCTGAATGCTACTAGTAAAATGTGTCTGATTGCTCAAGTTGATGAAAGCTGGTTGTGGCATAGGAGAATGTGTCATGTAAACTTTGACAATATTATCAAGATAAGTTCTAATCAGGAGGTGGGAGATATTCCTAAGTTGGTAAAGCCTACTAATACTATATGCAAGGAATATCAGTTAGGGAAGCAAATAGAATTTAATTTCAGAGCAAACAACATTGTTCAAATAAAGTATTTGAGCTTTTTCATATAGATTTGTGTGGTCCTTCTAGAGTCAAAAGTTTAGATGGAGATAGGTACTTCATGTTTCTTATTGATGATAACTCTAGATTTATGTTGGTTATATGCTTAAGGGAAAAATAGGAAGCTCTAGAGAAATTCAATATTCTTAAGGATATGGTTGAGATAGAGATAGGTATGGAGATTAAATGTTTGAGATCTGATAGAGATGGTGAATTCACTTTCCATGAATTTAATTCTTTTTGTGAAGAGCATGGGATAAAGAGACAATTATCTGCCCTGCGGACCCCTTAGCAAAATGGAGTTGTGGAAAGGAAGAATAGGACAATTCAAGATGATACTAGGACTATGATGTTGGAAGGAAATATGTTGCATATCTATTGGAGAGAAGCTATGAGTATTGATGTTTACACCCTCAACCAGGTACAAGTCAAAGGTGATACTGGTAAGACCCATTTTGAGCTATAGTCTAGTAATAAGCCTATTGTTAGATATTTCAAAATCTTTGGGAGTATATGCTATATCAAAAGAGATGAAGATATAGGAAAGTTTGATACTAGAAGTGATGAAGGAATCTTTCTTGGTTATTCTACTAAGAGTAAGGCCTACTGGTGGTACAACAAGAGATTGAGGAAAATGGTTGAAAGTGCTAATGTCAAGGTTGATGAAGACATAGCTAGACCATCAAGAACCTGTAGATATGATTTAGATGATCAAAATAGTAGTTCAAAATAAAAATCAAGTTTATATCATTCTAGTGAATCAAGAAAATCTTGAGAGGAAGGAACTAGTAAAAGTGTAGAAGAGAGATCACAAGAGCCAGAAGTTCAAGAACACCCTAAGAATCCAACGTATGTAAGACTAAATCATTCAGAAGATCATATTATAGGTGATAAGAACAAAGGTGTTTAGACTAGGAGAAAAATTGTAGAAGAATATTGTTTAATTTCAAAGACTGAGCCTAATAGTGTCAATGAAACATGAAAAGATGAACATTGGGTGGAAGCAATGAAAGAAGAACTACAACAAATTGAGAAAATAATACATGGATTCTTGTTCCTAGACCTAAGGAAAAAAATGTAATTTGAACTAAATGGGTCTTTAGAAACAATCTAAATGAGTAAGGTGAAGTTGTTAGAAACAAAGCAAGACTTGTGTGCAAAGGATATTCTTAGATGGAAGGAATTGAATTTGATGAAACTTTTTCCCATGTTGCTAGGATTGAAGTTGTGGGACTATTTCTTGCTTATGTTGATTACAAAAACTACAAGGTTTATTAGATGGATGTCAAGTCAGCATTTCTAGATGGTGAATAGCAAGAAAAAGTGTATGTTGAGAAACCTGATGGATTTCAATTGAATGATTAGGGAGATATGGTTTTCCAGTTGAGTAAATCATTGTATGGAATTAATTAAGGTATTGTTGATAGTAATATATATTTCAAGATTCATGATGATAAATATTTGATTGTTGAAGTTTTTGTTGAATTATATCATTTTTGGAGGAGATGATAGTTTGTGAATGAAGTTTGCTGATGAGATGTAGAATGAGTTTGAGATGTCTATGATTGGTGAGATTAAACTCTTTTTAGGATTTCAAATTACTCAACTAGATAATGGGATTTTTGTATCTCAGTCCAAGTATGTGAAAGAATTGCTAAAGAAGTTTGTTATGGAAGATTCAAAGCCAGTTGGTACACCTATGGTGACTGGATGTAATTTGATACAAGATGTTGATTCTCTGAAAGAAAATTAGACTAGATATAGATTGATGATTGGTGGATTACTTTATTTGACTCAAACTAGACTAGATATCATGAATGTTGTATGCATTGTTGCAAGATTTCAAGCTGATCCTAAGGAATCTCATGTGACTATTGTGAAGAGGATTTTTAGATACTTGAAGGGGATAGTTAATTTTGGGTTGTGGTATCCTAAAGATGATCTTACTTTGAGTGCTTTTACTGATGTTGATTGGGCAGGTGATGTGAATGATAGAAAGAGTACTAGTGGTGGTGCATTTTTTTTGGGTAAGAAACTGATTTCATGGTTAAGTAAGAAGCAGAATGCCATTTCTTTATCTACTGGAGAGGCATAATACATTGTTGTTGCTAATAATTGTAGTCAAGTATTGTGGATGAAGAAAATGTTGAAAGATATCAAAGTTGTGTATGATGAACCTATTTCTATATTATGTGATAATTAAAGTGCAATTAACATTTCTAAGAATCTAGTGTTGCATTCAAAGACCAAGCATACATCTATCAAGTTTCACTTTTTTGAGAGAGAAGGTGGGTGAAAAGGAAGTCAGAATGGAGTATGTGCCTACTAAGGAGAAAATTGTAGATATCTTTACCAAACTGTTGCCTAAGGATACTTTTGAGTATATTAGAGGGAAGTTAGGGATGATTACCCCTCCTAATCAGAACTAAGATGCATTGAATTGCATCAGTTCATGCATTTCATAGTCATATCTTGATCCAGATTAATGTTGTGGTGGCTACTACTCAGGGGGAGTAGTCAGATGTTCATATATGTGGTTCAGAGCTTGTGTGGAGAAAAGATATATTTTTCATTGATGCTAAAGGGGGAGAAGAGTCATGTGTAAAAATATGAATTATCTAGGGAGAAGAGTCATGTGGGGAGAAGAGTCATGTGAAAGAGTTAAAAAGAGAAGAGTCTAAACCTAAGGGGGAGTAAGTGCTAAAGATAGTTGTATTGATGGTGTTTTTCACATCATGTGTTGCCATCAATGCAAAAGGGGGAGATTATTGGATGTTGTGGTTATGTTACTGATATGTGGTTGTCATTGATTTCAAAACTATTGCCCTTGAAGACATTAGAAGTTGTATATGTTGAAGATATTGAGAAAATTGTAATAAAATAAGTTACAAGTTGTCAGTGGTGAAGTGAAGTTCAGTCTGTTGGTTAGCTCAATACGTTGATGATCAGAGCTTGTGGATTAAATGGTTTTTTTTTTAGTATATCTTTTTTATCCACATTAAGTTTCAGAGAACTGCATGAATATTTGATCGATTTATGAGCAGTTGTGTTCTGACACTCATTTTTTTGCTTTTGTTAGTGTTCCTAAATGAAGATGATGTGATTCTAGAAATTTTAGTTGTTTTTAATTCTTCTCTAGTGATTAATGATGTTTTTGGATGTTTCTAGATCATGCTCTATATGTGTTGCATGTCCACATTGATCATTGTGCTCACGATTAGAGATTTTCTCTTGTGTGTTCATGTTTTTCATGTTCTTGGATGAGAGGGTGTTATAATGTGTTGTGGATCCTCAAATCAAAATTTGTTGAAGTGTTTTCATGTTTGAGTTTTTTTTTTGGGTCTTCATTATGTTGTGGTTGACTTTGGTTGTTTCACATTGATAATCTTTAATGTTTTGGGCTTCTAGTTTGCATATGTTTTATTATTTTTTTGAGGCTGACATGTAGCGATGTAATCTCTTGTTGTGGATATATATAAGTGATTCTTTATTCCATTTGAAGGTAGAGGTATGTATGATATGTGTGAATAATTTCATAATCATTTGAAGGAAGAAGCAAAGTGCAAAGAAGAATGAACAGAGTGTGAAGAAGTGTTCATGTGCTTAACCGGAACTATAATTAGGCATTAGCAGATGTTATTTTCTCCATTCAAAATCTTGTGGATGTAATCTAAATATTTTTGTAAGATAGTGTGTCTTCTTTCAGGAAATAAGCCTTTTTGTATTTGAGAAGTGAGCTCTAGGCAATGTGCTTGAATGCAAGTGCACTTCCCATTTATTTTTCTTTATACTGTTAATAGGGTATAATCTTGCAGACTAACCTCCAACATGGTTTTTCCCTTAACAGGGTTTCCACATAAAAAATCCTAGTGTTGATGGTTCATGCTTTCATGGTTATTTATTATATCTAAGAATAAGTTTAATAAGTTTAATAAGTTTAAATTTTTTTGACAACTGATTCAACCCCTCCTCTCAGTTGGCCACCCTTGTGTTGCCAACATTGATAAGGGATAAAAAATGATTTTTAGATTAATTATAATGAGAAGAGTCTAGAAAAGTGTAGAAATGTGTTACAACACTTCACAACACTGTCACAAGACAACATTATTTGAATGTTTAGGACCTAATCTGAATGCTTAAGCTACATTGCAACATTAAATCAAAGCAAAATAGATCAAGCATCATAGTAGAAAGACCCAAAATACCATGAAAAATTTAATGATCTATTTTTCTATGGTACATTTAGCCCTCACTTTAGTGAGAGGATGAACTTTCTTTAAAATCACACTAAAGTGGCCATGCATATCGAGAGGGAGGTCCAAATGCACTTATGCTAGCAAGATGGAATGAAAAAAATCAAGAGGAATGATCAATTCCCTAGAATGAGGATCCCATGATAAACTAAACATAAGAACAAAGGAGCACAAGTGTGAAAGAGAATGAGAGAAGGGGAAAAGGAAAAGTAGGATCAAGATTCGATCACTTGTTTAGTCAATTGTGAATTAGATCTAGGTTGTTTGTTCAAAAAATAAAATGCATACTCACTCTAGGGTAACAGAACTCATCCAGTCTACCAACTAAGAAGGCCCAAAAGGTGAGAAAAATATGCTAGTTGGTATGCACTCACAAACACATAGGTGGCTATGTGGAAAGTCGTGCTAAGGAATGGGCTTCCTGCTCAACCATATCAAAGTTATACCTCCTGATAATTTTAATAAGGCACCACAAAGGAAAATGCTAGTTTGTGCTTCATGAGACAAGAAAATATTTATATGCTTAGAACTCATGAACAAACAAGATGGTACCACAGACATCCAAGCTTCATTATATGCAAGGTGGAAAATATGTAAAATGTAAAATATAAAAAATGAAAAATGTAAAATATGTTCAAAGGAGTCTTGTTAAGTTCATGCAAGGTCTGTCACTTAGGGAACATTGTGTCTAATGTCCCCAAGAAAGGACCAATCAAAGAATAGTATATTCACAACTTAGGAGATGTAGTGTGTTATATCAAGTAACTAAGATGAATGTAATATGCTAAGATAGATCACACTTATCAAGGACATCATAGCCAATGCCATGCACAAAGTGACAAACGTATCATATGAAGTAACAAGGCTACACTAAGAACCAATAATGCCAATGTATGCTCCCTACTTTAAAGGAATTGCTACACATCGTTCTATGAGCAATTAATTTAAAGTAGCAAAGGAAACAAAAAAATATGAAAAACGAAAATAAGACATGAGAGCCAACTCGGAAAGCCCCTATGCAAAGTCATATGTTTCCAAGTAAGGCTGCTTCATGTAAAGGAGAAAGAAAAAAGAAAAGAAAAGTAGGGTTTCCCCTCCAAAGAGGAACACACCAAACATAAGGGATTGATGGATTTGGGGTAACTAGTATGTTCGTTTCTGCAATGTTTTTATTAAAGAGCTCAGAACTGTCATCATTCCCCAAAACACATACAACTAGAAGAATGACACAAAGAGAGTGAAAACAAAAGAAAAACAAAGTCTTTTTTGGGTCAACATGGAAGAGACATTGTGGTCTCAACACTTTGCATCGTCCCCAAAAGTAAAACACAAGTGAAAAGAAAACGAAGTCAAAAAAAAAGGAAATGCTTTTGGGTCAACATGAAGGAGACATTTCAGTCTCAATTCCTTACATCATACCCAAAAGGAAAAACCCAGGAAAAAGATAAATTAAAAAGGAAAAGGGACTATTTGGGTCAACATGGAAGAGACATAGCATGTCTCAATGCTTGGTGTCTTCCTAAAAAGGAAATCACAAAACAAAAGCGAAAAAAGAAAAGATAAATTACGACATATAAAAAAATATAGGTACAAATAGAGGAAGTGCACAAAGAGAAGAGAACATCAAACAAAAATTACGGGGGAACACGATATGCACATGCAAGCACACCAAAGAAAAGAAAAAGAAAAAAAAGAAAAATGATGCAAAGTGTACTATGAGATGATAGGATAGCAGTTGGTGTCAGTGAAATGATACTTGTTTAGTATGTCCTTCAGTGACCGGCATTCATCAATTCAGTGGCCAAGAACACAATGATATTTGAAATATGGTATATTAGAATCTTTAGGATGGATGACCAACCTATTGGAAGGTGGTAAGAGTATAAGGCCTCTATTTTAAAGCATTTGGAGTCTCCTTTCACATTCAAATGGTGGATGGAGAGGAAACTTTAGTTTCTTCAATTTGTAAGGCCTCTTGCATTTTCTAGATTCACCTTTTTCATGGATTGAAGGATGAACAAGACCCATGGGGATCCTAGCATCCTTGTCACTAGAGTCAAGTGATGGTTTTTCATGTGGGAGGAGGAAATTCAAGTTAGGAGGAGAATCAAAGATCATTATACCATTATCTGAAAGTCTCCAAAATTCAAAAGGAGGCCTGTTGTCATGAGGAGGATCTTGATATCCTAATCTTGTTGTGTTTTCATATGTTGGTATTTGTTCTAAAAGTTGGTGAATGTTATTCTTAGTTGTTGTGTCACAACCTTGTTTGCTTAAAATAGTAAAGCCTTTTGCATATGTTTCTTCAAGGTTAATTGATGTGTTTGTAATGTTGTTATCATAAAATGGGTGAGGATGTGTTTCTGTAGAGGAACTGTGTCCACCAAAGGGAGGGAACTTAGGTCCATTCTTTTTAGGATGTAACTAACCAAACATTTCTGGAGGTGAAACAATAGGAAGATCTTGTGACTTCATGGATAGGTAAAAGGTTGCATTGGCTTGAAGGTTGTCAAGGCATGAATTTAATAACTTGTTCATGCTATCATCATCTTCTCCAATGGTTTTTACAACACGAGGAGGACATTCATCTAGAGTTGAAGGATCATGAGGAAGCTCAAGGTCATTAGGATCACAACCAAAGGCACAATTGGACATGTCTATTAAGGATTTCAGTGAATTCCAAAACTTGTTAAAGTAAAAAGCCATGATGACATTGAATAAAAGTAAACTTTAGGATGCAAGATAGGAGATAAAACTAAAAATATGAAAAGTATAATAGAAAGTAACAACAGAAAATTTTAATGCAAAAATGCCCAAAAAATGCTTGAAAATGTAGTTTAAAATGTCCAAGTGGATTGATTCGCCCAGGGTAGTGAATGAGTCCAGGTATGAGATTTTTTTATTTTTTCCAAAAAAATTAAAGTGATTTTAATGATTTTTTATATGAAAAATGAAGATGCAAATGCATATTTTGAACTTTTTAATGATTTGATATACAAAAATGAAATCTATATAATTCTGACACTAATGAAATTTTAGAAACCCTAGGGTGTAAAAGAAAAAGAAAACCTAAATGAATGTTGATGCAAAGGAAACCTAGGATGTGAGATACAATTGAAATCAGAAAGCTAAGTGTTCAAAATGTAGGTTCACCAAAATGAACCATCAATTTTATTGGTTTTATGAACTTCTCTTGCACTCTTAGGATCTTTCACCTAAAAGGAGATAGATAGAACACTAAAATTGAGGTGGTTCACTCAAATAAAGGGATGTATGATGGAATTATGACTAAATTAAATTATCTAAATGCAACTAAGTGATGAAATTAATTGATTATTAATGCAAAACTAATGAAATATGCAATGTTTGAAAACACAATGTGATATGCGTAAATGAATTATAAACATAAACTAATGCAAATAGAATTGAATGAAGTTTGACATAGTGCACCTATAATTTGAGTACTAATCTTGGAAGGTTCTAGAAACTAGAAAAAAACATTGTAAATCACTAGTGGGACTCATTCGCCACTAATGGTGAATCAACCCTCCTATTGGTAAAAATACCTTATACTACTTTCCAATTGTCGGGAACATGATTCTGACAAAATAAAAAAAATTAGCCTTCAAGTGGGACTCATTCACCATTGATGGTGAATCAGTCCTCCAAAATTCTATAAATTCAAAGGTCAATCCCATCGGTCTAGATCTGCACTTGTCTTCTTATTGGGTTGACAGAGTCAAATCTGCAAAAAATAGGTTGTAGGTTGTATCCAAGCTTGAATTAGGGTTTAGTTGACTTAAAACACCTTGATGACTTGTTGACCACCTTTCATCACCTATTTTCTTGAAAAATGTACATATAAAATCTGCAAACACACATGCAAAAGGGGGAAAAATTTTAAAGGTTAGAGTATAGGGACTTGCTTTGGTGAAATCCCACTTTGGTAATCAATCTCTTAATAAAGAAATGAAATGAATTGAGCAAGGAATGATGAATAAACAACATGAAAATTTTGTAAACTCACCAAAAACCTTGTTGTAGAAGTCTGAAGATATGTCAATGGCTGCTCCAAGATACTTGGCAATTGCTTGATTGAATGATGCTTTGATGGATTCAATGTAAGAATGGAAATTGATGGTGTATGAGAAAATAAGATGAATGGGGATTGAAATGGATGGAAAAACACTTATTTATACACACCTATGCCCTAATAACTGAATAATACCTCATAACATGCTAACACAAGGTCTTTTTGAGTAAAAAAACCAAAAGAAAATTTGAATTATTTTGAATTTGGAGCCAAGAGGGACTCATTTTCCACCCATGGTGAATGGGTCCCACCTTAGGCTTGTAAGTAGGTGTCAGGAATTAAGTTCAATTTAACGTTTTTTGTTGAGTTTGCATTCAAAAATACACTTAATTAAGTCTTATGAGTGCATAAAGGGGTCAAATAAAGCATAAGAAAGGTGTAAATAGTGATAACAAGCCTAGAAAAGTATGAAATCTTGCTACAAGACTTTACAACATTTTAAAATAGGACTTTATAAGGGATAAAAAGATGATTTTTAGATGAATTATAATGAGAAGAGTCTAGAAATGTGTAGAAATATGTTACAACACCTTAACAAGACATCATAATTTGAATGTTTAGGACCTAATGTGAATGCTTAAGTTACATTGCAACATTAAATCAAATAAAAATAGATGAAGCATCATAGGAGAAAGACCTAAAAGATCATGAAAATGTCAATGGTCCATTTTTCTATGGTCCAACCAAATTCTTTATCAACATTCTATTTTCTTTATAGTTATTGCAACAAAAAAATCACTACAAAAGAGGAAATCATATGTGAGAACACAAATTTATTTTGCAACTTCATCATTGTGCAATATATGATATAGATGCATGCATGAATTCTTAAATGGACTAGAGCACAATAAACATAGTCTATTGTACACATTACATTTTTCCATGTCTCTATAGTTATCCTTTCAACTTATGGGTAAAATTATCTATAGGCAGTTCTTGATCAACATATCCATCTTTTTAAAGTTGTTACACAATGAAAAATACTACAATATAAGAAATCATATATGCGAATAGAAACATTTCCCATACTTTTGCATTCTATGATATATGATATGATTCCATTAAATTTTTGATGGGCCTTGTATACTTTCCTTGCTTGGGGGTTTGGCTAGAGCCCATGAGGCTTCATCATGTCAATATGGTAGGGAGGAGAATGAGCAAGGGTGTTGTAGTTTTTCCTTGCAGCATCATACATTGGATGCTACAAATACACAACATATTATATTCTACTAGCTGCATTTCTCCATGCCTATACAACTATCTTTTTAGCTTGCTAAATCAACTATTCAAACCTCTAAAGTACTTTAGGATGATACCCATTTTCTTTAGGTTATGACAACAATTATATGATACAATCAATGCTAAAAAAAATTATGTAAAGAAAACCTTTCCCATCTCTTTAAACTTATACAAAGGTGACACAATTTGAAACATATTGATACAAGATTCAAGCTATGTCCTTTGGTGGTAAATATTGAAGAAAAATAGAGAATTGTATAAGAGGTATTAGAATAACACTAATTTTCTACTAAATATTATAGACAAAGAACCACATTAAATAGAGCTTTAAAATATGGAGTATATAAGAGGGAAACTACAATAATGAATAGTTTGTTATGGGGAACTAAAAATATATATATCATGAAGAACAGTTTGTTATTATAGATTCAAATAGATGAGGGAAAGAGAATATCATGAAACATATTGATACAAGAAGAATTGAAAGTAGTGCAAAGGTACAGGTCAATGTCATGTTTGTACTTTATACCAATCTACAAAATTTTAGAATTTCGATAGTTAAACAACAATAGTTCTTTTACAATTTCTCATTTTTATTTATAATATTCACTTTATTGTGTCTTTACTTTTTAATGTTCACTATGGGACGCTGAGACTTTTTTTTGCAAATATGAACGTAAATTTTTCCTATGTTTGTATATATATATATATATATATATATATATATATATATATATATATATATATATATATATTCCCACATTCATTGAGCTCCCATGCTTTTGATTTTAATATGGTGCCCACATTGGTTTTAGTTTGCTAACAAATAGAGTAATTGAATAAGAGGTGTTGCATTATCTCACATTCAATATTATAGAGAAATAAGGAAATTGTAGGAGAACTATTAATAAAGCATACATACATATATATATATGTGTGTGTGTGTGTGTGTGTGTGTGTGTATACATATGTATGTATATATACATATATATATGTATATATGTATATGTATATATATAAATGTACATATATATGTGTGTGTGTGATGAGGGAGCAAAGCCGAGACACATAAATAATGCACATAACTAGCAAACTTTATTATTATTCTATAATGAAAATATTACATGCAGAGGATCCCAAATCCTTGAGATCTGTGATACATGCAAGCTACATAAGTTTCAAAAAAATTACCAAAATTATAGAAAATCCCCTTTTCGCAGCATGCAAACTCTTTTCCCAAAAAAGCTACCCCAAAAATCAGAAACTAGCCCATAAATAACCCCTTTTTGCTTTGGATCCAAAAACAACATTCGAGATATGAGTTTTGGTGGTTTGGCACCAAAAATTACAATTTGAAATTCAAATTTAAATTCACATTCAAAAATTAGCACATTTCTAAAATATGCACCAACTTCTGGAAGCCATAACTTTTAATACGACCATCGGATTTTCAATGATAATGCCTTTTTGGAAAGCTCTCGAAAAGACGATGTGGTGAAGAGTACGGCCTATGGCAACTACTTTGGAGTTTCCACAAATTTTTGGGCCCATTTGGAACCGTTTAGTGCCTCAAACTAGACTTGGAAGGTTTTTCAAGGAAAAAAGTAGAAACTGAAACTTGAATAACTTTCAAACCATGAATGATCTTCACCTAACTCTTTTGCCAAAGTGCTTATTTTTATGTCCTAAACCTTCCCATAAATTTCTGTCTTCCCATGCCTTCAAATTCACAGCTACTAAAAATAGCAGTTGAGCAGAAAAAGTAGAAAAGTAGTTCTTAAAGTTGGAAACTCTTATTCAACGAAAAGGGTATCCATAAATGAAAAAACATCTACAAAAATAAAATAATGGGAACATAAATGGAAAGCATATTTTTGGGTGATGCAAGATTTCCCTCACACCACTCGATACTCCTGCATCAGACACCTAGGGTAGTTTGAGAAGTGACCCCATCAAGTCTCAGATGGTTGAGGAAAATCCAAACGGTCAACCTCCACCTTAGATAGTCAGGATGAATATTCCATAGGCCTTTCACTCCATTTCACCACATATTCTTCATACTGTTTGTTTTTGGTACTCCTTCCCAAATGGCTATCTAGGATTTCTTCAATCTCCTCCTTCTTTGAAGTAGGTGCTGGAATGCAACACTGTTCTATTGTTGGTACTTCCTCTGCACCACCTTCATGATACTCTGTCAAATCTGAAATATTAAACACAGGGGAAATATTGACTCCATCTAGCAACTCTACCTCATATGCATTCCCTGATTCATGCCTCTTCACAATTTTACAGTGACCAAACTTCTTCATCTTCAATTTGTTATAGGTTCCCACTAGAAACCTTTCTTTTCTCAAGTGGACCATCACTTCAGCACCAATCTCAAACTCCTTATACCTCCTCTTTTGATCTACCTTAGCCTTATACTGCTTATTCATCTTGTTAATATGTTCTCTTACCTTCTCATGTATATTCTTCATGTGCTCTACAAGGTATTCAGCTTCGGCATTTGTCTTCTTCTCTTGGTCCATCTTCCTCAATTCTGGAGTGGTATTGGGACTACCTCCATACATAATCTGGAATGGTGATCTACCAGTGCTTCTGTTGACAGAATTGTTGTAAGAAAATTCTACCTTGGGGCAAGATCAAGTCCCATCCCTTGGGTTTATCTCCTACCAAGCATCTTAATAAGTTACCTAGACTTCTATTCACAACCTCAATCTACCCATCAGTTTGTGAATGGTGTGTAGAACTAAACTTCAACTCTATTTTCAACTTCTTCCACAAGGTCCTCTAAAAGTACCCAACAAATTTTGTGTCACGATCTAAGACTATACTCTTTGGAAAACCATGTAGCCTCACCACCTCTCTAAAGAACAAGTCAACAATGTGGATTGCATCATGGGTCTTCTGGCATGGGATGAAATGTGCCATCTTCAAAAACCTGTCAACTACCACAAATACTGAATCATTCCCTCTTTGCGTCCTTGGAAAACCAAGAACAAATTCCATACTTATATCCTCCCATGGCCTCTCTGGTATAAGTAAGGGCTTATACAACCCAGTATTATATCTCACTCTTTTAGCCATCTGACATACCTTGCAACTCTACACAAACTTCTTCACATCTTTTGATAACTGAGGCCAATAATAATGCTCATTGATAATGGAAATAGTCTTATCCTGACCAAAATGTCCTTCCATTCCTCCACTGTGCTTCTCCTTTATTAGGTTCTCCCTCATGGAACTCCTCAGAATACACAATTGGCTTCCCTTAAACAACATGCAATCCTAGATTATGAAATCCAGCCACTTCATCCTATCAACTGTGACAGGCACCTTGCAAGCTTTCCAAACCTCTACGAAATCAAGATATTCAGGGTACAATTTCTTGAGTTCATTGAACCCAACCACTTCAATCTGCATCTCTGTCAACAATGTTTGCCTCCTATTTAAGGCATCTGCAACCATATTCGACTTTCCACTCCTATGCTTTAAAACAAAAGTATAACTCTACAAAAATTCTACCCATTTCATATGCCTCTGATTTAATATTCCCTAACTACTTAGGTACTGTAATGCTTTATGACCAATATAAAAAACAAATTCCTTCAACAACAAATAATGTCTCCATTTCTTTAATGTTTGAACTATTGCATAAAATTCTTGATTGTATACAGAGTACTTTCTCTTTGCATAATTTAACTTTTCACTGAAATAGGCAATGGGCTTACCTTCTTGGCTCATCATTGCTCCAATGGCACAACCACTGGCATCACAATCCAATTGAAACACCTTATTGAAATCCAAGAGGGCTAAAACTGGTTGCTCTGTCACCTTCTACTTCAACAGATCAAAACTCTTTGCTACTTTAGTGCTCCACTTGAACTCTTTTCTATCCCCTCTCATTGTTTCAGTCAGGGGTGCACAAATACTACTAAAGTTTCTAATGAAATTTTTGTAAAAATTGGCCAAACCATGGAAAGATCTCACCTCAGTAGCAGTTCTTCAGGTAGGCCATTCTAGAATAGCCTTCACCTTCTCTGGGTCCATCTTGTGACCTTTTTTCGAGACAACAAACCCAAAGTACACTAACTCCCTCTTCACAAAACTACACTTCTTCAAATTAATCAACAATTTATCTTCTCTCAACTTCTCAAAAGCTCTACGAATATGCATTAAATGTTCATCCAAAGTCTTACTAAAAATCAAAATATCATCTAGATATACAATAAAAAAATTTCCTAGAAACTCTTTAAGTACCTCGTTCATGAGCCGCATGAATGTGCTTGATGCATTGGTTAGCCCAAAGGGCATGACTAACCACTCGTACATGCCTTCTTTGGTCTTGAAGTCAGTCTCCCATTCATCTCCCTCGCGAATCCTAATTTGGTGATATCCACTCTTCAGATCAATCTTTGTGAAGTACTAGGCTCCACTCAAATAATCCATCAGGTCATCCATCCTTGGCAGGGAAAATTTGTACTTGATTGTTATCTTATTTATGGCCTGGCAGTCTATGCACATCCTCCACTCCCCATCCTTCTTTGGTGCTAGTACTGTAGGTACTGCATATGGGCTTAGACTCTCTCGAATCAAACCCTTTCTTAGAAACTCTTGAACTTGTCTGTTCAAATCCTCATTTTCTGCAGGAGTCATTCTGTGAGCTTCCTTATTTGGCAAACTGACTCCAGGGATCAAGTCAATCTAATGACTGAACTTCCTCATTGGTAGTAAACCCTCAAGCACGTTATAAGAAATAATCTCCTAAAACTCATCCAATAGTCCAAAAACTTCTACTGGCACCTTCTCACTATCTTCCTTATCCATTCTAGAAATCAATGCATAACACATACGCTCATGCTTCATGCCTTCTAAAAATTTCCTTCCATCGACAAAACAAATTCTAGCACTACTGCATACCTTTTCTTCATCCTTCTTCAGAGGTTTCAACTTATGACTGACTCCATCCTTCATTAGGGAATAAGGTTTTGCATGGCCATCATGTACAACTCGCCTATCAAACTGCCACAGCCTCCCCAAGAACATGTGGCATGCATACATGGGAATGATATCACATAGTACCTCATCACGATAGCTTCTGATCTTTAACTTCACTAGGCACTACTCATTGACCAAAACTTTGTGGTCTTTTTGCAACTAGGAAATCCAATATGGATGTGGGTGCCTTTCCCTTTTCAGCTTGAACTTTGTAACCATATCCTCTAACACCAAATTATCAGTGCTCCCACTATCAATAATGACTTCACAACATTTTTCTCCACACTTGCACCTTGTGCAGAACAGATTCTTCCTCTATTCTAGCTCTTTCTCTTAAGTCACTAGGGCTCTTCTAACCTCTAGGGCTTCACCCCTTTCAGCATCATCTAAATGCTCGGATTGAGCCTCCTCATCTACATGTGCAACCCTTCCATGACCCTCTATCCTTCTATCTGTCCTTCCTTGGTGTTGTGGAAATTCACAGGCTCAATGCCCTTCTTCACCACAATGGAAACAAGTTCCTCTAAAACCACCTCTTTCGGGTCCTAGCCCAGATCTTCCTCATCCTGTACTTCTTTGATCACCACTATTTTGATCACGAGGGTGGTAGAAGTTATCATTCTTTTGGCTTCGACTGGTACCCACATCTTCATTTCTCCTTTCATCCTCATTTTTGGCTCCCAGAAGATCTTCCACTACCCCTTCTACTTTGACCTCCTCAGTCTTTTTACTTGCTGTCAAATATTTTGTTCAACTTCTCCTCAACTTTCAGAGAAAACTGGTATGCATCCTCAATGGTGGTCATTCTAACTAGGCTTAGCTCCTCTTGAATGCTCGGTCTTAACCCATTAAGATAATGGGCTACCTTCTCCTTGTTGGCCTCTGCATGGCCTGTTCTGATGATCATCTTGTGAAAATCTTCTATATATTCTTTCACAGATCTACTTCCTTGTTTCAACCCTTGCAATTTCTTTAGTAGATCTAACTCATAGTCTACTTGTATGAACTGCTTCTTCAGTTTCTCCACCATGCAATCCCAACTGCAAATCTTTCCTTTTCCTCTTCGATTTCTCTCCATTTGGACCTCTTTCCAACAAATATTGGCATGGCCCTTCAGCTTCGTTTTTGCAAAATTAACCCAATCTGGGTCCTCTACTTCTTCATACTCAAAATACTCTTCTAGCTCATTGATCCAGTCGATGAACTCTTCCGGTTTCAAACTTCCAGAATAACTAGGGACTTCTATTCTGGCTCTTTTTTCGATCTTCGAAATGGCCCTTATCAGCCGCATCTGATCTTGATCAATTACTTCTTCTTCCTCTTCTATGTCTGAGTCTTCTACCTCTTCTTCATCCTCGCTTTCTCCTCTCCTTCTCGGGTTCAACCCTCTTCTCATCTATTCTTGTAATGCATCAATTTGTCTCTAGAGGGCTCTGAAACCCTCGGTCACCAATGGATCTCTTCCACCAACATTTCTACCATCTCTGCAACCTCTAGAACCACCACGCCTACCACAAATCACTCTTGGAGGCATCTTGAAGATCTTGAACCCACAACCATAGTCCTGCTGTGAACTACCTCACAATCAGTAATTTGTTCACACACTCAAGAAAATCCGCTCTGGTACCACCTGACGAGGGAGCAAACCCAAGACACAGAAATAATGAACACAACTAGCAAACTTTATTATTATTCAGTAATGAAAATATTACATGGAGAGGATCCCAAATCCTTGAGCTCTGCGATACATGCAAGCTACAGAAGTTTCAAAAAAATTACTGAAATTATAGAAAATCCCCTTTTTGCAGCATGCAAACTCTTTTCCCCAAAAAGCTACCCCAAAAATTAGAAACTAGCCCATAAATAACCCCTTTTTGGTTTGGAGCCAAAAATAACATTCGAGATATGAGTTTTGGTAGTTTGGCACCAAAAATTACAATTTGAAATTCAAATTTAAATTCACATTTGAAAATTAGCACATTTCTAAAATATGCACCAACTTCTAGAAGCCATAACTTTTAATCCGACTGTTGGATTCTCAAAGATAATACCTTTTCAGAAAGCTCTCAAAAAGAAAATGTGGTCCAATGTAGGGCCTATGGCAACTACTTTGGGGTTTTTGCAAATTTTTGGGCCCATCCATAACCATTTAGTGCCTCAAACTAGACTCAGAAGGTTTTTTAGGGCAAAAAGCAGAAACTGGAACTTGAATAACTTTCAAACCATGAATGATCTTGACCTAATTCTTTCACCAAAGTGCTTATTTTTCCATCCTGAACCTTCCCATAAATTTTTTTCTTCCCACACCTTCAAATTCACACCTGTTAAAAATAGCAATTAAGCAGAAAAAGTAGAAAAGCAATTCTGAAAGTTGGAAACTCTTATTCGACGAAAAGGGTATCCAGAAATACAAAAACATCTACAAAAAGAAAATAATAGGAACATAAATGGAAAGCATATTTTTGGGTGATGCAAGATTTCCCTCACACCACTAGATGCTCCTGCATCTGTGTGTGTGTATATATACATATATATATGTATATGTATATGTATATATATATATATATGTATATGTATATGTATGTATACATGTATATATATGTATGTATATATATATATACAACTCACAAATTCTAGAGCACAATAGTTTTAAAACCCTCCAATATGGTATAAAACAGAGGTGGAGCAAATGATTTTTACAATAGTCTACTATCAAACCAACACCACTATCATGCCAAGCAAAAAAAAACATCAGTACACAATTCTTAATTAAATGCACAAAAATCTCTTTTACAATTTCCCTATTTGTCTATAATATTTAGTGCCAAATAATGTAGCTTGAATTTTGAATTAACAACCCAACTCTTACATAGATTTCTTCTCCTCTATCAATATGTTTCATGATATGCTCTTCTCCTCAACTGTTTAAAGCTCTACATAACAAACTATTGATTCCCATAGTTTAGTTTTTGTATTCTTCATATCTTAAGCCAATTACATATTTTTGTGCATTTAATTATGAATTGTGTCCTCTTCTATTTTTTTTGGGTTAGCATGACACTTTAGCACTTTGTTATTTTATTCTCCCTGTGACAAGAATTTCTTTTGACTTTCAAAATTCTAAAATTTTATGCTATTTTTAACTCTTTTTATATTAAATTCTACATAAATACAAGTAAAGATAGCATACACAACTGATTAGACATAGATATGTATATATAAATTATTGTTGCATTGTGAAACAAGCCACAGTGGTCTTGGTGTATATATATGGATATATATTTCTACCTATATGTATATTTTTAAATATGAAAGAAGGATTTCAATACATATATATGTGTGTATATGTATCTCTCTTTGTTTTAGGGAATTCAATACTATGCCATATAAAAATGACCCCTTATCATTTTCATGGTATTTTAGGCCTTTCATCATGATGTTTTGTCTTATTTTCTTTGATTTATTGATGTAATGTGGCTTGAACATGCACATTTAAGTCCACAAAATAAAAATAATGACATCTTGTGAAGGTGTTATGAAGTGTTGTAAAACATTTCTATACTTTTCTATACTCTATTCATTACAATTCACCTAAAAATCACCTTTTCATCACTAACCAAGTCCTATTTTGAAGTGTTGTAAAGTCTTGTAACAAGAGTTCACACTTTTCTAGGCATAATATCTCTATTTACACCTTTCTTATGCTTTATTTGACCCCTTTATGCCCTTATAAAGCTTAATTAATTGTATTTTTGAATGTAAACCTGACAAATAACATTAAATGTGATTTAATTCCTGACATCCACTTTCAAGCCTGAGGTGGGTCCCATTCACCATGGGTGGCGAATGAGTCCCTCTTGGCTCCAATTTCAAAATATTTCAAATTTTCTTTTCGATTTTTATTCAAAATTACTTGATGTCAGCCTGTGATGAGGTATCAACGGTTACTAAGGCACAAGACTATATAAATAAGTGTTCTTACCCTCATTTTACATCTCCTATAATCTTCTAACTCATTCAAGCATTCAACTAGAATTTGAGCACTTTGCATCATTGAATCAAGCATTCAAGAGCAGGCATTGATACATCTTCAAATTTTCTTCAATGGTTTGGTAATGATAGGATTTGCATGTTATTAGTTTATCTTTCTCTTCCATTTCACTATTTCATTAAGGGTTTGATTACCAAAGTAGGATTTGACCAAGGAAAATCCCTATAACCTAACCCTTAACCATTTTCCCCCTCTTGTATGTGTGTTTTCAAACTTTTGTATCTAGATTTGACAATAATTTAGGTGTTGAAAAGTAGTCAATAGGTCAAAAAATTGTTTCAAGTCAACAACATCTTATTTCAAGCTTGGAAAAGATAGTCTATCCATTTTCTGTAGATTTGACTTTGACAACCCGAGAAGTAGACAATCTCAGATCTATTGCTACATAATTATCCCCTGATTTCTCAAAATTTTGGGAAATGACTCATTCACTATCAGTGGCTAATGAGTCCCACCTTAAGGCTGGAAATCTAAGTTTTGTCAGATTCTAGATCCCAACACTCAGAAACCTATTCATGATAGTTTTCATCAGAAGCAATACTGATTCACCATTAGTGGCAAATGAGTCCCAAATGTTGGTGATTTATGTGATTCTAGACAACATTCAAAATATTCTAGATTCTCCAATATTTTCCTAGGTGTGCTCTAATTCAACCCTTTTCTTCTCTCTTTTTCCTTTATTCATTTATAGTTCATTGTTTGCATATCACATTGTGTTCTCCAACATTGCATAATTCTTAGGTTTTGCATACATAATAAGTCAAAAATTTCATATAACTACACTTAGATCATTTCAATTAGTCTAAACAACATCATACACATCCTAATTTGAGTGAACTAGTTAGTTATTTGGCCCTTTCTCCTTTTGAGTGAAAAACCCTAGAAGTGCTAGAAAGTCTTAGGGTGCTAAAAATCTACAGTTCATTTTGGTGAACCCACATATAGAAAACTTTAGATTTCTGATTTTAATTGCATCTTGTATCTTAAACTTCATTTACATCAACATTCAATTAGGATATTGTTTTGTTTTTGCATCCTAGGGTTTCTTAATTTGTATTAGTGAAAAACTCATTTAGCTTTCATTTTTGCATTGCATATCATTGAAAAAATTGAAAATCTACATCCACATTCTTAATTGGCATCTGAAAAGCATTAGAATCACATTAAATTTTTGAAAAACACAAAAAAATCTCATATTGGGACTCATTCGCCACCCTTGGTGAATTAGTCCACCTACACATTTCAGATTGTACTTTCAGATATTTCATGGGTATTTCCTACATTTATGTTATCTACTATTTTTTCTCTATTTCAATTTGCAAAACTTTTTTTCTTTGCATTTTTCATTCCTAGATTACCTTTTCTTTGCATTCACCCCATCTTTTGTGGTACTTGTATGAGTTTTTGGTGCCCCTTTGATAATACTTTAGTGAGACGAAGTTCTAGACTAATGGCTTTCGGCGATAGCACTTTCATTGTGGACCTTGGGATCTCAAGAACTCCTACACCTAGTATGGACAATGGTGCATTAGGCATGGACAATACAACTTCTATGCCTTCACCTTTCCATCCAATGAATGTTGACACACAAAACAATTCCATCCCACAAGAAAAGGTCATTAATATTCATGAGGATTTTGCACACTTACAACAAGATTTGTCCCTTGAAAAAATTTCCACCACTACCACACTAGCCATAAAAAACCTTCATCATTTGATTGAAAG
Source organism: Sequoia sempervirens (assembly GCA_007258455.2). Taxonomy (NCBI): domain Eukaryota; kingdom Viridiplantae; phylum Streptophyta; class Pinopsida; order Cupressales; family Cupressaceae; genus Sequoia; species Sequoia sempervirens. The sequence goes on along the minus strand of VDFB02000013.1, from coordinate 46,637,400 downwards.
TGATGATGGATTACAAGTTATGAAAATAATTACTAAGATTTACAATAAGTATGATTCTTCTAATTCCCGATCAGCAAACATAGTTGAAATCCAAGGAGGACCTCACTCCTCCCCCTTCAACTATAGCATCCATACCAACTTATACCACTCCTCAAGTTACAACAACTATGCAATAGGTTAGTCATGTGGCTCCTTCTTTTTCAATTCCAACTAGCATTCCTAGTTCTATTATGGCATCACAAATCCCCTCTACCACCTTCACCCCTCTTAGTGTCCCTTTCACTTCCCCTAACATTACATACACTCCATCACCATTTTTCCTTCCACCTCAAGCTACCTACCCCAATCCCATCATTACATAGCTCCTCAATACTGTTTCATCCATGCAATGCCAGATTTACACCATTAGCCAAGGTCAAACCGCTCCATACACATATCATATTTGTAGTAGCCCCTTATCCTTAGAAATATTATGCACACAGATACCACAAGGGATAGAAATGCCTAGGTTTGAGAAATACAGAGGTAAAGGAGACCCTATTTACCATGTCAATGCTTATACAACTTTATGTAGTTATTTTTTTCTTGATGGTAAAATATTAGCTAAACCTTTTCCTAGGACCCTAAAAGGTACTACATTAGAGTGGTTTGCAAACCTTCCTAATCATTCCATCTTATCATTTAATCAACATGTGGATGCCTTCATAAGTCACTTCCAAGTTCATATGACCCCTAAAAAGATAATGGCTAACCTAATGTGTTGTAGACAAAATTTAAATCAAAAAGTCACTAATTTTATTTTATGTTAGCAATCATTGTATGCTCAAGTGGATGTCAAAATTCCTGATTCACATTTGTAGAAGATGTTTATTGAAAACTTCCATACAAACATTTAGGATAAGTTAAGTATGATGAAATTCCCTTCATTCATGCACTCATGCACAACCCTATGTGAATATCATAACTCGGTTTCAAGTCATGATTCAAAGTCCACTTCTAACTAGGCTAAGAAGTTTGAGAAAAATAATCAAAACAACACACAAAACTTTCACAAACCAAATAGAGGCATTTTACAGTTCAATCTGTCTTCTCGACAACCAAAGCAACCTATTCCAAATCAAGTGGTAGATGTAAAAGTAGTCATACCGTATACCTATGGGGACCCAAAAAGACAATTCACTCCCTTACCTGATACCCTCCTTAATATAATGAATTAGTTTCTCCAGCAACAAATGATCACCTTACCTACTGTCAAACTGCTTGATACCACCAAACATTTACCACCCACCTTTAAACCAAATGCTTATTTCCATTTTAATCACCAAAATGGCCATGACATCGAACAATGTAAGCATCTCCAACACTTAGTTCAAGATCTCATTGATTCAGTTCGTTCAGCCATTGTGAGTATTAATGATCAATGAAATAAGTCCGTTTCACCCCCTAACTAGAATTTATAAATATTTACCAATCCCATGCCTAAACACAATGTTTCATTTATCAAGGCTAGTGAACCTTCAAACCCTCAAGTCATGAACATTGATACAAATAATGAACAACATGGTAGAACTCCAAATGTTACCCAAGCTAATCCTATGGATGAACTTGTGGGTGCAATAGACATTATCCCCCATAAGGGCCTAACCAACAAAACTCTTGATATCACTTTTTCTTCTAAAGATATACTTCAAAAACTTTTTGATGGTCCTCTTTACATAGTTAGTAGAATCTATGATAATCCCACCAATGGGATATTAATAGATCTCGCCTATGGTGAGGATGTGATCACGGAAGAGTTTCTAGTATTACATGAGTTGTATCAAGATGACTATAATAAACCAATTGAATGGATTAAAACACATTCTAGTTTTGTGTTCCCTACGATTGGATAGATCGTACTTCCCTTACAAATAGGACCCAAAACTTTGGAGGTAACATTTTCAATCATTCCACAATCGGATCAATTTCATTTGTAGCTAGGTCACCCTTGGCTTCACTCAATGAAAGCAGTCCCTTTAGTTTTTCACAAGTGTTTGAATTTTCCACATGGCAATGAAATATTTACCATAAAACCATAGTGGCTTTAGTCCATTGTCTTCTAAAGGTTATTTTTCCTTAGAAGTCTTTTGGCTAACACCTATGGAACCCATCACCCCCTGTAAAGATTTCTTTTTCATAACTTATCAAAAGTTCAAAGCCAAATGAATAGTTGAGTTGTCTCTTCGTAAAATGCCACCGTCCACTTCCACTCCCCCTATCATAGATGAAACCATGCTTCAACATGAATCTAACATCAAACAAACCTTACAAACTCATGAGCAACCACCCTTAGACACTTCCTCACCATCGTTTAAATGACCAATAGAAAATGAAACTAATTATGTCATACCTCCTCACATAAAACAAGTGTATAAAGCTAAAGAGAAAGTGGTTGAACCATCCTCTTTGGTTTCTTCCATTCTTCCCCCTCTGGAAGAAAAGGAACCTATGATGAATCAACCCACTCTTACACGTCAACAAATTCAAAATAAAATTAAATGCAATAGTGGTGCTATTGACCGTAGGCATCATCATCATCTCCTTGCTCATTAGTCTCGAATAGAAGAAAACCTAGAAAACCAATCTCCACCTTTGATTGAAGAAATTGATGACCACTTGCTTTCCCTTGATCCACCAATAGATAGCGTACTCCAACCCTCACAACAAAATGAACAAATCCAATAGCCACAACTTTTAATACATCCTTCCTTAGAAATCACCCTCCATCCTCCTATCGTAATCAGTCTTGATGATGATGATGATGCAGAGATTGCAAAAATAGATGAAGAACTGCATAATGATCTAAACTCTTTATTTTCATCTACCATGGGCTCAAATGATAAATTCTCTCAACAAAGTGGAGAACTTGGGACATCTCCTAGTTTGGCACTTCTGATTCTTCCTTTGGACAGTCACTGCTCTCATAATACACTGAGCATGATTGGGAGGAAGATGATTTGTTAGATGGTTGACTTGCATTCGCCTTACTAGCCTTTTCTAATTTATTTTCCTCTCACTTTTTTATGTCAACTTGATTTTATGTGTGTATCATGTTCCCCTCTATCATGCATCTGATGTTTTCTCTCTTTGTACAATTCTTCTATTTGTACCTCTATTCTTTTATATGTCGTGCATTGCCTCTTTTTTTTCTATTTTGTGTTCTCCTTTTGGAGATGACACAAAGCATTGAGACACCCTATGTCTCTTCCATGTTGACCCAAAAGGTCCTTTTTCCATTTTCATTTTTGCTTTTTTATTTTCCTTTTGGGGATGGCACAAAGCATTGAGACACCCTATGTCTCTTCCATGTTGACCCAAAAGGTCCTTTTATGTTTTCCTTTTGGGGATGACACAAATCGTTGAGATGCCCTATGTCTCTTCCATGTTGATGCAATTGGTGCCTTCTCCTTTTTACTTTATCTTTTTTCTTTTCTTTTTTCCTTTTGGGGATGACACAAGGCATTGAGATCGAAATGTCTCCTTCATGTTGACCCAAAACCTTTTCCTTTTTCTTTTTCCTTTTTTTTCTTTTCAGTTGTTTTTTTCCTTTTGGGGATAATGAAAAGCATTGAGACCATAATGCCTCTTCCATGTTGACCCAAAATGAACTTTATGTTTCTTTTGTTTTCATTCTCTTTGTGTCATTCTTCTAGTTCAATGTACTTTGGGGAATGATGAAAGTTCTGAGTTATTTCATAAAAAAATTGCAGCAACAAACATATGAACACAAAATCCATAGATCCTTTAAATGTTTGGTGTGTTCCTTTCTAGGGGGCAACTCCCTTTTCTTTTATTCCCCTTTTCATTTACATGAAGCAACTTAATTCAAAAATATATGACTTGGCATAGGGTTTTCTAAGTTAGCTCTCATGTCTTCTTTTCCTTTTTGCGTTTTCTTTCCTTTGCTACTTTAAATCAATTGCTCACAAAAAGGTGTGTAGCAATTCCTTTAAATTGGGGGGCATATATTACCAACATTTCATTTTCATTTTTTGTTCTCAGTGTAGCCTTGTTGTTTCATACAATTCTTTTCACTTTGTGGATGACATTGGGTTTGATGTCCTTCATAAGTGTGATCTATCTTAGCATATTGCATTCCTCTTGTTGGCCTGATGTGACACACTGCATCCCCTAATTTGTGAATATTTTATTCTTTGATTGGTCATCTCTTGGAGACTTTAGAAAAAATAGTCCCTAGGTGATAAACCTCGCATAAACCTAACAAGACTCCTTTGAACATCTTTTCCATTTTACACTTTTACATTCTTACATTTTACATTTTTGCCTTTTACATTTTGCATTTCTACCAGCTTGCATAACACAACTTGCATGCCTATGGTACTATCCTCTTTGTTCATGAGTTCTAAGCATACAAAGCTTTGATTGTCTCATGAAGCACAAATTGACATTTTCCCTTGTGGTGCATTGTTTAAGTTATCAGGAGGTATAACTTTGATATGGTTGAATGGGAAGTCCATTTAGCAACATGACTTTCCCCATAGCCACCTTTGTGTTTGTGAGTGCATACCAACTAGCGTATGTATCTCACCTTTTTGGGTCTCCTCACTTGGTGGATTTCCATGAGTTATGTCACCCTAGAGTGAGTATGCATTCTCTTTTTCAAACAATCAGCCTACATCTAATCCACAACTAGTTGGATAGATGATCGAAGCTCAATCCAATTCCCCTTCTTTCAATTCACACATGTGCTCCTTTTTTCTTGTGTTTAGTTTTCCATGGGATCTTCATCCTAGGGGCTTGATCATCATTCTTGATCATTTTCATTCCATCTTGCTAGCATAAGTGCATTAAAACCTCTCTCTTGATTTTCATGGCTACTTTAGTGTGAGTTTGAAGCAAGTTCATCCTCTCACTAAATTGGGGGCTAAGTGTGACATAGAAAAATGGCCCCTTGTCATTTTGATGGTCTTTTAGGCCCTTCTTCATGATGTTTGGTCTATTTTTATTTGATTTATTGATGTAATGTGGCTTGAACATGCACATTTTAGTCCAAAAAATATAAATAATGACATTTTGTGAAGGTGTTTTGAAATGTTGTAAAAAATTTCTACATTTTTCCAAACTTTATTCATTACAATTCACCTAAAAATCACCTTTTCATCACTAATCAAGTCCTATTTTTAAGTGTTGTAAAGTCTTGTAACAAGATTACACACTTTTCTAGGCATAATTTCACTATTTACACCTTTCTTATGCTTTATTTGACACCTTGTCATGCCTATAATTTTTGTTAGAAAAACCTAACTATTTTTTTTTTAACCAATGCCATAATACAAAAGTAAATGTCAATCATTCATATATGCATCTTATACATAGGTAAAATAACTTAATTCTTAACAGTGTAATTATAATTTCATTAATACAATAAATACCATTACAAAATAAATTAATAACCCTCCTATTTTTTTCCACAAAGTTATATTTTTTTCTCAATTAAATATTTTAATTATTTTTTTGTAACAATAATATTTAAATACTAATGTTGACAAATCGTTTTGACTTACCATACCTTTTAATTATCTCATAAAATCGTTAATGAGATTATTACAAGAACACTTTCATAACATGAATGCCTTCATTTATTATACATTTAAAACTACTATCTCGATTAATATTATCCTTTATAATATTATCTCTATTTATTATTATTATTAATTTTAAATCTAATTCATATATATATATATATATATATAAAATTAAATACATTTAATTATCTATCTATTCCATTTATCTTTCAATAAAGGAAACGATAAAAGATCTCATTTAAAAATAAAAAAGATGCCTTCATTTTTAAAAGTAGTGTTAGAAATTATCTAATTTATTTAATTTTCATTTTAAAAGATATTTTCCCCACACCAAGGAAAGTAGTTTTTTTATTAAGATACTATTAAGGAAACTATATAAATTAAAAGAAACTTCATAGGAGAAATAAACGTGAGGCCTCTTATTCACCCTTTTTTTTCTGTGGCTACTAAAAATATAATTGATCAGATGTAATTGCTAAAATTAAAGCACCATATGTTGGCTATTAGTTTAATATAATAATGAGAGTTAAAAGTTTTTGAAACAACCAAAGGGTGGAAGATGTTGTAATACCCCTCATACTATTGAGACTTATTAATTTCTATGTGTTAACTTGATACGCTGATACTATGATGATACTATTAGGGCTTGATTTGGTTGGTTGTAGCTTGATGATGTTATTATTCCTCTAGTGGACATGATCATTTGATATGACATTATTAGTATGATTTATGATACTCTGTGTGTTGTTTGGATTATTTGTTTATTTAAATGATTTGTCATTAATGTTTATATGTCAAAGTGATGATTCTATGGTGATGTTATTTAATTCAGTATTATTTTATGATGCAAATGTTTAATAATTAGTTATGATGCAGTAGTTAGGTATCGTGTTATCTTATGAGCAATTTGGTTAGAAATGTTAGATCATTATTGGTATTGTAATTGTTAGAATAGAGTAGGTGAGAGGACAGTGTAGCATCACTTGTTCACAAGTGCCCTGCTACACTACAATTCCTTCTCACAATAGGATGCTTGATTATATATATATACATGTGCTACTTGACGTTTATTTGGATGCAGGATTGCAGGAATAAGTCTCGATTCCACCTGCTTCGGCAGGACAGGGCGAGCAATAAATTAACCCAATGGGTAAAAATGTTGAAAAAAGGGAGTAGGTTTGGAAGTGTCCCCGTCCCAAGTCCGTCGTCTATTGTGAGTCGTTGTGTTATGACTGATGTTTTGTCCTTGTCTTTATGTAGTTTCACTGTTGAGTATTTATTTTATTCTTGGTTAGTGTTTAATTAATTAATCGTATTTCATAAAATAATTAATTAATGTTGCATTATTATTTGATTTAATTGAGAGTTAGAAAAATGTTAAATTTAATTATATTGTAAATTAAAAAGTATTTAATTAATTAAAATTTAAGAAATTAAATTAAATTAATATTGTTAAGAATAATTAGATATTATATTTTTATTAATATTAAATTAGAAAATTATGTGAGGATAATATCTAAATTAAATAAATTATTTCAATTAAAATTTTAGATAAGTGTGAGCTTTTAAAAGCTAGAAAAGGACCAATAAGGAAAGGGGGCTTTTTGGAAAAGAAAGCGGAAAAAGATTTATTGATTTTAATTAGTGATTTATTATTTTTTTTATGGGGGATTTTCACACACACAAGTTCTAGGCTCTATTATTTTTGGATCTAGAAAAGAAAAATAAGAAAGATAGTTTTTAGTTTTTGAGGATTTTCTGGGTAAAATTATTGTGGTATTGGAAAGGAAAGATTGTTTAGAAGAACGTTGAAGGCAGATGATCGAGAAAAGAGAGCTGCAGGAGGAGATCGAGAGGAGGCTACAAAAGGAATTCTTCATCAAGGTGAAGGACTCCAGGTTTCATTCTTTAAATTTACTATTATTTTGTTGTTGTGTAAAAATAAACTAGTTTGTTGAGTTTGAGAAAACTATTCATCTATTTTCTTTTGAAAACGATTGTGAATAGAAAACTTGATTTTGCTAAACCCTCAAACCCTTTGTAGGAAATTATAGTAGTACCTTCAAGAAAAAAAAAATTCTTCAATGAAACTTAGCTTGGAAAATCTGTTATTAAATTGTTGTTCTAAATTTTTGGTTATATATATATATATAGATTATATAAAATTAAAAATACATATATATGCTATTTTCTAATTGAGTTATTTAGATGTATTATATAAGTCTTGAGTACTATGTGATTTCATTTTATATGAAAAGAATAAAATAAATATATATATATTTGTATTTAAGAATATTGAATAAAATAAATATAAGTATATATTTTAAATCTGGGTATTGGGTTAATTTCATTCTGGAAAATAATAAATTATATATATATATGTTTTACGGATTCTTATGTTCAGAATATTTATGAATTTGATAGGTTCGAGGTCATTTTTAGTACGAATTATATATATATGAGAAAACTAAAATTAAAAGTGCATTGAAAATTTAAATGAAATTAGAATAAAAAATATAAAAATAAAATTATAAAACAAAATTTATTATTTTATGTTTTCTTGGAGTACGCATTCATTACTGGTTTAAAATTTCATCCCTGGGTTTGGACGAGATTATGGTTAATAAATTTTAATAAAATAAAACATATTAAAAATATATATAATAAAATTTTTTTTATTGGGCCACGGGCCCAAGTGGTACCACCATTGTGTACACTGAGGGAGTCACAAGACGCACTAATGGGTCACAGACCCCCACTGCCCATAGTACTATGTACTGTGGACTGTGCGCAATGCCGGGACTTTGTCCCTTTTATATTTATTATTTAATATTTTTTTTTCTATAATATAAAACAGAAAGTTCATTTTATGTTTTTTAAAATTTCGTATTTTATTTAAAGCTTGTAAATTTAATGCAATGTAATTTGAATTTGATTTTTAAAATAAATTTTATAATTTGATTTTTATTAATATTTAGTTTATATATATATATATATTATATATATATATTATTTAATATATATTTATTATATATTATTTAATATATATATATATATAAATATATTTATTGAGTTTTTTTCAATTTATATTTTTATAATATTCGAATGCGACTTAGTTTAAATTTGTTTTAAGAAAAATGGTTTTATAATTTAATTTTTATTTAATTCGAATACGATGGATAATATAATTTTATATAATTAATTAATATAGTTATTAATTTTCTAAATGATATTTAATGAATTTTGTAATATACTTTTGGTAAAATCATTTTTATAAAAAGACTTTATTTGTAGTATATTTATTTTATATAGATGTGTGTGTGGAATTAGAATAATTTTTATGATAGATTTTATAAATATAAATTGGTGTATCTATTTTAATTGTATGTATATATATAGATTTTATATGTTGAGAGAGGGGATAATTATATATTGTTTTTATTTATATATTACAATGTGATAATGTAATCAAGAAAATTGGAAATAAACGAAATGTTTTGATTTGGGCTGTATATTCTCAAGTTGTTAAACATAGAGTAAGGGTTGATTATTTTATTTAGATGACTTTATTTATTTGAAACACTTTGATTAGGGAAGTTAACTGTGAAATTTGGAGTAAATGATTGAGTGGCCTGGAATGTTTTTGTCATGTTTCTTTTATTCTCCATGTTGGGAAAATGGGGTTAAGGGTCTATGTAAGTCTTCCAGAGAAGTTCTCTAGAGTGGGATGTTTGGTGTAGGGGGTCAATTTGTGAATCGCCATGATGTATTGTACTATTTTGTTGTACCAAGTTTCCATGAACGGGGATTTGTGCCTCCTAGGAAATAGGAGTGGGTAATGAGATTTGTACCTCCTTTGGAAGGAGTGTGTATTCGTATTGGTTTCCTCCAATGTTCGGAGTGAGTTCCTTGTTTTGTTTCTTCCTTGGATTGGAGAGATTATGTTGTCTAGTTACCTATTGTGGTATTGTACCTTGTGTGTTGTCGATAGGAGAGTGGCTCTTTGTGGGGGTCCGACACACAAAGGGGCGCCAGGGTAACCTACCTAGAGTTTAATTAAGTGATAATCTAAAAGAATTAATGGGGAGCTTTCACACTAATAAAGATAAAGGATGTCTCTCTTGTGAAGCAAGTGAATGATAAGGCTCGAGATGAGATGGGATGCATAGTTTTGCATGAGGGTCCGGCGGCCGGTAGAGGCAAGCCAGGCTAACCCAGGATGGGGGTCCGGTAGCCTAGGAAGGTTGAGCTAGGGTAACTCATGGAAATTTATGCATGACACTCTTCCTATGTCGACAATTAATCAGTTATTGTGTGATGTTCATGATCTTTGTTCTCTGGAAGCATTGTAGCCTCGTGTTAAGTGATGTTGTGTTTGTAGTGGTTAAGTGACTTATTGATTTCTCTTTGGTTATTGTTGTAAGTAGTCCTTGATATTATGCCTTGAGTTCCATTGATGTTGTGAGTGTGACTAGTTGTATTTTGGAAAGGTGTTTTATTGTTATGTCCAGAAGTGATTTGTTGTGCCTTTTGGATTTGTCATTGTGAGTTTTCTAAGTGGTCTTTGATGTTAAGTTGTCTGTCGGGAGTTAGTATTGTGTTATTGTTAGGCGTGCTTGGTCGGGGACCCTTCCTTGTCTACTCTCAGCATGGGGGTGGTTGAGTGGAACGTGCTTCGCACCCTGTTGGGTTTCCCTTTCTGTTGTAGATGTATTTTATTGCAGGTTTTTGGAAGATGTTGATAATCCAGTAATTCATTGTACCTGATGTATGTTATACTCCTGATGTAATATATTCATTGATGTATTGTCTCCCACGTGTGTTGGGATGACCATGTTGTAAATTGTATATGTGGTTATTGAGTTGTATTTTCAGTCAATTGTATTCTTCTATCATTGGGATGTAATATTTATTCAGGCCATGAATTTATTTAGGATCTAGTGTTTTAGTTGGTTATGTTGAGTTGTATCTATCGAAATATGTAACACTTTATATCTTTATAATTCCATGTATTGTCATATGTGCATATGTTATGAATATGGTTATTAGTTAATAGTTATTTTAAATGATGAAATGGGAATGAATAGATTTATGTAATTGATTAATTATTGTTATCTTGTTATCGTTGTTATGGGTTAGAATAGTAATGTCACTTCGTGTACCCCATTGGAATTAGTTGTGCTATTTAATACATTGTTATGTTAAAATACTTAAGTATGTTTATTATATTCTTTTAAAAAAAAAAAATTGTTCTGTTGTTATTAGTTCCTTTGGGGTTCGCACGGCGGGGCGTGACAGATGTCTTGTTGGAAAAGACAGTCAACTCAATATCAAAGAATTCTCCATTTTTGGTGGTAGTAACATAAATATTAGAAAACAAAGCAAGAAAATAAAAGTTATTATTACAGTGCCAATGATGATTACTATCTTAGTATTGAATAGAAAGGTTTTCTATCATGTCCAAACATTTTCACTTATTTTTATTTTTATTTATTTTTACTCTGCTTCTAATGCCCATATTTACACATAATTGTTTGTTATGATTTAGTAACAATGAGTTATTTAAATATGGTAACCAAGAACTAATATTTAATAAAATTAATTTTACTCCCAATAATAATGATATTATCATTTAATAAATGATTATACCATATCATTGACATTTAAATCAATGCACTAATAATAATTTAATTTTTTTACGGGAAAATTAAGTTAAATACTACAAAAGATATACTAATTTTTATTTATTTTAAATAATCTTAACACTATTCATATTTATAAATTTCCAATGTACTTAGCGGTGTTGAAATGTGATTATTGTGAAACAAATTTAAGGCAGTCTTAAAACTTTTATCCACCAACTTGAGTGGTGCGCAACACATACAATTATTTTAACAAAATGTTTCTTAATACCAGTGTTAAAATTGAATAAAATTTTAATATCTCTTTTATTTCAATAATATAAATTGATATTACCTTTTATCTTAATATTTATTCACATTTCACTTGAATTCTTATTGTTGTGATATAATATCAATAACTCTAAAATATCTATATCTCCACTTACCATAATTCTATCTAGAAATACCAATATATTACCTTTAAATTATAATTTAATTAGATTATGATCCCTCTTCTTGATGAGTGAAATTATATAATACTATTTTATCTATTTATTTATTTTATTTTACTTTCTTTAAAAATTTATGAATGTAAAACACACTAATTCTCGATGTCAATATTGAATACAGTGAATAACATTGCCTTTGAGTAATTTTCTACAATAATAATTCCTATGTTATTATTTTAATATAGCTATGCAATGTTATTCTCAGTACCATTATTTATTATACTGGACATTACATTAATTTTCCAATCTGTTGTACCATTTTGTGTGGATGTTGTGGTGCCCAGCACCCTTTGGAATGATTTTTTGAAATCACTCATTTTATACTCTTATACGTGCAAACCAGAGGGCATATGAGATTGTCATTTCAATAGTAATTTTAATGTTTATAGAGTCATCTCCTTCCAACTACCACCTTTTCACAACCTTGACAATATGGCAAGCACCATAAATGCATTTACAATCTATCCTGGTTTTTTTAATTTTATTTTCCAAAAAGGTTGTCTAGTCAATAAACTTATAGCAACTACCATGGTCAAATCAGCTCACTAGAACATTGTACAATTCACGAGATGGAAATTTTACTGCCTCTACATATACCTATTAGACCTTATTTGTTGGGTGAATTAAATATGGCATGTCAGATACATTGGAAAAGTGATGAGAATTAATTATGACAATGAGTTCAGTTGAGAGTTGCTAAATTTTGATAATGTTTGATGTTGACAATGATATTATCATTTGACCAATTTAGATCAACTAATATTATTAGCTTCATTAATAAGCCAGATGGCATTGCATGCGTCTTATTTATACAATTTTCTTTTCATTTCTTTTAACTATTCTTCTCTTTTATTCTCCCTAAAAGATGGTCACAGTCTGAAGGCAACCATCTGGTTTTTATTTTCTTTTATTTGTGCTCTCTAACTGTGGGTAGATTGCAGGTGGAGATAAAGGCATCACCATCACTTGAATTGGCGAATTGATCATTTTGTGTTTTATCTTCATATTTCATTCTATAGAATTTGATTGATAGTCGATTCCATATCATTATTCTATGCCAATAATAGCTTGATTATGATTCAAAAGGAAGATTCCCAAAAATAGGGGTTTCCTTAAATGATGTTTGTCTATTTGCAAATATTTAAGCAACCACTTCTTGAACCTAATATTGTTTTCCTGACTCAATAATACTTCTCTCCAAATGAAGGTTTATGCATCAAAGTGCCAAAATTTCTATTCAATGCATATTTGCAAAGAAATAGGTAAATATTATGGAACTTTCCTTTAAAATAAACACTGTATGTTAGTGAATTCTCTTTAGGGACTATGATTGGACATCAAATCATTGTTTTTTTTGTCTAACAGATATGCTTGAGCTCTCTCATCTTTTCCAATGGACTGGTGCTAATAGTACTTAAATATTGTTTTTACGAAATTACCCAATCTTTCAAAAATCACAAGAAAATACATCATTTCAAGAAAAAAAAATCTTTTTTTTTTAACAATCCTATGTATCAAGGTATTGTATTCTACATAATGTTTAGTTGACTTATTTTTAGCCCTTTTAAAATCTAATTATTGGACTTAAATTTATGATATGCAAACTTTCAATACAATTATTTCGATTAAATTACATGTCTTAAATTCGTAACACAACTTTGAAGATAGATGTTTCAACTAGAATATATGTTTTAAATTCTCATAAACTGAAACACATATTTTCATTACTTCCTCCTTTTTTTCAAAATTTTCATGATAACTAAACTCACTTGCAAGTAAAATGAACATGTTTCTAGAACCATATATAACTAGAACAATTAATCATGTCATTTAACACAGATTTAAAGTTGCTTCTACCATTCATTTTTGGATTAACAAGTAGATCCTGCTTTCATATTTTCTTTATATGTAATCTTGACTTCCAAAGAAAATTTTATTTAGGACCTAAGAGAAATAAGGATCCTTTGTAACACCCATTTGGAAATGGAATATAGCCACAACTTTCTCTATCCACACTCTTACTTCTATCAGAAAATACCAACTTATAATACACATTATCTACAGTAGCAAGGAATAACCCATGTATGAATAAGGATTATATTTTTAGATTGCAACTAGATTTTTAGTTCAAACTTTGGAGACTGTATGCATACACATTCATATTAAAACTAGATCAATTTGATATAATATTATCATTGGAAAAAAAAACACATCAATGGGACTTGCTCTCCACCCTACCATAATGGCATCATGGAGCCTCATGGGCTCTAGCCATTCCCCCGAGCAAGGAATCATTTAATCTCCACAATGATAAATGGATTCTTTTCTCCTTATTCAAAGTTTAAAAATAACATAGCACCAATTTCATGCATCTCGATTCTCTACTTCCTATTTTTAACCCTAATCCTTACACTGTCATCTTGCAACCAATAACAAGGGTAAATGGAAAAAGAAAGAACTTATCTCTTTTCTTTTATATGAAGAGATTGAAATCTTGTATCCACCTTTCCTCTCTTAGCCAAGCCATCTTTAACACAATTTTTCCAAAGAGGAAGGACTCCTCTCCTCTTCTCATCCTTTCTTCTATCTCCACTAGAGTTCTCCAAAAGGAGAAGTGGGTAACACCCTACTCATTCTTCCTCTTCAACTATATAGGAGCTTTAACTTGCAACCTTTTGGAGGGGGAGATGTTGGTTGTACCTCCCTTCTTCAATGAGATTCTTTTATCATTAAAGAGGCAACATGCACTTGGACAACCCCAAATATTTTCACCCCCCATCTTGTCCTCAAAATTCGTCACTCTTCATTATGAAGACTTTTTAAGAGTCAAATCATGTCCTTGGGACCCTATTGCATGTCCACTTTACCCCTAACACTATGGTATAGATCCTAGGGGATTTATTTGTGTATCCCAACCAATGAAATTGACCAACAACCCTCGTTAAAGACCCACTTAAAGATCCATCCGAGTTTCACACTTGGGTAAGGGTTTCCAACCCCTAACTCACATAATTAAATATTCTCACAAACCAAAATAAATTATACCTTTAATATCAACCTTCCTCTCTTAATCTATCAACATATTAACTTTATATCCTCAGGTGTCTTTTGATTTGCTCTCGATGGTCCTCCCTTCTCATGCTAACACTATTACCTTCCTGCACATTACCAACATGATCATAAGTAACATTGTATATCACATTAATCTATTAGTTGAATATTCTAAACTTTAACCATATAATAATCCATTTAAATTTGAATCTACATTCCATAGTGTACTAGTGTATTCCACCTTCATGGTAGTGAAAATAAAACATAATTTCAAAGTAAAGTTACAAGGGTTTTTCCAAAATATCACCTTATTTATCATCCACTTGATATATATAATCACCAATTTAAGAAAATAATATCATACATTAGGTTTAGCTATAATCACATGTGAAACAGGGTCTTACATCCCCCTCCCCTTAGCTTAGACTTCCTCTTGGAAGTTGTTAAGGCCAGGAAAATAAATCTCAATATAGCAATGCACAAAAATCTATTAGAATATGAATTACTATACTTTCTTGATGAATAAATCCTAGCATTCAACCATTAAGCACACCATAAATTAATCCCTTTCATGAATCAAACATCTAAATGCTCAAAACAAAATTTTCCACCATAAAACATTTATTCAATATAGTCACATTATAACAAATGTTAGTAGCCATCCAATATTTTTAAATAAACATACATCCAACACATTAACATCCTTGGATACCATACAAGGTTTTCTTTTGCATCATAAACATCACTCATGATGTTAGAAAAATATTTTTATTCTAATATCAATTCATGTCTCAACAACAGTAGTCTCAATTTTATTTGCCACTTTCTTTCTTGCATAACAATCAAGTACATCCACATGTCATTTATTTACAAATTTATGCATACATCACAACAATTACATATAACTCACATCACAAGGCTTAATGGGGTTTACAAGGATGGAGATTCTTGGGTACCATAGCCATTAGGAGAGATAGTCTCAAGGCCCTTCTCTAAGGACCCTTCCATACATATCCTATGTACCTTCCCTTGTTTGTATAAGGGGTTTAGCCTCCAAGAGGAAAGTACAAAAAGAATAATCATAGAACTATGGGAAGAATAGATTAATGACTATCCCATACCAGTCCCATTTGCAACCCCTTTCAAATAATTCATAATTCCTTAGTGCGTCTACTCCCCTATATGACCTGCCAAAGAACCCCTGGGATATGGCAGTTTTACAAATGTCACATTACACCACACTTGCCAATAGTTAGCAAAAAAGTAAGAAGGTTCAAACTGAGTAATATAAAGTCATAAACCAACATTTTAATAAACAAAAATAAATAAAAAATATAAATTCAAGAGAAAAACTAAAGAAATATCAGTTGCAGCTGTATTTCAACATTCCAATCTTAATTCAAAAACAAAAATCAAATACATCCTTGAGGTAATGGACTACGACGACTCTCAAATGGCTAAATGGCCCAATAAAAGAAATGTAAAATTTAACACTACTGGCATAAAATAAAAGAAAACACCAATTAAGAAATTATCAATAATTCACATCTCGACAATAAAACTTTCACATTACGAGCACCACGTGACTTTGATAAAAGCCACCTAAGGGGAGGAGGGGAATGGTGGTTCTCTAACCACATAAATATAATAGCATGAAATATTGGTGGTCCCTGACCACATAAATATGATAGCGTGCAATATCATGGTGGACTCTTCCACATAGTATCAATGCCCTGCATTGCTAAAATTTCCAAAATTTGTGATCAATATGGCCCAAGTAATTCCATCCTTTACCCATGGGTTATAAACATCAAGGAGTGGGTTTGCACTATGAACCAACAAATGTGGCTCTCATATATGGGGGAATAGCTTAGGAACACGTCCAAGGGGAACCATGGAGTTCCCACTTGGGGTTCTCTCACCCCTCAACCCCTATTTACACTAGCAGGCATCTCAATCTCGTAGGGGAGCCATACGCTAGGGGTACAAATTTTACACATAAACAAGACTTACACAAAGAATAACTTCATATTTAATTTAGTAGACACACATCTACACATACCATGTTTCTATTATATATGTATATATATATATATATATTCACAATTAACTGGCTTACACAATGGGGTCATCACAAAGGGTACACATAGGGAATCGTTCATGATGTCCCCTCACCCTTATCCCAAGTTGGATACCTTGTATCTCATACTTGGGGCACAACACATTTACTAGTTTTCCACTTCACAAGTCATAACACAATACACTTTATGAAATTAACCATATTATAGAACAAAATAGTACACTTAAATGCATTCTAGATATTTTCTTTAAACAATATTCACTTTTCTTCTTAATTTTGAATAAATCCACTCACTTTGTGTAAGTAAAATAAATTACTAGAGATGATGTGCAATGGTAGCTTAGATATATTTCTCCATCTTCTTAGAACTCTACAATGCTTAGTTCACACTACTTTCCATCTTGCTAAGTTAGTGTTTGACATCACTTTTTAAATCAAGATTGGTTTTCTATAGTTATCCATACCATTCTTTCTCTTTTATTCAACTATGTTTGCTATGATCAATATATCCATACAGGTAATACTACTATGTTTTTTGCACATGCTAAAGATATTTTCCCACTTAGTAAAGAATATAGTTAACCATTTTCATCACAATATGAGACAAGAAATAAAACTCAATGCATAAACACTTGAAAAATCATGGAATAGTAGTTCTTACAACTTATTAATACCTTTTTATAAATCTTGTATTTTTCTATATAAGGTTGAACCATTCAATCTTATATGATAATCACAATTTTTACAATCATAGTTTCATCTACCCTCATAATATGCATAATGAGGAAAAATTTTAAATGTTCTACCTACTTTGAATTTTTCTCCTTTACATTTGGGTGTAAGTGTTATTCCCTCAAAGAGAAGATATAGTCAATGGTATAGAATACACAACACTATTTGGAAGTTTTACAAGTCTACTTTAGTGTTTATTATCTCTATGTTTTAACTTTCACACAACATAATACACCATGATCCATTCATAACTCATTACTCAATTTATAAATTCATATGATGGATTATCCAATCCTTATGATGTGCACACAACCTTCAAGGTCAACACACAATTGAGTGTGTTACTACCTATTTATGGCATGCATCCTTCCTTATTTGGGAAATCTCAAGTCTTTAGTTGTTAACTCATTCATAAGGGAGTAGTATTAACATGAGTTCTAGATAATTTTAAACTCCAAATTCTCATTTTGAAATGATCTCTTCACAAATCTTCTTATGTTTATTTATTATAAGGGGCCAATCTAAACAACATATTTATTGGTCCTCAACAATATTATTATAATTGTATCCTTCTATGCCTTCACCATTGACTTGAATCATAGAAATCACATTGTTTCCTTTACTATTTAATCTTTAAACAATAAGACATAATAGTTTGATAGTTGTTATAGTTATATTAAGTGATCTTGGTCACCATTTTCTTGTAAAAGTACTTAATTAGCTCTAAAGTTTCATTATTTTAATTCAACGTAGAATTTAATTTTGACCACTCTTCAAAGTTGGACTTACAATACAGAGCAAGACTTAATCATTAGTCGATTCCATCATTCATGAAATTTTTACCTACCAACAACAAGGTGAATTGTTTGTTGCTTCACAAGAATACAAATTAAGTTCTTATACACTATGTGTAAATTGACATCTAGAGTAATAGGAAAGGTCCAACTATTTGTGTCTAAGGCATGCTGGGTAGTTTTTAATGAGTGTCTCAAATCCATACCAAAATTATGAACAATCTCTTAGACTTAGGTCCATCCATTTACACCTTAAAAGTTTAATTTTAATAGTTGACAACAATTTAAATCCAAAATGTATGTGGTGCTCAAATTGTACACAATACAAGGTTAAGAGATTTTATATTACTCCACTCTTGTTATCATTTTGATTTAATCAATTTAATGGTTTAGAAATTTGAAATCATTTAATTTAAATCTCTAACACATTAATCCTTTTATGGTCCATATAATTATTTTCTTTTGACTAGTTACATGTTTCCAAATGTAGTTATGACGTTCCCTCAATTTCATACCATGGTTGCATAAGAAAATATGTTGCTTCCTAAACACCCCAATTTTTTAAGAAGTTAGAATATCAATATATTTAGGAATTATGGTCCTAAGGAGCCAACAAAGTAGTGTTCCTCTAATAATACATATCGTGACGACTATTACACTATTCATTTATTTTAAAAGACAATGCTTGAGAAACTCCATTTTATCTTTCTAAGGTTAAGGAAAATTTAATGTCAAGAGACTAATTAATGCCATAACCTAAATGCTAAATAGCCCAATATGAAACTTAAGTCTTTGACCTTTTTTTTTTACTTAAAACAACGAGCCATTTTTAAATTGGAGTTTCTAATAAAATTGAATGTCATTAAATAAATACTTCTTTGACCCATTTATAATGGTCAGTTCTTAAACCCTTAGAATTTTACAACTCAATTTGATTCAATAATTACCACTAAGTTTTCACCATTTAAAACCCTTGGAGTTTCCCTTGCCAACATTTTATTTTGACTAACACATGAGGTGGTTTACCCATTTTTCCATGCACTCATAATGCTTACTTCCTAATTTAATCCTAGAGTTCCCTAGTGTTATGACCTAGAGCTCTAATACCAAGTGACATGCCTATAATTTTTGTTAGAAAAACCTACCTTTTTTTTTTTTAACCAATGTCATAATACAAAAGTAAATATCAATCATTCATGTATGCATCTTATACATTGGTAAAATAACTTAATTATTAAAAGTGTAATTATTATTTCATTAATACAATAAATACCATTACAAAAGAAATTAATAACCCTCTTATTTTTGTCCACAAAGTTATCTTTTTTTCTCAATTAAATATTTTCATTTTTTTTTTGTAGCAATAATATTTAAACACTAATGTTGACAACTCATTTTGACTTACCATACCTTTTGATTATCTCATAAAATCATTAATGAGATTATTACAAGAACACTTTCATAACTTGAATGCCTTCATTTATTATACATTTAAAACTACTATCTCAATTAATATTACCCTTCATAATATTATCTCTATTTATTATTATTAATAATTTTAAATCTAATTCCTATATATATATATATATATATAAATACATTTAATTATTTATCTATTCCATTTATTTTTCAATAAAGGAAACGATAAAAGATCTCATTTAAACAGACAAAAGATGCCTTCCTTTTTAAAAGTAGTGTTAATAATTATCTAATTTATTTAATTTTCATTTTAAAAGTTATTTTCCCCACACCAAGGAAAGCAGTTTGTTTATTAAGAGACTATTAAGGAAACTATATAAATTAAAAGAAACTTCATAGGAGAAATAAACGTGGGGCCTCTTATTCACCCTTTTTTTTCTTTTGCTACTAAAAATATAATTGATCAGATGCAGTTGCTAAAATTAAAGCACCATACGTTGGCTATTAGTTTAATATAATAATGAGAGTTAAAAGTTTTTAAAACAACCAAAGGGTGGAAGATGTATTGCTGGAAAAGAAAGTCAACTCAATATCAAAGAATTCTCCATTTTTGGTGGCAGTACCATAAATATTAGAAAACAAAGCAAGAAAATATAAGTTATCATTTCAGTGCCAATGATGATTACTATCTTAATATTGAATAGCAAGATTTTCTATCATGTCCAAAAATTTGCACTAACTTTTATTTTTATTTATTTTTACTCTACTTCTAATGCCCACATTTACACGATTTTTTTTTTTATAATTTAGTAACAATGAGTTATTTAAATATGTTAACCAACAACTAATATTTAATAAAATTAATATTGCTCCCAATAATAATGATATTATCATTTAATAAATGATTATACCATATCATTAATGTTTAAATCAATGCACTAATGATAAATTAATTTTATTATGGGAAAATTAATTTAAATACTACAAAAGATATACTCATTTTTATTTATTTTAAATAATCTTAACACTATTCATATTGATAAATTTCCAATGTACTTAGTGGTGTGATTATTGTGAAACAAAGTTAAGGCAGTCTTAAAACTTTTATCCACCAACTTGAGTGGTGTGCAACACCTACAATTATTTTAACAAAAAATTTCTTAATACCAGTGTTAAAATTGAATACAATTTTAATATCTCTTTTATTTCAATAATATAAATTGATATTACCTTTTATCTTAATATTTATTCACATTTCACTTTAATTCTTATTGTTGTCATATAATATCAATAACTCTAAAATATTTGTATCTTCACTTACCATAATTCTATCTAGCAATACTAATATATTACCTTTAAATTACAATTGAATTAGATTATGATCTCTCTTCTTGATGAGTGAGATTATATAATACTATTTTATCTATTTATTTATTTTATTTTACTTTCTCTAAAAATTTACGAATGTAAAACACACTAATTCTCGATGTCAATATTGAATACAGTGAATAACATTTCCTTTGAGTAATTTTCTACAATAATAATTCCTATGTTATTATTTTAATATAGCTATGCAATGTTATTCTCAGTACCATCATTTATTATACTAGACATTACATTAATTTTCCAATCTGTGGTACTATTTTGTGTGGATGTTGTGGTGCCCAACACCCTTTGGAATGATTTTATGAAATCACTCATTTGACAGTCTTATACGTGCAAAGCAAAAGGTATATTAGATTGTCATTTCAATAGTAATTTTAATGTTTACAAAGTCATCTCCTTCCAACTACCCCCTTTTCACAACATTGACAATATGAAATGCACCATAAATGCATTTACAATCTATCCTGGTTTGTTTTATTTTATTTTCTAGAAAGGTTGTCTTGTCATTAAACTTCCAGCAACCACCATGGTCAAATCAGCTCACCAAAAAATTGTAAAATTCACGAGATGAAAATTTTACTACCTCTACATATACCTATTAGACTTTATTGGTTGGGTGAATTAAATATGGCATGTCAGATAGGTTGGAAAAGTGTTGAGAATTAATTATGACAGCGAGTTCAGTTAAGAGTTGTTGAATTTTGATAATGTTTGACATTGATAATGATATTATCATTTGACCAATTTAGATCAGCTAATATTGCTAGCTTTATTCATAAGCCAGATGACATTGCCTATGTCTTATTTATACAAAAAAACATTTCCTTTCTTTTAACTATTCTTCTATTTTATTCTCCCTAAAATATGGCCGCAGTCTCAAGGCAACCATCTAGTTTTTATTTTCTTTTATTTGTGCTCTCTAAATGTGGGTAGATTGTAGGTGGAGATAAAGGCATCACCATCACTTGACTTGGAGAAACCATCAACAAGGGGCAATGTGGTGAATTTATCATTTTGTGTTTTATCTTCAAATTTCATTTTATAGCATTTGATTGATAGTCGATTCCATATCATTATTCTATGCCAATAATAGCTTGATTCTGATTCAAAAGGAAGATTCCTAGAAATAGGGGTTTCCTTAAATGATGTTTATTTGTTTGCAAATATTTGAGAAACCACTTCTTGAACCTAATAGTGTTTTCCTAACTTAATATTACTTCTCTCCAAATGAAGGTTTATGCATCAAAGTGCAAGAAATTCTATTCAATGCTTGTTTGCAAAGAAATAGGTAAATACTATGGAACTTTCCTTTAAAATAAACACCATATGTTAATGAATTATCTTTAGGTACTGTGATTGGACATCAACTCATTTTCTTTTTTTTCTAACAGATATGCTTGAGCTCTGTCATCTTTTCTAGTGGACTGGTGCTAATAGTACTTAAATATTGGTTTTACAAAATTACCCAATCTTTCAATTTAAATCACAACCAAATACATCATTTCAAGAAAAATAATTCATTTTATTTTTTAACAATCATATGTATCAAGGTATTGTATTCTACATAATGTTTAGTTGACTTATTTTTATCCCTTTTAAAATCTAATTATTGGACTTAAAAATTCTGATATGCAAACTTTCAATACAATTATTTCGATTAAATTACATGTCTTAAATTCGTAACACAACTTTGAAGATAGATGTTTCAACTAGAATATATGTTTTAAATTCTCATAAACTAAAACACATATTTTCATTACTTCCTTCTTCATTTTTTTTTCAAAATTTTCATGATAACTAAACTCACTTGCAAGTAAAATGAACATGTTTTTAGAACCATCTATAACTAGAACAATTAATCATGTAATAACACAGATTTAAAGTTGCTTCTACCATTCATTTTTGGATTAACAAGTAGATCCTGCTTTCATATTTTCTTTATATGTAATCTTGATTTCCAAATAAAATTTTATTTAGGACCTAAGAGAAATAAGGATCCTTTGTAACACCCATTTAGAAATGGAATAAAGCCACAACTTTCTCTATACACAATCTTACTTCTATCAAAAAATACCAACTTATAATACACATTATCTACGGTGGCGAGGAATAACCCATGTATGAATAAGGATTAAATTTTTAGATTGCAATCAGATTTTTAGTTCACACTTTGGATACTTGATGCATACACATTCATATTAAAACTAGATCAATTTGATAGAAGATTATCATTGGAAAAAAACACACATCAATGGGACTTGCTCTCCACCTTACCATAATGGCATCATGGAGCCTCGTGGGCTCTAGCCATACTCCCGAGCAAGGAATCATTTAATCACCACAATGATAAATGGAGTTTTTTCTCCTTATTCAAAGGTTAAAACTAGCATAGAACCAATTTCATGCATCTCAGTTCTCTACTTCCTATTTTTAACCATAATCCTTACCCTGTCATCTTGCAACCAATAACAATGGTAATTGGAAAAAGAAAGAACTTATCTCTTTTATTTTAGATGAAGGGATTGAAATCTTGCATCCACCTTTCCTCTCTTAGCCAAGCCATGTTGATCACAATTTTTCCAAAGAGGAAGGACTCCTCTCCTCTTCTCATCCTTTCTTCTATCTCCAATAGAGTTCTCCAAAAGGAGAAGTGGCTAACACCCTACTCATTCTTCCTCCCCAACTATATAGGACCTTCAACATGCAACCTTTTGGAGGGGGAGGTGTGGGTTGTACCTCCCTTCAATGAGAGTCTTTTATCATTAAAGAGGCAACATGCACTTGGACAACTCCAAATCTTTTCACCCCCCATCATGTCCTCAAAATTCATCTCTCTTCATTATGAAGACTTTTCAGGAGTCAAATCATGTCCTTGGGACCCTATTGCATGTCCAATTGACCCCTAACACTATGGTATATACCCTAGGAGGTTTATTTTTGTATCCCAACCAAAGGAAACTAACCAACAACCCTCTTTAAAGACCCACTTAAAGATCCATCCGAGTTTCACACTTGGGTAAGGATTTCCAACCCCTAACCCACATAATTAAATATTCTCACAAACCAAAATAAATTATACCTTTAATATCAACCTTCCTCTCTTAATCTATCAACATATTAACTTTATATCCTCAGGTGTCTTTTGATTTGCTCTCGATGGTCCTCCCTTCTCATGCTAACACTATTACCTTCCTGCACATTACCAACATGATCATAGGGTAAAAGCACAAAGCTGTGTCACACTTTATAAAGGAAACGGCCAACGCTGGTCCAATTTTTAAACTTGAATCACTAAAAAGTGGCATATATGTTTTTAATTTTGAAATGATGTAAACTAGTAAAATATGTATTTTTTAGTATATTTTAAGTTTTTATTTTTTAAAAAAATATAAGAAATTATTTTAAACTAGTTTTTAATAAATTAAAACTATAATTTAGTTGCTGATAAAATGCTGAAAAATGAAGTTGCATGGGACATCAAACTTTTTATATTAAATTTTATTTTTTTTCTTTCAAATTTTTTATGTGTATTTATAACTTCAATTTTTTGTGTATGGATATTATTTTTTCCAATTTTGATAAATATATATTTTTAAATAAATATTAAAATGTATGTGAATAAAACAACTGTTTTTCATCAGACGTCAACTTTCATATTTAATATTTATCTAAAATGGAAACAAAATTATACCATCTTAAAATAGATTCTTTTATCTAGTGCATCATATTTTTTTCAATTTTTTTTAATAAGTTTTAGTATTTTTCCTTGGCATAGTAATCAACCTCATATTTTGTGCTGAAAACCTACTTTTAGTAAAAATAAAAAATAAAAATAATTAAACTATTAAAATAAATATATTTTTGAAAACTACACTTATGGATCTACAAAAGGGTATTTTTATATTTTTTTAAAAATGTTGTTTACATTAGCAGGAGTTATTGAAACTTCAAGTTTTTGAAATAATTTTTTTTTTTTGGTAAATTGGACTCAAAGTGATGCTCCATAGATTTTTAGCCAACAATTTTAGTTGAAAAAGTTGTGGAAGCATATAACTTAGCTAGAATGAATCTTAATAGATCATATGTTTGAACCAAATTGATTTTTAGTTAGAAATACTTAAATTCAGTTGTGCTGATAAGTTGGCTAAAAGTGTAACACAACTTTCTTCTTTTACCCCATAAGTAACATTGTTTATCACATTAATCTATTAGTTGAATATTCTAAACTTTAACCATATAATAATCTGTTTAAATTTCAATCTACATTCCATAGTATACTAGTGTATTCCACCTTCATGGTAGTGACAATAAAACATAATTGCAAAGTAAATTTACAAGGATTTTGCCAAAACATCACCTTATTTATCATCCACTTGATATATCTAATCAACAATTTAAGAAAATCATATCATAAATTAGGTTTAGCTATAATCACATGTGAAATGGGGTCTTACACACCTTTATGCCCTTATAAGGCTTAATTAAGTGTATTTTTAATATAAACCTAACAAATAACATTAAATGTGATTTAATTCCCGACACCCACTTTCAAGCCTAAGGTGGGATCCATTCGCCATGGGTGGTGAAGGAGTCCCTCTTGGGTCCAATTTCAAAATATTTCAAAATTTCTTTTGATTTTTTATTCAAAATTACTTGATGTTGGCCTATGATGAGGTATCAATGGGTTACTAAGGCACAAGACTATATAAATAAGTGTTTTTATCCTCATTTTACATCTACAATCTTCTAACTCATTCAAGCATTCAACTAACATTTGAGCACTTTGCATCATTGAATCAAGCATCAATCAAACATTCAAGAGTAGCGATTGATACATCTTTAGATTTTCTTCAACAAGGGTTTGGTAAGTTGATAGCATTTGCATGTTATTAGTTTATATTTCTCTTCTATATCACTATTTGATTAAGGGTTTGATTACCAAAGTGGGATTTGACCAAGGAAAATCCCTATAACCTAACCCCTAACCATTTTTACCCTCTTATATGTGTGTTTGCAAACTTTTGTATGCACATTTGACAAGTATTTAGGTGTTGAAAAGTGGTCAATAGTTCAACAATGTGTTTCAAGTCAACGACATCTTATTTCAAGCTTGGAGAAGACATTTTGTCTATTTTTTCTGATTTCACTTCGACAACTTGACAAGCATACAACCTCAGATTTGGTGCTACAAAATTGTCCCCTGATTTCTTAGAATTTTGAGAGAGGATTGATTCACCATCAGTGGCGAATGAGTCCCACCTTAAGGATGAAAATCTAAGTTTTGTAAAATTCTAAATCCCAACACTTAGAAGCCTATTCTTGATAGTTTTTATCAAAAGTGGGACTAATTCGCCATCAGTGGCAAATGAGTCCCACTGGTGATTTTATGTGATTGTAGATAGCATTCAAAATATTCATTCATAGTTCATTATTTGCATATCACATTTTGTTTTCAAACATTGCATAATTCTTATGTTTTACATACATAATAAGTTAAAATTTTCATATAACTACACTTAGATCATTTCATTTAGTCTAAACAACATCATACACATCCTAATTTGAGTGAACTAGTTAGATTCTTTGGCTGTTCTTTCTAGTTTTGGGTGAAAATCCCTAGAAGTGCTACAAAGTTCTAGGGTGCCAAAAATCTACAGCTCAAATACCATTTCCCTTTTTGTAAATAATGTTTACAATAAGTGTGCCTATCTTGCTTGGGGGTTTGGCTAGAGCCCGCAAGCCTTCATGGTGCCAATATAGTCAGGAGGAGACGAAGCATGCATTTAGAGCTTTTTCCTTCCACTATCATATATTAGTTACTAGTTATATACATGGACAAAAATATCCTCTAGTGTGCTTGCCTACGAAAAACATACTCTATTCTATTTATTCCATTTCACATTCTTTCCATAATGCCCTTTTCAAGTTCTGAAATGGATCCCTTATTTACAATTCTTTACCAAGATGCCACATAAAATCTTCCATTTTCTCTCCTTCTATTTAGAACAAATAGTGCTAACCTCTTTTATTGTATATCTATATTGTTTCATTTATAATGTTGAATAGATACAATAGACATTCAACAAAATTAGTGTATTGTAAAATATCTATTTGAAAGTGTTTCATGGTCCAACAACTCAATCCAATGTAGCTCATCATTAGTAAACACCATTAATAGTGCATGTGTGTATGTATATATATATACATACATATATATATACACATACATATATATACACCTGCATGTATATATATAAACATGCATGTATATATATAAACACATGCATGTATATATATACATATACATACATATATATACATACAATGTCAACTACATGTGAAAATCGATGCTTCAAAACATAGACAGATACATATATGTATATATATATATATGGAAGACAAATAGACTAATTGTATGACAGGTTTTTGAATAACACTTATTTGGTACTAAATATTACACACAAAAAGTGAAATTGGAAAGAAGGCTTTAGCAATGGCTGAGCTAGTTGTCTTGATGTGTGGAAACAACATGGTAAGTGTTTGCTCACATGAGGGTTAATGCATCTTGTCATTGTTGTACGATGGAACATATAACTACAAGGCAAGTAGTGTATTTAATAGTTGCAAGAGGTATTGGAATAACATTTAACAAACATGTGTAAATGATAGGTGGATGAGAACCTTTGGCCTAGTTTCAATTTCTTTGGTCTATGTATGTTTTCCTATCATCTGTCATTTACATGTGAATCTTGTTTGTTTTCATAACAACTCTTTTATAATTATCATGCATAAATGACAGATGGATGCAAACCTTTGGCCTATTTTTAATTTTTTGGGTCTATGCATGTTCTTCTACCTCTCTTAAATTTCTATTCAATGTGGGTCTTTGATCATCTGACATTTGGTTGTGATCCTTAAGTGTCTCCCTAATAGCTATTTTACAATTTCCTCAAATGACAGGTGGTCAAAAACCCATTACAAATAGAACATTGACATATGGAGAATATAAGGTGTAAACTATGGGTATGAATAAGTTTCTTATATAGAGCTTTTGTTGTAATAAATCTGTATAGAACCAGTAACATATTAATGCAAGATGAACAATATATCTGAGAGTTGGATTATCAAATCTAAATTAAAGCTACACTATTTGGCACTCAACACTATAGACAAATAGGTAAATTATAAAAGAAGTATTATGAAAATACTTAAGAACCATAGGAAAATAACAGATGATCGAAAATCAACTTTAAAATATGGAGCATAGAAGAGGAAAACTATGATAATGAACAGTTTATTATGGGCAACTAAAAGAAAACAATATCATGAAGAAAAGTTTGTTATCATGAACTTCAAACGGGTGAGAAAAAAAGAATATCATGAAAAAAATTCATACAAGACATATCACATGTTCCATCCAAACAAAATAACAATGGTAAAATTTTTAGAATTTTAAAAATTGAAAACAATCCTTCTTACAAGAATAATAGAATAATTTGTTATAGGGATCTTCAAATAGATAAGCCAAAAATAATATCATGAAACATATTGATACAAGACAAGCAATCTATTTAACAATTGGCTTTTCAATTCTAAATTCATATTTTTTTTTGCAATTCTTATTAACCAATCAGGCACATTTACCAACATACTTTGTTCAAGAGGTAAGCTCCACATTATCATTAAAAACCCTAAGCAAATCTCCTCTATTTTTCTATAATATTTAGTGCCAAGTAATGTAGCTTGAATTCCCAATTAAATTTGTGGCGTTATAGCCATTTTGCAAAGATTATTGCTACCAATTGCCTTTACAAGTTTTGTTTAATGTGGGATTACTACCAAATAATGTAGTTCAAATTTTTAATTGATAGCTCAACTATTACATACACTACTTCTCTTGTATGAATGTGTATACTATGATATTTTCATCATCTGTCATTTACTTGTGATTAGAGTCTGCTATGGGTAACTGGGAAAAAGAGTATCATGAATAACAGTTTGTTATGGGGAACTTGAAATAGAGGCGAAGACATAATTTTTACAATAATTTGCTATCAAACCAACACAACAATGGGTCTTTCAACAATGCAACCTAATCAATAAATTTTCTTGCACATTTTAGAGTATACTTTCCCTTATATATATATATATATATAACATACATACACACACACACACACACACACACATATATGTATATGTATATGTATATATATGTGTATGTATATGTATGTATATGTATATATATGCATATGACATATATATATATATATATGTATATGTATATGTATATGTATGTATATGTATATATATGCATATGTATATATATATATATATATATGTATATATATGTATATATATATATATATAACATACATACATACATACATACATACACACACACACACACACATATATATGTATATGTATATGTATATATATGTGTATGTATATGTATATATATGTGTATGTATATGTATGTATATGTATATATATGCATATGACATATGTATGTATATGTATATGTATATGTATGTATATGTATATATATGCATATGTATATATATGTATACCTATGTATATATATATATATGTATATATATATATATATATATATATATATATGCATACATATATTCTAAATTCGAGCTCCATTATTTGTTGTCAAGTTGTCACATTAAAAAAAAGACTATAATATTAGATATCTTGTTTGCGAATGCTTGTTTTATGCCAACTTTGTTATTTTCTAGTATATGATAAAAATCCATCAGATCTTCAATGGGTCTTACCTGCCTTTTTTGCTTGGGGGTTTGGCTAGAGCCTGCAAGGCTTCATGATTCCAATATGGTAGGGAAGAGAGAAAGCATAGGTTTATTGCTTCCACCTTCCATCATCATCTATTTGTTGCTGCTTATATACATGGACACAATCTTTTGACACATACTTCTTTGCTAAAAACAAACTCTATTCTATCCATTGCATTTGTCATTGTTTCCTCGACTCTCTTTTCAACTTCCCTGATAGATTCTTACACACAACTCTTTGCCAAGATTTTGTTTATTTAAAATGTTCCATTTTATCTCTTTCTATTTACAACAGATAATGCTAACCTCTTTTACTCTATATCTATATTATTTACTTTATAATGTTGCATAGATACAATAGACATTTGAGAAAATTAGTTTGTCGTGAATTTTCTATTTCAAATTCTTTCATGTTCCAACAACTTGTTCCAATGTTGCTCGCCCTTGTTAAACACCAACAACAAATAAATAGATCTAGTGAAGCAATTGTAAATATTATTAATTATTTTAGTTTCAGATTTGTCTATATTGATTTCTTAACTATTTTCCTAATAGCTATTTTACAATTCCTCTTTTTGCCTATAATATTTAGTACCAAATAATGTATCCCGAATATTCAATTGACAAGGCAATTGTTACACTACTTTCTTGTTATAATATGTATCACACTATTCATTTCTCCTGGTTTTCCATAACAATTTACTCCTTATTGTAGTACCCCTCCAATTATGCTTATGTTTTTTGGTTACATGTTTTCATACTGTTAGATTTTGGTACCTTGTTTTGGATATTTGGATCACTGATTTTGAGCGATAGTGGATTTATTTTATGATATGATGATACAATGTATGGTGATTATTGTTTTCTCATATGCTTTGAGATAGCGTAGATGTTTTCCTTCAGTTATTATTGCTATATATATGTTATGATGGACTAACTGTTATTTAATTCATCAGTCTGATGTGATGTGTATTGGTGTGGAGAATGGAATCACATCACTCGCTTGTGAGTGCCCTGTGATGTCTGTGATTTTCTCCGCACAGTGTGCCTGTACAATGGATTATATATGTATATGCATGTTATTTGCTTGGTTGCAGGATTGCAGGTACATGACACCGACTCCACCTAGTTACTCAGGTCTGAGCGTGTCAAGACTCAACAGAAATGTTGATTGGGAGGTAGTAGCATGGTTTATCCTAGTCTAGTCTTTAACTCGGTCATAGTACATCATCTATTTTAGTCCAGAGTCATAGATGGTCTTGTCTTTTCCCGTTTGGATTTATTGCTTGAAAGGTAAATCTTGTTAATTTTAATGATATTTATTATTCCTTAATTTACTATTATTTAAATTAATTTTTAAATGTTAAAATAAGGTTTTACATTTTATTTAATTAATTAATTAGTTTGTTTGGTTAAATAATTTGATCTTAAAAGATTAAATTTATTTAATTAAATAAATTAATTGATTAAATTAAACTGTTTTAAATGTGTGTGAATAAATTTAAATAAAATTTGAAATGGTTATTATTTTGGAAATGGCATTTTAATTATTAAATAAATTTTGCATTTGAAAATTGTAAATTTTAAATAATTAAATGCATGCAAATCTTGAAAGGCAAGATTTCTGAGAAGAGGTTGAAGATATTTTGTACTTCTCGACATGTGTGCCAGTTGAATTTATGGTTTATGGTTGAGGTTGTTCATGGATGTTATTTTGGATTTGGAAAAACACAAGAGGCTATTCTAATTCTATTTTTTTCTCTTCACGGGAAAAATATCAGTTCTCTGTTAAAAAATTTGGGTTTATGCTTTGGGTAGTGTTGCAAATTTGTGGAAGATCTCTAGTTTGCAATTTGGGTATTGGTTCTCGGGAAAGGATTTGGAAGCTACAGGAAAAGCTCTTCACTAATCAAATTTTTGGAAGCTAAGGAAATAGGTATTTCCCTTTGTGTATTAATTTATTTGTTTTTTGAAAAGGAATGTCTGAGAAAAGAAAGTTATTGGTTATTAAAATTTATGAATTCCTCGGGAAATATTATTTACTGTCTATTCTCTATAAAGATTTATTGAATTTAAAAAAAAAAAACTTCTGTAGATTTTCTTTCTGGAAAAAAAATAAGTTTGTGTGAAGGGAAAATTATTGATATATGGGAAAATGAAATTTATATTTCTAGAATTAAAATTAGAATTCATTTGGAAAATAAATTCTATGCGTACTGTGAAAATTTTACAGTTTCCCCTATTTCCCTTTGAAACCCCGTTGAATATTTATTTCAAATAAACCTGTATAGAGTTTTCAAAAAAAATCTCTGTATGAAAACCCTGTTAATTTGTATAAATATATATATATATAATATATATTTATATATATTTATACATATGTTTTATCTTATATATAAATTATATTGTGAAAGAAACTCATTTTTATTTATATGATTATTCAATTTAAATCATTGTACGGGCAAGTTAGGGTTTGTTATTTTTGAAAGACGGAATTCAATCCGTAGTTGGAAATTAAAAAAAACAGAGTTTAAATCTTTTATGAAATTTTGAGTTTTTTTTTATAGACTATGTTAGTTTGAAGGATGGGGGTGTAGGGCTACCCCCACAGCTGCACA
The DNA here is from genome assembly GCA_007258455.2 of Sequoia sempervirens. NCBI lineage: Eukaryota > Viridiplantae > Streptophyta > Pinopsida > Cupressales > Cupressaceae > Sequoia > Sequoia sempervirens. Next base: position 46,604,801 of record VDFB02000013.1, on the reverse strand, counting down.
TGAAGGGCAATAGCTATGGAGGCAGCTAGCAATGCCCGCGTAGGCAGTGCTTAGGCTGCCCACACAGCCGCGACCTTTCAAGGCCGGCTGTGTGCATAGCCGATATACCCTGTATAAGGGTTTTCCTTGCTAACAAAAAAATAAACTTTATTAAATCTATTCATTTCAAATTCGCCTTTGGTTAATTTGTAATTTTGATTGGGTTTAGTTTTATACATGCGAATTTCAAAATTATCAATATTTAATATTATATATATATATATATATATATATATGTATATATGTTCTTTTAAAATTAATGTACATTTATTATGTTAAAATAAGATACCTTTGTATTTAAATAAGGAATTATTTAGTAGATATTTGAAAATATAAGATCAATTAGTTTCAAACACAATAATAGATTGGAAGAGAAAGATTTAATTTTTATTTTTATGTGAAATTAAGGAAAATGAAAATTAGAATAAATTTGATGTATTTAGTTTTGGTTATATGAGAAAATAATTACAATCATGTTGTGATTTTAAATTTCTTGAAATCTTATTGAATGACTGGATTTAGTAAATCCGAATAGTAGACGTTTATTTTTCAATTTGCTTTTAATCATGTATCTTATTGGGAAAATTGGGAAAGTCTTAGATGTATAAGTCTTCCAAAATGATTTTTATAGAAAGGGTGATGTTATTGTTCATATGTATTTCTTGAGTTGACTTGGGTTGTGCACGTGTTAGAATATGGTGTATTGTTACCTGTTTTATGAATAAAATTTTTAATGACCGTTGTGTGTCATTTATTATTATGTGATTGAAATTTGTGCACCTTGTCTTCCTTAGTCAAGAAAACTTAGATTCCATGTTATGTTTAGGGGAGTGGCTCTGTGTAAGGGCTGACACACAAAGTGGTGTCAGGGTAACTTACAAAGAGTTAGTAAGTCAGTGATAACTAAATAACACAGTACTTAGAATTAAAATCTTTAACAAGATGTTTATGCCTCACTTATGGACTCTTGAGCTAGTTCAGTCATGAGTATAAGATGGGAAGGCTTGGAATGGAAAATCGATATCTTGTTACCTTAAAAGATATTCGATTCCGTAATAATTTACAATGGGTCGGGTTTCATAGGAGGTTACCAGGGTAACCTTTGCAATGTTGTGATGACACTCCACCTAAAATAACAGTTACCTTGTGTATTTCGTACATTCAATTGTCTTAAATCTAGAAGCAATGTAACCATTAGTTAGTTATGTACTTGTGTCTAGGGTGAATAGGTTATGTCTAGGTAACCATATTACTATCTCCTAGCATAGGGGGTGGACCTACGGGTACCACATGGTTGGGTGGAACGTGCACCTTACTCCGTTGGGTCCCTAGTTTATGATCATGGCAATGAGAGCTTCATGGATGGAGAGCTCGCACTTGGATATAGATGTACTTTCTTTATTGCATTATTGTAAAATTTGTAGTTGAAAATATCCCTCAATTGTTTATGAGGTGAACATTTGTAAATGTAAATTGTAACTATTATTTGATCTACCTCATCAGATGAATGAGTATTGTAATATCTTATCAAATGCAATGTAAGAAACAAGTTTGTTGCTTTATACTATCTTGAATGGAATTTTCAAATGATATGCAATGTTTATTTTTAAGTTTATGATTAATTAAATATATGTAATGTGAAATACTAAAGTCGTCTATGGAAACTCAAGTAGTGTAACGTCGTGTAACTTAATATTAATACTTTAAAAAAAAATCTTTCACTATTATACACAATTGCAACATTCCTTAGGTTATTATGACAGGGCATTACACTTATCATAGTTTGCCTCTTTCATTTTCCATACTTTAAAGTTCTTAAGTGTTTTCCTAACAACTCTTTTACAATTTCTCTATTTGTCTATAATATTTAGTACCACATAATGTAGCTCAAACCTTGAACTAACAATCCAACTATTAGGTACATTTCTTTTCTTGTATCAGTTTGTTTAATGTGCATTTCTGACCATCTATCACTTACCTATGGTTCTTAAGTGTTTTTTAATAGTTGTTTTAGAATTTCTCTATTTTTTGTTATTGTGTGATATATGATAAGAGTCCTTGAGATTTTTGATGAACATTACCTACCTCTCTTGCTTGGGGGTTTGGTTAGAGCCCACAAAGATTCATGATGCCAATATGGTAGGGAGGAGAATGAGCGTGGGTTTAGTGCTTTTGGCTTCTATCATCATATATTTGTTGCTACTTATATACATGGACACACAAATTCTCACATCCACTTTTCCACCAAAAAAAAACTCTATTCAATTCATTGTATTTGCCATTGTTTCATAGGTCTCTTTTCAACTTCTTCAATAGATTACTTATACACAATTGTTTACTAGTATCCCATGTATTCAAAATGTTCTATTTTATCTCTTTCTATTTACAACAAATAATGCTAGCCTCTTTTATTCTATATCTATAATTTTTCCTTTATAATGTTGCACAAATACAATAGACATTCAAGAAAATTAGTGTATTGTAAATTGTCTATTTTAAATTCTTTAATGGTCCAACAAGTTGATCCAATGTTGCTCTCTCTTGTTGAACACCACCAACAGTACATGTAACTATTAAACTTTCCTATTATCAATAAATAGATTCAGTGGACCAATTGTAAATGTTATTAATTATTTCTCAATTTCTTCGCAATGGAATGTAATTCTCCTAGGAATCTAGTTTTCTAGATAGACAAATGAGCATGGTGAATTACATGCTATGTAATTCATAAACATGAAACTATTCTTTGTTCATGAGCATGTTGCTTTTGTAGGTGGAAAAACAAAAGTAGCTATTTTGGCCTGTAGAGAATGTAGGGAAGTGTTAGAAAACTTGTGGCATTTGTCATGAATTTAAAATTCATTGCATTTTCCAAGAAATTATTAGTTATGTTGTTTTCCATGGATTTTATAAGACTTCTGATTGCATACTCTGCAGGGAAAGAGTGCTTTGGTGTGCATGTGTTGGATTTTCCACATGGTGATTATTTCGATTGCATGCTGCATATATGTCTACTTGAGCATGGGTGCTCCAAAAAATATGTTCATCACTTTGAACTATATAATGCTAGCATATCAATAAAAAGATTTGGTGAACCAATTGTAAATACCATTAATTGTTTTTAGTTTCACATTGTCTTTATTGGTTTTGCACATATACTTACTTACTTGTAATGCTTCCTTTTTTATTCCAATGGGTTGAGTAGAATATTTTTTTTGAGTTCAAATAAATCATTGTTTCCCCAAGGCATACCTTTTAATTCAATTATTCTAAAAACACAAAATATGTGTGTCATGTCATCACATTCTTCTTCTCATGAGGTTTGTTTATTTGTTTTTGATCAAAGATGGTGTAAGTTAGTCTTCGATTGGACTATGAACATCTTTCCTCTCTAAGTGCTATTTTTTCTTATTCTATTTCATCATCCATTTATTATTTTTTCTTTTGATTAAATCCTAATTTTTTTCATAGACCAATTATAGAAAATCTTTTTACTAGAATCAATCAATGAAAATATGATATTTTTTACTTTCAATTTCCTTGTAATGGACTAATTTTGAATCCTTTCTCCTTGTGACCATTTTATTATACTCCTACTAACCCATAAACTGCATGGATAATAGTTCTTTTATTTCCAAAGTTATGGACTAAATACTACTTATAAAAAGCATTCATATATTAAAGATCTTTCTTTTTTGAAAAAATCATTAGTGATGACCATCATAACTAATATTCAAATAAGAAATAATCACAATAAATAACTTGAAAGTAATAAATTATCTAGTACCACATAAGCGTTGCAACAAATATGCCATACCTAAACTTATGGACTAACTATTTTAAAGAATATTTTTTTATTCAATATTACTAATTAAATTTTTTATTCAATAATAGTAATTAAAGGGATCACTAATAAATCTTTAAAAAATGAGAATTCTGTAATGTTCCATACTTTTTATAAATATTGTTTAATCCACAACTTGAAGTTTGTCATGTATTAGTATACATAACTATCTTAAGGTAATTAAATAATAATTAACTATTTGATTGATTAACCTAGACAAAAACATCAAATATAAATGTACATCTAGGGCTAACAACTATTAAACTAAAATACATATAAAATTATATCATAGCTTAAATTTTGGAGAAAAAATATTATTAGTAACAAAACTAATTATTTAAAAAATTAAATTGTATTTAATTTTGCAAATTTAATTTATTAAGAAATTTTTTATTAAAAAGTAATTCTCCTAAGATTATTAATTAAAATCATTTTTAAAAAATTATTGTTATTAAAATTATTAAATATTCCATATTAATAAGAAAAATGTTATTGATGTTTAATTGCTTGAGATTGCAATTAATGGATGCATTGCAATAATGAACACGACCTACGCTTTTATTTAACATTTTTATAATCAATTTCCAACTAAAAAATATTGATGTGAAAACACAAAGATCAATTTCCTGTTCTATTCAAATGGTTCTTAATCTCCCAAGCATTGTGTTATCTTAAGATCATTAAATAATAATCAATCAATTCATTGATTAACCTAGACAAAACATCAAAGATCAATTTCCTCTTTTATGCAAATGGTTCTTAATCTCCCATGCATTGCCTTATCTTAAGATAATTAAATAATAATTAATCAATTGATTGATTAACCTAGATAAAAATGTCAAATATAGATGTGCATCTAGGCCTAATGACTATTAAAATAAAATACATATAAAATTATATCATACCTTAAATTTAAGGGATAAATTATTATTATTAACAAAACTAATTATTTGAAAATTTAAATTGTATTTAATTTTCCAAATGTAATTTATTAAGAAATTTTTTATGAAAAATCATTCTCCTAAGGTTATTAATTAAAATCGTTTTAAAAGAATTGTTGTAATTAAAATTATTGATGATTAATTTCTTGAGATTGCAATTAATGGATACATTGCAAATAATGAAGATGAGCTACGGTTTTATTTTACATTTCCATAATCAATTTCCAACTAAAAAAATTGATGTGCAAATGCAAAGATAAATTTTTCATTTTATGCAAATGGTTCTTAATCTCCCATGCATTGCTTGTCAGATAGCAATAAAGAAGTGGACTATAAAATGGGGTTTAAAATGTTGTACAATGCTTCAATTAAATGTAGAGATATAAAATAATTTCTTCACCAAAGAGCTAGAGATTTTTATGGATTTGACTGTGTCTTGTTTTTTGCATCAACGTTTCGAATCACACTCTGTGATTCATCATCAGGATGAAAGAGAGCTGTAGGAATAGAATGAGAGATTGCAAACAAAGAAATGATAAATAGATGGTGGGAGATAATGATATGATAAAAATAATAATAAAATTACACGCCATTCAAGAAGGGAGAGGAAGAGAGAAAGAAAAAGAAATTAAACAAAAACTAAGACTATCAAAATAAGGTCAAGATCAACTTAATATTAAACACACTCTAAAATGAGAAACCTATGAAAAAATGAATAAAGGAAATAAAAGTTACATATGTTAAAAATACAAGCCCAACTATCAATGATAGAAAAATGATTTTTGTGAAAATAACAATTATATATATATATATATATATATAATGAGATGTATACAAATATAATAATATGTATATATATAAGTCAAAGTAACATGCAAATATATATAAGTCAAAGTAACATACAAATATATATAATAATATAGGTTGCAAGATTGAGTCCCTTCCTGCTACCTATCTGGGGTTACCCCTTTGTTTAAAACCTCCGGACACTTTCTGGATCTCTCTGGTTGATAGATTTGAGAAAAAACTCTCAGGATAGAAAGGTGCTTACCTAAGCCAGGCTGGAAAACTCCAACTTCTTAAAGCCTCCTTGCAGAATCTCCCCATCTATGCTCTTAGTCTTTTTAAAATCCCCTCCAAATATGCTGAAACCATTGAAAAGATTCAAAAGAGATTCCTTTGGTCTGGAGTAGAAGAAAGAAAAAGAATGCCTCTTGTTGGATGGGATTTGGTTTGCAGATCTAAAAAGGAAGGAGGCTTGGGGCTAAGAAGAATTAGACTGTTGAATAAATCGCTTCTAGCTAAACAGATATGGAGACTTTTTTCTTCCTCTGGTGAATGGAGTGATATAATCAAAAGCAAGTATCTGCAGAACAATAACTCCCTCAAAGATCTTATTGATAACCCCAATCTCCCGAAAGGATCAAGTTGCTAGAACTACATGTCTGATGGGATAAAGGTGGTTAATTTGGGATTAAAATGGCAGGTTCGTAATGGAAACAAGGTTAGATTTTGGGATGATTGATGGCTGCGTGATGAACCACTGTCTCAGGATGGGAATCTCAGTAGATGGGTTGATTTTTGTAAAGATACTTTTGGTCTTTTTCTTAAAGACTATTGGTGGGATGGTAAGTGGATCAATCTCCCCTTGATTAACCCTGTGTTGATCCCTGTTTACTCCTCCTTGAATGCCGTTAGACTTTGCTTCAATTAGGAGGATAGACATATTTGGAGATTTGAGCCGTCTGGATGCTTTTCTGTCTCTTCTACCTTTGCCAGGATCTCGCAGGCTCTTAACCCTCCCCCCCTATGTTCGCAAGCCTGGACTAAGCATCTCCTTCCTAAGGTTAACATTTTTTTCTGGTCCTTATTGCAAAACAAAGTTCTTACTATGGATAACCTTAGGAAAAGAGGATTTTTGATCCCTAATAGATGCTACCTCTGCAAAAGTAATGCTGAATCGGCTAATCACCTCTTTATTCATTGTCCTTTCTCCTCCCTGGTTTGGGATAAACTTCTAAAATGCTGGCATTTCTCTTGGGCCCCTCCGGAGTCGGTTGAGGATTTTTTTGTCCAATGGAAACCCTCCTCTTTCAACCCCTTTATTAAAAAACTTTGGGCCTTCTCGTTCCCCCATGTTGCCTGGGGAATTTGGAAAGAGAGAAACAACCGGATCTTCAGGGATAAGGAGTCTTCAGAGGAAATAGTGTTTGAGAGAATTCTTAGAATGATCAAGGAAAATTTTTCTATTGTCCCCTTTAGGGAAGATAAGATTGATATTGTGGCTTGCTCCCCTTATGATAGCCGGATTGCTAGGGAATGGAGTATTAGTTGGGATATATCCATTGCCCCTAATTCTACCAAAAAATCCAGGGATGGAGTTTGCTGGAGTTTTCCTATGGAAGGATGGGCTAAAGCCAACTTCGACGGGGCGGCCAAAGGAAACCCAGGAAAGGCTGGGTGTGGTGGGGTCTTAAGGGATTTGGTAGGTAACTTTATGGGAGTTGTTGCCTCTCCCTTGGGGGTCCAAACCAATCACGTGGCGGAAGCGGCGGGGGCTTATTACATAATCAACTTGGCTGTGGGAATGCAAAAATCTATGGCTTGAAGGTGACTCGAAAAATATTATTGATAGCCTTTATGGCAGATCACAGCCTGCATGGTCGATAAAAAATTGGATTGATGATTCTAAGGCCCTACTTAGTATCTTCGAAAATATAAAAATAACTCATGCTTACCGTGAGGCGAACATGGTTGCTAATTTTTTTGCCAATGAGGGAGTCAAGAGCGAAAAATTCCTTACGTGGCATAAGAAGACTGAACTCCACTCCAGGGTAAAAGCACAAACCTGTGTCACACTTTATAAAGGAATCGGCCAACAGCAAAAAAAATTCTGAACTTCGACCACATAAAAGTGGTCTTTATGTTTTGAATTTCAAAATGGTGTAAACTAATGAAATGTATAACTTTTGATGAAATTTATTGTTGTAATTTTAAAAATTTTAAAAAAATATATTTTCATTATGTTTTTATCAATTTAAGGACAAATTTTGGAATGCTAAAAATTTCAGAAAAGTGTGACTTCATGGGCCGTCAAGAAAAAAATTGAAAAAACTTCATTTCTCCCTAATTTTTCTCTCCAAATAGGTAACTTCAATAATATCTTGCAGGTATGGAAAAGAAAAATCAAATTTTGATGTGGTATATTTTCTTGTAATAACGTTGAAAGTCAACATGTCAAAATTTGGATGTATTAATTAGCCAACTATTTTCAAATTTTTAAATCATTTTCAAAAAAAAAATTATACCCTTTTGAAGAAGACTCTCTCCTCTTGTGCTCCATATAAGATTTAAATTTTTTTAATAAATTTTACTATCTTGTTTTTAATTTGTAATCAACTTCTTTTTTTATTCTGAAAACCTACTTGCATTATTTTAAAAATAAAATATATTAAAACTAATAAAAATATTTAAAAAATTATATATTTGGATTCTCCACTCCGAGCTCTACAAAAGGGTATTTTTTGTTTTTGCAAAAAAATCATTCTAACTAAAGAAATACTTAGCTAAAGTTGAAAGTTTCAGAAAATTCTGAAAAAAGCTGAGTTGGCTGCCAACTAGGATGCCACAGACAGTTTCGGTAGAAAGAGTTTCTATAGAAAGGGTTTCAGCCGAAACCCTTTCTATAGAAATTGTTTCTACCGAAACCCTTTCTATAGAAACCCCACACATTAAAAAATCCAATTTCGAAGGCAGTTTTAAAGCGGGAAGAGGAAAATTTTGATTTTTTTGGATTCGGGCAAAACTTATTCGACCGAAACCTATGTGCCACGTAATATGCCACATGGTTTCCGTCAAAACCTAGTCGGGTGAAACCTTTCCGGCTGAAAATATTTTGCTCGGAACTATTTATTTGGCCAAAAGTGTGACACACCTTTGTGCTTTTACCCTCCAATGTTCAAGCTCTTTTGGAGTTCGATACGATGAACGGAAAAAAGGCGGCGTCTTGTCATAATGAGTAAGGTATGAATCATGAATAGCAATATCTAAAGATATAATGGGGCCGAGTGGATCCGGATGATTAATTATCTTCTTTGGCACGTTTTGTGGGTCCTTAGAAGCAAAGGAACTTTATGGAATAGGACTTCTATCTGTAACAGTATTCAAACTAACCCTTCTAAAATGGGAGGGGAACGGAAGAGGGTGGAGCCTACCAGCTTTGAATCACACACCAAGAATGCTAAAGCTTGGAGTAAAATCAGAAGGGGTGGTTTACTTCCGTTCATTAAGAAACTCCATGGCCCTAAGGAGGAGATTACAGACTTTTTTCAGAAGAATTGGAATAATGGGGAGGTTCTCCTTTTTGGGAGGAAAGAACAAAATTGATGAAGCCCTGATTGCGGAGGTCACGGGCATTCCAATGGAAGAGCACAAATTCTTCAGAGATAGGAAATTCTCCGACGAAGCTGTTTTGAGGTTTCCCAAATTCGAAACGGAGAAACAAAATCTGGTCAAGACGTCGAATAGTTACTATGAAGTGGACACTATAAAATATCTGTGGAGAAAAGTGCTAAGGGTTATCATGGAGTACATCACGCTCGACGACCGCTTCACTAGGGTTTATGGCTATCACTTCGTGCTGCTTAATCACTTTCAGCATAAGGTGCATGTCTCTATCCCCTTCTTCTTGCTCTGTTCTCTGAGAAACAACTTTTCTGATCATAAAAGAAGTCCTAAAAGATACCCGATTCTTCACACAGGTCTTTTAAGACTTATTTTTGAGCACTTTTAGAATATGCTCGCCCTTCCTAACCCTCTTGCCCCGCTGGAGATTGACGAAGATGATATTGAGCCTAGCATGTCTGAAACCAAAGCTTCTCCTGACCGAGTCTAGAGCCCTTCGCCTCCTTTGCCCCCTCCTTCTACTTCTGGCCGCTCCCCTCAACCTTTTGGAGCCTGCTCTATTTCAACCTCTGGCCACACTAACCCTAATACCAATTTGGCTAGCTCTAGCTCCCCGGTTAATAAGCTTGTCTCCTACCTTGATGACTCCCCTGTTGTTTCTGCTAAGACAGTCGGGGCTAGTCTTGAGGAACTCCACACCCCCCATAATATTCAACAGGAGAACTTTAGCCCCCCGAGAGGTGTGGAGTCAGTGTTTTTTGGGGTCAATATTGAAAGTGACCCCCCTTTTGACTTTGTTGGTAATGCAAAAAGCTACTCCCAAGACCAATTCAATTCTGCCAAATGGGTTTTTCATGAGATAAGTGAGCTAAAAACAAAAAAATTGTCTCTTTATGGCAAGCTAGGAGAAATTGAAGCTAAAGTTGCTGGGCATATTCAGCTCGAAGCGGAGAAGCACAACAATATGAAGGATATTCCTCAAAAGGACAGCACCATCGAAAATGATCTTGAAAAAATCAAAGGAACCTTGAAAAAGATTGCCGAGCAAAATTGCAGAATTGCTAGACATAACTCTGTTATCATCAAGGCTATGTCTGAAAGACTGGAGAAAACCCATAAGAGAGCTCTGATTGTCGACCTTGATCAGGAGAAAGACCAGGACGAGGAAGCTAGAATATCCAAATGTAACAGATCTAGCACGAAAAAGAAAGTCCAGACTACCCCTAGTATGGCTCAGATCTTTATGGAGGGGGCTCAGGAAATGGCAAACTTGGAGGAGGTTGCGGACGAGCTCCTGAACTCTATGAATTAGTAGTGGTCGGGCCTTGCTTCTTCTGTTTACTGGCTGTTTGTTGGTTTCTTTGAGGCTTTTTGTTGCTGTCTGCTGATGTTGGTTTTATTCTCTCTGGCAGTTTTTTTGTTTTTTGGACCTCTGTTTTGGTCTTTTCCTGTATTGTTACTTCGTGGTTTCGGGTCCTTGTAAAACCCGTTTATCCCCCTTTTATCAAAAACATGCAAATATGTATGTAGATAAATAACATAAGTGGAAACAAATATATATAAATGAAAAGTGTATATAAATATAAAAATAATATGTATATATGAATATGAAAGGATTATGTAAATATAAATTGTTCATAGGCATAAATAATTATATAAATAAGTAAAAAATCAACATAATAAGAATAAGAACACTATGTATAAAAGGATAGAATGAAAAATAAGCTAAAAATTAATGGAAGACAAGGTTAATAAAGAGACAAAAAAGCTAACCAATAAATAAATGAGGACACAAGGAAAGCACAAGGAAAATAAGAAGAAAAAATAAGAGAGAAAAGGAAACAATATAAGATAGAATAAAAACTTTAAAATAAAAAACAACTTAAAGAAAGAATTGCAAACTAGAGAGAAAAAGAGGAAAATGAACTTTAAGGGAAAGAAAAAAGAAATGGTACAAGCAAGATAAGTAAAAATAACACAACAAAAGCAAGATAAAGACGATAATAAGATAAACAGGACAAGAAGAGAGAGGAGGACCGAGGGAGATGAAAGGGGAGAAAGTGGGGGGTGAGGGTGGAGCAAGACTAAGAGGGGGGTGGGTTGAGGGTGTAGGAGTTATTTTTATTTATTGTTAGACAAAAGGGGTTTCCAAGAGGAGCTTAGGTTCCAACCTTCGTCACGATTAAGGTTATAGGGGTGGTTTTGGATTGCAATAGCTTCTTTGAGCTTTCTTTTAAAGAAGTTGTTTTCAATGGAAAGGATTTGAGTGTTTTCGAGACAAATATGGTGCTTTTTAGAGGAGGAGTGGTCAGCTAGGGCGGATTTGATGATGCGCTCATGCTTAATGTCTGCATAATGCTCTTTGATTCTGGTTCTAAAGGATCGTCCTGTTTCACCTATGTATGGGATACCACAGGAGCAAACGACTTTATAGACCCCAGAATCCAAGTAAATATCTTTGGGGTCTTTGAGAGAGGGGATGTGATTTTTCAAGGTTGCCAAGGGTTTAAAAGCGCAATGAATGCTCTTTTTTTGAAGGATTTTTGCAATTTTTTGGGACAAACCTTCAATGTAAGGAATGGTAGCATGGAAAGAGGGTTGGGAAGATTTGGGTTTGGAAGAGAAATTGGATTTGGTAAGATTGAAGGTTCGAGAGATTTGCTTGTTGCTATAACCATTTAAAAGGAAGACATGGTAGAGATAATCTAGCTCATGGTTTAAGTTTTCTTCATCATAGATACAAAAGGCTCGCATGGTTAAGGTTTTAAGTTTTCTTTAAGTTGTTTTTTATTTTAAAGTTTTTATTCTATCTTATATTGTTTCCTTTTCTCTCTTATTTTTTCTTCTTATTTTCCTTGTGCTTTCCTTGTGTCCTCATTTATTTATTGGTTAGCTTTTTTGTCTCTTTATTAACCTTGTCTTCCATTAATTTTTAGCTTATTTTTCATTTTATCATTTTATACATAGTGTTCTTATTGTTATTATGTTGATTTTTTACTTATTTATATAATTATTTATGCCTATGAACAATTTATATTTACATAATCCTTTCATATTCACATATACATATTATTTTTATATTTATATACACTTTTCATTTATATATATTTGTTTCCACTTATGTTATTTATCTACATACATATTTGCATGTTACTTTGATTTATATATATACATATTATTATATTTTTATACATCTCATTATATATATATATATATATATATAATTGTTGTTTTCACAAAAATCATTTTTCTATCATTGATAGTTGGGCTTGTATTTTTAACATATGTAACTTTTATTTCCTTTATTCATTTTTTCATAGGTTTCTCATTTCAGAGTGTGTTTAATATTAAGTTGATCTTGACCTTATTTTGATATTCTTAGTTTTTGTTTAATTTATTTTTCTTTCTCTCTTCCTCTCCCTTCCTGAATGGTGTGTAATTTTATTATTATTTTTATCATATCATTCTCTCCCACCATCTATTTATCATGTCTTGGTTTGCAATCTCTCATTCTATTCCTACAGCTCTCTTTCATCCTGATGATGAATCACGGAGTGTGATTCGAAACGTTGATGCAAAAAACAACACATAGTCAAATCCAGAAAAATCTCTAGCTCATTATTATGGACTGTGGAAATCTAATGTCTTTGATTCTTCACCAAATTTAAGTGTTTTATAACATCTTCAAGTTATGTAAGTCAAATTCATATATTTTAATGCACACATAGCTTTTCTTTAATTGATCTATCCATCTAATTATCCATAAAAATATATAAATTGGTTTTTGAACATCTTTGTACATTACAATGTACTCAATGAATCTTATCATTGGTAAAATCCAAAGTCAAAATATTCACCTCCTACTATAAACTAACCTCACGTTATTCCATATTGGCTTATTAACATGCTTTCCCTTTTTTGACTCATACAGACAATTACAAATATTTCTCAATATTTATACTTCACATTGCATTACAAAAACAAGTTTCTTCCTTGCTTCCCATTGAATAGCCATTTGCGGTGGACCCCTATCGGCTGATCATTGCATGCTTGTCCATGCGACTGTTAATTATCTATCTTTTAAATTCTTCAACCTAAACTATTTATATATCTATACTTGAATTTTATTTTATTTTTAATATGAATGTGTTATTTGTTTCTTACCAAACATTAAAGAAAAATGCAGGCAATATTGGCCTTGCATAAAGTATAACACCCAACCATAAAACACATTTTCCAGAATTTGACATAGGGGAGAGGGGCCCATAGTGGAGTGGGCTCCAATAGTGAGGATAGAAGTAGTCCTCACTAGGCCTCATAGTGGAGCATCTTAATATCCAATTGCAAAACACTTTTTATCCATAAAGTACACAAACTAACAAATCATGTGATGCCACATCGGCGCACCAATAAAACATGACTTAGTGCACCACTATCGGTCTCACTTTTTTTTTGGCCTTTTTTAATACCTTAACAAAAAGCATGCTGATGTGGCATCATGACGTGACCCTAAAATTAAATTTTTTAAGCAGGTGAGTTGCTAAATAAACTGCTGTACAAAATTGGGGCTGATTTGAAATTGCATGTAGGATTTTGAGAAACACGAAATTAGGGTGCTCCACTATAGGCCCCTCTCCCCTAATCAACGAGCCTTAATGCCATAAGTATAAAAAAAAAAAAAGCATTTTAATAAAGCTTACATATCACCATATGAGGAACACGGATACCACAAACATAGAAAACAGTCTCAAACCATCAGAACAACCAAACGATCATGAGCTTACCCCATCAGCTGTTTCCAGTCCTTGAGAAAACATCATGAAAGCTAACTAAAGCTTTTGGAGCAACCAAATGATCATAAACTTCCTCTTATCAACTAATTCCAGTGCTCGACGAAAATACCTCACATTTGAATTTACAAAACATTTGCAATTACATCGACATTGTAAAATTTACACCTAACGAGTAGACCAAACCTAATTTAGGTGATTCCTGTTTATTCACGATCAGAATCTAAATGAGGTCCTGAGTCAAGTAAAAGAGGCATTGAGCTGATCGACCTGCTAGGACGCGAGCAGGGAGTTGCATTCACTTCTGAAGGAGCGGTGAATACCATGCTAGCCATTCCGTCGAAAGTCGACCTTGAGGATGATGTCAGGGCATCAGGGGGAACATGATCACCATACACAGCTACAGGGAACTTGAGAGGGAGATGAAGCAACTCAGCTCCTCTTTTCAATATACCCACCACTTCTTCCATAGTCGGTCTGGCATTGGGATCGGGGTGAGAACATAACAATCCCACTTTCATTAGCCGTTCCATTTCCTCACCATTGAAATTTCCACCCAGTTTACTGTCTGCTGCATCAAGAATTGTGTGCTGTCCATACAAGTGCCAAACCCATTCCACGACTCTGCAATTGTGTTCGATCAAGCTCCAGTCCCTTGGTGGCCTTCCACATGCAATTTCGAGACTGAGAGCTCCAAAGCTGAACACGTCCATCTCTCGGGTGGCCTTCCCCGTTGTTAGGAACTCCGGTGCTATGTACCCAATTGTACCCGCTGCCGTGGTGGTATGGCCTTCTTTCTCGCGTTCCACCATCCTGGCAAGGCCAAAATCCCCCAGCTTTGCTTTGAAATTAGAGTCCAGTATGACATTGCTGGCCTTGATGTCTCTGTGCACCACACTCTCATGCCGATCCTCGTGAAGATAAACTAGAGCGGACGCTACATCACAGGCTGCGCTGTATCTTCGATCCCAATCCAGTGGAGTTTCTGGCTTTCCAAAAATATATTTGTCCAGACTACCATTTGGGAGTAACTCATAAACCAGAAGCAAGTCACCCTTTCGATGGCACCATCCCAGAAACTTAACGAGATTATGGTGAGTTAGCTTACTGTTTATGCTAATTTCTGTTTCGTATTCACGTTTCCCCTGCTTGGAAGACGGAGATATTCTCTTTATTGCCACAGCTTCGTTCGTGCCGGGCAAAGTGCCTCTGTACACAAAGCCGAAGCCGCCGACTCCAATCTTTTTGTCGTCGCTGAAATTGTTGGTAGCGGAGCAGAGCTCAGCATAAGGAAATTCATGAGCAGATTGCGCTGCCTCGCGAAGCGATTTGTTGAGCTCCTCATCGCTCTCCTGGCCGTTGCTCCCAACACCACCGCGCTCCTGATTGCTTTCTCTTGTCTTGATATACCATCTGCTTCCAACCAAGATCAAACCACATATGGTAACCAAACTGGCGAAAGCCGATATCAATATGATCTTTACAGAAGAATTATTTCTTTTCATTTGTCCTGGGCCAGTAACATTAACGTGTGGAGCCGGGCTTGGAAAATTAACTTCTGGAGCTGTAGCTGGGGTTGAAATTTTCCAGGAATACTGACATGAAAAATTCCAAATGTATACTGTGTGAGTCTCAATTGCTTCCCCAGTGGACGCGGAAAAGCCAACCTTGACGTTCTGTGGAAGATACTGTCGCAGATCTATATCGTACCACAAGACTGGGCTTCGTGGTTTAGCAGGAGTAGTGCCATGGGGATTAAATAAAATAAACACTTGAAGCTGATCTACAGTGCCATCGTAATCCACCCATGCGTCCCATTTTTCTCCGTTGTTGAGGGTAGCGTTGCCGAAAAGATCATATACTGAGACGGTTTTCTTAGATTTCCTGCTGTTGACGTCAATTCCCACATGGTTATCGTCGGGATCGAATTGACCATTGTTGAATGTGTCGAACTCCACGGCCACAATCTGATTCGATGTATTTCCATCTGTTGTGTTCTTAAAGAGGCCAAGATATTCTCCCGGACTAGAGTTCGAAATGTTCAATCCAGTAGGTGCGAGGAAGAAAGTGAGTCCATCACCTGTCGCCTTTTTATCAGAGGCCTTAGACATGACGAATTGAAAATGGGTAGAAAAATTTACCATAGCTTGAGAAGAATTATCCCACAGAGGAATGAAATCAGTATAAACTACCCATCCAAGGCTCGAGTCTAGGCCGGAGTTTATTTTATCCCTGGTGAGCTGTATTTCGTGGTCAGAAATGGAAGCATCTCCTGACTCCGTCATGTTGGTCTGGGGAGGAAACTGAAAGCTAATAGCTCCTTCATCTGCCCCATGAATTGAAGAAGAGGAGGCACTAATACAGACGATTAGTAATCGGACTAACTGAATTTTATGGAGATTAGCCATCTCAACCAGTCTGTTATGCAAATGGCTAACAAAGTTACATTATTTGTGCAGGGAGGGTTCTGAAAAGGGCCAGCAGCCCATGGTCAAACTGCCCGATGGCTCTAGGATCTGCCTCGTGGCACTGAAATTTATATTATTTCAAACTGTAGCTTCATTTTTTCTTTTTGTCAAATGGAATAGATATAAATATCACGGACAAACAATCAACTATTTGGAATGCACTGAGTTTCTTTGAAGCCAACAAGTTTGAGTAGGGAAAGAGCATGCAACATTCCTTCAATATTATCGTATCTCAGAAGGTCAGTCTTCATATTAATAACACATATTTGAAATTGCACGTTATCTATGGCCGGCCTCTACTCTTTAAAAAATGTTTGAACATGAGAAAAAAATGATAACCCTAGTTTTCGATGTCACTTTTGATTTTGATGTCAATTAGAGCGTAGCGTTGAGGTCATTTTAAGAGAGACCAATTTGGTTTCTCTTTATTGTCTTGCATACATGTCTAAAAGGAAAATGATTTTTTAAAAGATTGTTATAAGTTTTTAAAAGATTGATTTATTTTAAATTAATAAGAATTATAGAAATAAGTATAGTTTTCAATTTAATAAATCATACTTATTAGTTAATGTAATAATATTGAGTGATGACAATAAATATAATCGATAAGGGATTTAGTTTCATAATTGATGAATGTATTACATTAATAAAGATCTTGAATTTTGATTGTCTTTATTTCAAGAAATATCATCTTTCTATTTTATGGTCCTTATTTTTAAGATTAAATATCCTTAGTCTCATTACTTTATTTTAATTTTAATTTTCATCTTCACATTTTTAGTTTAAGAGTGTCAACTTTAGGTTGCATTATTTAAAAAAAAAATCATTCGATGTCAAAGTTGTTTGCTAGAGTCTAACACTAGTGGGATGCATATTAGAATGGTCATATTGAGGTAATTTGGTATTTGTGAACCTATCAGGGACTGCAAACTTTAGGACTGATCAATATTTTCTTAGTCTAATAGTCAAATTTTAGTTTTAGTGAAGCTTTAGATTTTTCTTGTGATTTTTAAGTTGTAGAATTTTAACTAGATATTGAAACTTAGACTTTTCTCATCAATTTGCGCACATAGATGTAATTATGCAATCAAACCTTGAGTTTCAAAATACTTAACTTCTATACATTCTTAGCAAATTCATAGGTGATGCAAATCTACATTCAAAACCCAAATCCTAACTAATTAGAGCATTAGACATCCATAACTAATTTACAAGAATACAAACACGTAACAAAATCTTGAACTTCAAGATTGATGAAAATTAACTACTTGCAAGTGCAAACAAACTTTCAAACCTCACAACTCCTTATTTCCTTGTACTATCTCATTCAATTGTTTATTTTGACAAGAATTTTGGACATTTAAATTATGTTTGATCTCCCTACTACCATTGCTATTCAGAATTTAAGGTCAAAGCTTGGACATTTCAGGGTTCTACACTATTGTTCATGTTATCTTTTCCTAATTCTCTATCTCATAAATTTTCATTAATTTTTTAATTATTATTTTTATATTATGCTAAGTGAAATACTTGATTTCATAGAATTTTTAATCCATTGTGTAATTTTATTTCTTAGAATTTTCTCCTTTTGAGTAAAATCATTGTTTAAAGAGTATAGATTAAAAATAAAATTATAATCGATACGCTCTATTAGGCTACAACATAGTTTCCATATTAATAAACTAAGTTGCATTTTTTCATTATAGTCCCAATTAATTAAATTTCGTAATTATACCCTCAAACCCCTAGATCTATTTGGTATTAGGATGTTTAAATGAAGAAATGGTGACATTGAAAGACATTTTGAATTTTTATTGCCTTTCTTTTGAGAAATGTGATTTTTTTATTTTTTGGGCCCCAATAACATGCCTCTCTTATCTATTCTTTTAAGATTATAGACCCTTGTTCT
This sequence comes from Sequoia sempervirens, assembly GCA_007258455.2. Lineage (NCBI taxonomy): Eukaryota > Viridiplantae > Streptophyta > Pinopsida > Cupressales > Cupressaceae > Sequoia > Sequoia sempervirens. The sequence goes on along the minus strand of VDFB02000013.1, from coordinate 46,586,406 downwards.
AATTTCTTTTTTTCCTTTTGTTTTAATGTCTATATTTTTGGTTTACGAATGTCAAAGTTTAGGTTATATTTTTTTGGGCTGTTTAGTTCAATATCAAATTTATTTTCTATTGTTTAAAAATATTTGTATTGGTGTTAAAATGGGCTTATTAAGGTACTTTAGTATTCATAAACTTTTCTAAGGAATGCAAATTTTAAGAATGATCAAAATTTTCTTGGATTAAGAGTACAATTTTACTTGTAGTTTTTTTGAGTTGTAAGATTATGAACGAACCATGAAACCTAGAAATCCTAGTCAAAATAATATTTTCTGTCCAATTTACACACATAATTATGAAATCAAACCTTGAACCTTGAAATGCTTAAGAATAAAACATTTTCAACAAATTTGTAGGAGTTGTAAATATTCATTAGAATTTTAGACTTTTAAATTATGCTTGACTTCTGTAGAACCATTTCTATTTTAAATTTATGTTGGAAGCTTGAACATTTATGTATTCTACTCTATTGTTCATGTTACATTTTGCTAGTTCTATCTCCAATATCTTTTCCAAGAAAAAAAAAACTCTTCTTTCTTTTAGGATATGCAAAATAATTGATTTCATTTTATTGTTGGTCACTTGTCAAATTTTGTGTTTTAGAATGTTATTCTATTGATTAAATATAAAATATAATCCATACACTAGTTACAAACTAGTTTTATCATTATGTTTTTGAAAAGGAAAAAACGGGTTTTACAGGGACCTGAAACCATAAAGTTTAAACAACAAAAGATAAGAAAATAAGTCCAAACGAACAGACAGATGTCCCACAAAGGAAACGACAGCAAAAAAGACAGCAGGGTCCAAAAAAGGACCACCCAAAAAAACCAGAAACAACAGTGACCGCCCTACTCCAAGGTGTTCAGCAACTCCTCAGCCTCCATTTCAACATCCTTCATGTCCTGTAACCCCTGCTTGAGGATTTGAGTCGTATGTGATAAAGCCGGGGTCTTCCTCTTAGTGTTAGCCCGGGTACGAGTTGAAATCCCTTCATCAGAAGATCTGCAACAACCTCTGTCTGCGTCCAAATCCACAACCAGTGAACCCTTTTGATTTCTTTCAAGTTTTATCATTATGTTGCATTTGGTCACCTAAATATTATTTACTTAAATGTAGTGCCTTTTTTTGCAGTTGTTTTCCTTCCTTGTTTCCTAGGTAAATTAGCCCTCAATTTTGTAGAGAAAGAATATTTAGAATATTTTTAGGGTTTAGAATGGTAAGCTAGCATAAAATATTTAGAATTAAAATCTCAAGATCTATAGATTGTATCTAAAATATATTTGGTAGATCTTGATAATTCATAGAATTTTTCCAGTTCAATATTCAAGGTGATCAAATCAGTTTTTGACCCGGTTATAGTATTTTTGCAGTTACAAGTGAGTTTGAATAGCATCATCAAAATATAAATTTTCATAGTTTTGAAACTGTAACAAGTATTGATAATTGATTATCAATCTCTAGTTTACATTTTCTTATCACTAGATGAGTTTTCTGGTTGTGGCAAAAAAAATGTTGAGTGCTTGTGATCTAGGCCATATTACACAGGAGCCCCAAATTTTAGTTTGTTGTTCAAATTTGATGATTATATACTATTATCTAGCAAATATAAATTCTCCCTACAAATTTTCATGAATTTCAAACTTAATTTGAACTCATGATTTAATTCGTATCATTTCAACTAAAATACTATTAATTCTCAATTTGAATTTTTTAATTGAAAACATTTTTTTAATTATTTTGTTTTATTAAATTTTGCAGATTGAAACATTAATTATTAATGTTCATTATGTCCCATTAAGGATGTGTTGGAAAATTGAATGCTCCTGAGCCTCCTACTCTCACATAAAATCCCTTCCTCCAACTACCTATTAGGAGCCCCTAATTTCAACGGTAGTTTTCAATGGGATCTTCATCCTTGCACCTCCTGATAGCCACTGAAGTAAATATGGTAGAAATTTTTGAATTCCCAATTTAATGCTAGTAGGTGATTTTGAATTTGAGAGGGAATGTTTAGAAGACAAAAGGAATGAAGGAAAATTACTCTATCATTTGAGAAAAATCGGTTGTAGAAGTTGAATTCCTAAGTAGTAGCAGTCTGAAGGGAATGTTTTTATTCTTTGTGTGATTCAGAGAAGGTTCAAGATAGTAGCAATTGTTTATTGTTTTGTGTTTGAGCATTCTTTTCTCCTAAAGAGCTCTGCATAGCTCATGTCAGTTGAGCTCCTAGTAGCTCCTAAAGTATTTTATGTGTGTCTAGTTGAGCAATTCATGAAGCTCCTAGAAGTTTGAAGTCTGTAGCTTAGAGTTTGCTTTCAACAGTTTATGTTTAATCTTCAATGTATTTCCATTTCTATCTCAATTAATACAAAAAAGGAAAATATTGTATGCCCAGATTTGTCTCCTATGTTTTGTGCTTCTGCATTTGTTTGTGTATTTCCAATTTTCCTAGAAAATAGAGTAGTAGCTTTTTGTTTTCTATGCAATCAAAAATTTTGACATGGTATCAAAACCATAGGCCCCATTTCCTTGTGAGTTAAGGAATTTATTTTTTCTGGGTATTAAGTTTTTTCTGTAGGAGACATGGTTGGAGATGAAGGAAAGAGTTGGCAGCAACCACCATCCTTTAATGGAAAAAAATATGATGTTTGGGCAAAGAAGATGAAGACCATTGTGGTCACCAATGATTTGTGGGAGTTTGTGTTCAATGGATTCAATGATGTAACTGACCCAACACCCTATGCTATGCTCACAAACAACTAGAAGAACCAGCTAAAGGAGTTGAGGAGGAAAGATGTTAAGGCATTGAGTTTGATAGAAGTAGCCTTAATAAAGGCCATTTTTCCTAGAATAGCAATAGCTAAATATGCAAAGGAAGCTTGGGAAATCCTCTAGACAAATTATAAAGGGACTCACAAGGTTAGATTAGTGAAGCTCCAAATGCTTTGAAGAGAGTTTGAGACTCTTGAAATGAAGGACAATGAGTCCATTTCTATTTTTCACACAAGACTCTCAAGTTTAATAAACCAGTTGAGAGTGAATGTTGAGATCGTAGATGATCAGAGGATTATGGGGAAAATCCTTAGGATCTTACCCATGAATTTTGATGCAGTGGTGATTGCCATTAAAGAGGTAAAGGATCTCACAACAATGTCTATTGATGAGCTAATGGGTTCTCCGCGAACCCATAAATAGTGGCTAAATAGGTCTACTACTTCTTCCCAAGACCAAGCTTTTAAAGCTCAGTCAAATGCAAGAGGTAGGGGGAAAGTTAGAAATAGCTCCAGACGTGGTATAGGAAGATATGGACATGGTAATACTGGAGAAGAAAGCTCAGGATGAACAAACAACCAAGAGGGAGCAAGCATCTCTCAGACTAGCTCCCAAAGAGGCAAGAAATAGTAGTTCGAACCAAAAGAATGACAAGAGTAATGTTGAATTCTACTACTATCATAAGTTCGGCCATTATGCAAGTGACTATTGAAAAAATCAGCATGATCAGTCAAAACAAAATGCAAATGTGGCTGATTTTAATGTGGGTGAAGGAAATATTCCACAACCTTCATCATGTGCAACATTGGTGAAGAAGTCATCCCAAAAGTCTGGTATTTGGATAGTGGTTGTAGCAACCACATGAGTGGTAATGAAAGTATTTTTTCTTTCATTGAAAAAAATGTAAAGTCTAAAATTAGAATGGGGAACAATGGAATAGTTCCAATTGTGGGAAGAAGATCTATTATGATCCACACCAAGCAAGGTGAGAAGAATGAAATACAAAATGTATTTCTTCCTCCTGGGTTAAAGCATAACCTCATGAGCGTTGGATAGCTGATCCAAAATAGATACAAAGTGTTGATGGAAAGGGTCAATGTGTCATTTATGACAAGAATGACAGGAGAAAGGTATTTGCAGCAGTTCAAATGACAAAGAACCAGATGTTTCCATTGAAAATTGAGACATGCTTCTCATCTCAATCCATTGTTGCACCTCTTATGAATGGAGAATGTACAACAGTACATCATGTAGCTCTCAAGAGCACTATTTAAGACCCCCCCAAGCTATACCATATTAGGTATGGACATTTAGGCTATGCTGGTTTAAGTCTTTTGTCTAAAAACAAATGATTGATGGTTTTCCAAGGATAGTAGAGCCTAATGTTAGATGCGAGGCTTGCATTTTGGGCAAGCAACATAGGCATCCCTTTCAATTGGGCAACTCTACAAGGGCAAGAGCACCATTGGAGTTGTTGCACATGGATTTGGTAGGCCCTATGAAAATCATATCTATTGGTAAAAGCATATTTTTTATGACCTTTATTGATGATTATAGCCATAAGACATGGGTCTATTTTTTGTAACATAAATCTGAAGCATTTGACATTTTTTTGCTATTTAAGGCCTAGGTTGAAAGAGAGAGTGGACATGTACTTAAGGTTCTAAGGTCAAATCGTGGAGGAGAGTATACCTCTAATTTATTTGTAAATTTTTGCAAGAAAGATGGCATCAAGAAGGAGCCAATAGCCAGCTATACTCTACAGCAAAATGGAGTGGCTAAAAGGAAGAATAGGACCATCGTGGAGATGGAAAGGAGCATGATGAAAGTGAAGGGACTCCTAACTAAATATTGGGGAGAGGCTATAGCAACATCTATTTATCTAATAAAAAGAAGTCCAACAAAGGTAGTGCATGACAAGATACCCCAAGAGGCATGGACAAGATGCAAATGGATGGTTGAGCACTTAAGAGTGTTCAGGTGTGTAGCATATGCACATGTGCTCAAAGAAAAGAGGTAGAAATTGGATGACAAGGGTGAAAAGTGTATTTTCATGGGTTATAGTGAAGAGTCCAAAGGCTATTGGTTGTACAACTTGGTCACCAAGAAAATCGTCATTAGCAGAGACATGATGTTCTTAGAAAAAGAATCTTGGGATGGTCTGACAGCTCCTGACAACTCCCAACCACCCCTGACAACTCCTGAAGAAGCAGAAACAAAAGAAGAAGAGTTTGTAGAAGCTTTTAAAAATGTCGATCAAGCTCCTAAAAGCTCCAGAAGAGCTACTAAAAGCTCCTAATAGCTCTTGACAACTCTTGAAGCTAGAAGATAGTCAAGAAGACAATTATAGTAAGCCAAAGGATTGGCTCCTGAAGGTACCAATCGAGCTCCTGAAAGCTCCTGATAGCTCCTAAAAGCTCCTAAAGTGAGCAGATAGAAAGGCAAGTAGCCAGAGAAAGATAGAAGATTGGCTCTTGAAAAGCTCCTAAGAGCTCCTAAATGCTCCAGAAGAGCTCCTGAGAGCTCCCAACAACTCCTGAACCTACCTGTTCAGTAGACTAGCAATAGTAGCAAAAATTTAGACCCCACTCTCACCTCCCTAATGCCAAAGAAGACCAGGAGTCTAAGGGAGATCTACCTGAATGAAAAGGTATGATGAAGAATTTGATGGGAGTGTGAATTTGGCATTGTTTTCTCATAGTCATCCAATTTATTTTGAGGAAGCTATGAAAGAGGAGAAATGTTGTGAGGTCATGGATGAGGAGATAGATGCAATAGAGAGAAACAACACATTGGTGTTAACTTATTTTCCTCCCAATAAGAAAATTATTGGGGTGAAATGGTTCTACAAGACCAAATGTAATGCTGAAGGAATAATAGAAAGGCATAAGGCAAGATTAGTTGTCAAGGGGTACAAACAAAAAATTTGGAGAGATTATAATGAGACATTTTCCTCTGTTGCAAGGATGGAGACCATGTGGGCAGTCATAGCAATCATGGCTCAGCACAAGTGGAAGGTGTTTCAAATGGATGTGAAGTCTTCCTTCCTTAAAGAAGTGTTGAAAGAAGAGGTTTATGTGGAGCAGCCATTTGGATATGAAGTTCTAGGTCAAGAAAACAAGGTGTATAGGCTAAAGAAGGCTCTTTATGGTTTGAAGCAAGCTCCATGGGCATGTACAGTAGGATTGACTCATATTTGATGAGCAATGGATTTAGCAAAAGTGATGGTGAGCCCACTCTTTACATCAAGGAAGTAAATGGTAAGATTTTGATTGTTATCTTGTATGTTGATGATCTAGTTTTTACTGGGGATGATGATTTCCTTATTGTTTATTTTAAAGAGGCCATGAAAAGAGAGTTTGAAATGATAGATTTAGGTCTCTTGAGATACTTTCTAAGCATATAAGTAAAACAATTGCATGATGGTATATTTATCTCTCAAGAAAAATATGCAAATGAGATCTTAAAGAGATTTAGAATGCTTGAAAGAAAGCTTACCCCAACACCAATAGCCATAGGTCTAAAGTTGAGCAAGGAAGATTACAGCAGCAATGTGGATCCGACCATGTTAAAGAGTTTGGTTGGAAGCTTAATTTATTTAACAACAACTAGGCCTAATATAACTCATAGTGTGAGTCTTATTTCTAGGCTTATGGAGACTCTAGGGGACACCCATTGGTAAGCAGGTAAGAGAATCCTGAGGTATGTGAAGGGCACCAAAGGATATGGAATTTTGTACATAGCAGCAAATGAGTTTGGGCTAGTTGGATACATGGATAGTGATTGGGTAGGAAGTTTGCATGATAGGAAGAGCACATCAGGGTATGTGTTTCACTTGGGTTCAGGAGTCATTTCATGGGATTCCAAGAAACAACCCATAGTTTCCCTATCCATAGCAGAGGCTGAGTATATAGTAGTGAATGTAGCAGCATGTCAAGCTATTTGGCTGAGAAGAATCTTGGCATATTTGAAGGAAGAACAAGAGGATGAAACAATAATCTTTTGTGAAAATGTTTCATTGATAGCCTTGATGAAAAATCTTATGTTTCATGGAAGAAGTAAGTACATTGAAATTAGGTATCATTTTCTCAGAGAATTGGTTGAGAATGGTGAAATTAAAATGGTATTTTACAGGTCTGAGCAGCAACTGGCATACATATTCACCAAGCCTTTGAGAAAAGATAGTTTTGAGCACCTAAGGAGTATATTGGGCATTGTTGATTTGGATCAGGATTGATCCTATTCATTGGCTCATGACCAAGGGGGAGTGTTGGAAAATTGAATGCTCCTGAGCCTCCTACTCTCATGTTAGATCCCCTGCTCCACATACCTATCAGGAGCCCCCAATTTTAACGATAGTTTTTGGGATCTTCATCCCTACAACTCTTGACAGCCACTGAAGTAAATATGGTAGAAATTTTTGAATTCCAAATCTAATGTTGGTAGATGATTTTGAATTTGAGAGGGAATGTTTGGAAGACAAAAGGAATGAAGGCAGATTACTCTGTCATTTGAGAAAACTCGGTTGCAGAAGTTGAATTCTTGAGCAACAGTAGTTTGAAGGGAATGCTTTTGTTCTCTGTGTGATTTAGAGAAGGTTTAGAATAGCAGCAAATGTTTGGATTTTTGTGTTTAAGTAGTGTTTTCTCCTGAAGAGCTCTGTGTAGCTCCTGTCAATTGAGCTCCTAGCAGCTCCTAAAGTTTTTATTGTGTGTCTAGTTGAGCAGTTCATGAAGCTTCTAGAAGTTTGAAGTCTGTATCTTAGAGTTTTCTTTCAGTATTTTATGTTTATTCTTTAATGTATTTCAATTTCTAGCTCAGTTAATACAAAAAATGAAAATATTACATGCCTAGATTTGTCTCCTATGTTTTGTGCTTCCACATTTGTTTGTGTATTTCTAGTTTGATTGGAAAAAAGAGCAACAACTCTTTGTTTTTTGTGAAATCAAAAATTTTGATAGGATGGGCATAAAAAAATAAGGAACTGGATGCTAAGTCACTCTAAATTTTAAATGGTTAAAGGGTTTGATTTTATTGATTTCTCCTCTGTAAAAAAGAATATGAGTGAATAGTAGATTAATGCTAGGTGGGTACTCCATATTTCATCACATATTTCTTCTCCAGCACAACTTTGAAAAGAGCCTTCATCCCCAAATTGCGGTAAGATGAGATTGGGAGCTAGAATATAATGGAGGCATGTGGTGGGGTGCTCAGGTGAGTTTGTAAGATTATAAATTGAAAGAAAAGAGGAATCTAACATCTAACATCTCCCAAAAAATTCTTCATCATGTCTCTGTTAGAGATGTTTTTGTATTAAATTGTTTAAACTACTATTTGGTTTACCAATGGCTATGGTTACTAGTTATGTAGTTTTGTTGGCAGTTATACAACTATATCTCCATGTATAAATGTTGTTACATTTGCTCTAATAAAAGGATCATCAAGCATTGTATATGTTATATCGTTACGAGAGTAGTTGAAAGATCAAAGACATGGTTCCTCTAACTGGCCAAGATCACAATGATAAAGGAATTGCCAGGTTTGCATTTCATGTCGACCTTCCTAAGATTGTTGTTGGGCACAAAGCCAAGCCAATGATTCTTGTTGTTTCTTTCACACATGGAAACAACAATGTAGATGTTGTCGATGTCAATTTACAAATAAACAGGCATTTCAAATTATAATCATTAGGTTCCTTGAATATTTAAATCTTTCCATCTTTTTATTTCATATTCCAAGGTTTTATGGGAGAGAGTGAAATATAATATTTACTTAGCTAAGTGAGGTGAAGCTCTAAATTCTTTCAAGTATCCCAAACCGTAAGAATTTTTGTGTAGGGCTCGAACATGAGCGACTATGAGTAAGGCTCCCTCAATTGATGATGTAGAAAACAAATTCTCAAAGGTAATTGCCTATGCTATGCAAATAGAGGATCGCTTATCCTTTAGCAGGATGGGATACCGACTATGCTAACTATTTGAAATGTTATTATTGATATGCATTGGGTTGGAACAAGTTGCTATTCAAGGTATTCAGGTCAATAACTCGATGGATCATGGCATATAATTGTAAATTTCTTTGATGGATCTTGGCATATAATTGTAGATTTGTTCCTTCGAATTTGGGCTTGAAGAGTCACTGTGGTTGGAAGGAGTTGTAGATTGTGCATGATTGATATATTTTGTTTGAAGTGATAAAGTTGGTATTAGTTAGAATTTTTAAATGGAGATTCTATTAGAAAAGTATTTTGGATTCAATTTTTATGTTTGGAGAATGAAAATTCAAATGCAATTAGTAAATAGAAAAGGAAAACCAGTTACACATAAAAATAAGTTATTGGATTGCAATAGTAAAGATGATAATGCCAAAACTATTATTTCTTTTGTTCTTTCAACTCTGAATTACATCACATATATTTAGACAAAAAATTAGTGGGAACTTTGGATAATCTAAATAAATTGTTCGGAGAAAAACACTTCATGCATAGTTTTCCATAAAACATCATTTATTCAAGTTTAAAATGGAAGACATAATAACAATGTCAAATCACATAAGTAATATGAGGTCTCTCATTAGACATTAGAAAACTTCAAGGCTCCAATTAATGATGATGATGCTAAAGCTATCATGTTAAAAAAAATTCCATTGAAATACAATAGTGTTATTTTAACACTCAATGAAATAACTTCTTAAACCTTAGAAGATATGATTTTGGCCCTTTTAGCATAACAAGAGTGAAAAAGTAACTTTACTTCAAAGAACCTGGGGATGAACCTGAAGACGAAGCTCTAACTACCAATAATCTAAGCAAAAAGGAGTTATCAATGCTTTTGGGAGAAGATCTCTTGGAAGATTCGGTTAGCTGTGAATAGGATGAAGAAATGTTTGGTGATGACCAACTAGTGGTTAAAGATTTGAAGGACAAGGAAGTGGAAGGACTCTTGAATATTGAATGTGAAGTCAATGAAGTGGTAAGAGAAGTCATGAAAGGGATGGATGAACAGCCTATGGAGGAATGGGTCGAGGAGATGTAGGATAATGATAGGTCCCTTGATTTTTATGTTACACAAGTCCAAGAACTATAGCACAAAGTGCATAAGATGGACAAGACCTTCAATAAGTTAACAACAATCAGTTTGGATATTATGTGAAAGGCTATCTTCGGCATGGTGAGTGGGTAAAATAAAGCTAGAAAAGGCCAATTTGAAGAGGAAATCCTCTCAAGCTATTGAGGAGCAATTGGATGAAGAAACGACCAGATCTATGGAACAAAGAAATGAGGTGTTGGAAAAACTAGATCAAGAATGAAAGCTAATCTACTATCTAAAAGAGTAATTTGGGTCTTTTGGGTCTATTTTTTTGGTTACTTGATCTTTGTTATTGTAGACACGCAAAATATGCATACATTTCATTCCACTAGTTTAATTAAATAACCTTCATTTAATCAAATCAAACATTTCATCCTTCAATTAAATAAATTCACTTCATCATTACCTAATTTAAATAAATCAATCAAATCCTAACATTTCATCTTTCATAAACCATCACCCTTTTAATTAAATAAACCAAAATTTATTTAATTAAATCCCAAATGCATTTCCCATGCCTTTTGATTTCAATAAATCAAAGTATTTAAATCAAATTGGTCAAAAACACCTAAAAATCATCTAAGCTAATCTAATCCTGATTAATCTAATCTAACCACCCATCACATCCTCTAGCTTTTCCCACTTGCACCAATAAAGCATTTTAATTCATTTATAAATTCCTCATATTCCCTCAACAAAGCATCTTTTGGGAATATCCTCCAAGTTTGAATTTGAAAAAGAAAGTTGACTTGTCCCTTCCAACATGGCAATAACTTATCTCTTACATGTCCCCCACTTAGCATTTAACTCTCAAATTTAAATTTGAATCTCCCCCTCTTTGGCACATTGACCAAAACTTGCACATTCCTCAACCACTCACAAGGTGACAAGTGGCTTCATCTCATTGGTCAAATCTTTATCCCACATTGCTCTCTTTTGGAAACTCTTAGCATTTGAGATTTTATAAATAGAAGGCTTATTCTTCATCTTAGCATCCACAAATCTCATGCAAAGTCACTCTCTTCAATTGAGAATTGATTTTGTTCACTTCACTCCATCTTCAAGGCATTGCATCATTTGAGTTTTAGCAAGGATTGGGAAAGGGTCACTTTGCATAAGTGACACCAATCCAATATGGAATAGGTATATTCCATGCTTTTAAATGTCTTTTAATCCTTGTTATTTGTTGCATTTCTTGAGCATTGACATGTTATTTCATATGAGTATTTGATAAATTTGCATATAACTAACCCATGTTTGAGATTTTAGAGTGTATGTAGATTTTAAAAGGTGCTTCATTATGGTGCTAAAAGGAGGGCCTTTTAATTTCTTAAGGCTTTATTTATCACAGTCATGAGAGAAGGCGTTGAATAGTCTATGTAATAAATGATTTGAGTGTTTAATAAGTTCTTGTTATATGATTTTTATGGCTTTTTATGCAATAACAGATGATCATATTTTGAAATGCAGTAATCTGCATGGCTTTAGTTCATTATCAATCTATGTTATTCCATATGGATGATAGATAAAGTCATCCATGCATTAGGTACAAATTTAAAATTCTCTGATATCTAATGTGCTTAGTGTAGATTAATGCCATCTATATGTTGTTTCATTTATAAGCTTAATCAAGACTACAATATTAATGGTTTGGTGGGGTTTTAGCCTTTACACATAGTTTCTAATAACCGTGGAACCAAGTTCTAGTGTTATTTCCTTTAAGGTTCACTTGGCATGAATAGGTGGTCATTCTTCAAGTAATTAAACATTTTTGTTTAAAATGTCTTCTCAAGTTTGAGTATGTCTTTCCTCATTTTAAAATAATTCTGATATAAGTACTGTTGTAATGCCATTGATAACCAGGCTTAGAAAATTATCAGTGTGATTGATTTCAGGATTATGATGTGAAAGAAAAGAAAAGGTGGAATCTTTTGGATGAAATCCTACATAAATCAGCCTTTGTAGAGCCTCTGTGATACCACATTCAATAAAAGTTTGATATCCACCACCACTGGTGTTGTAGATATGCCAAAATTCATCACGTTAGATTGATGGCAAAGAAAATATCAGAGGATGTTTGAGATATCCACCACTACCGATGTTGTAGCCCATCAACGCAAAGGTAATCACCAAGAATTTTGTTCCATTGATAGGCATCTTGATCTCCTTGCTCACTAAAGTGAAACAAAAGAAAAATCAGGTGCGTTCAAAGAATACCTTCCCCATTTTGTGCCAATAGGTAACATATTTTAACCACTCATGTAAACTCTTTGAAATGACAAGGGATAGGTAACATTAACGCCAAATTTAACAATGCAATGATGACACTGTAGATAACGTAGTTGCAAACTAAAAGGTTGTGTGTTACATAATCACATATCAAGCTTGACTTGTACTAAAACTTGTACTATGTGGCTCCAATCTCACACTGGATATTCCAAAGTACCATTCCAAATTGAATCGCCTTTTGTGGTTACAACTATGAACATAAATTTTGCATATTTATGTGGAGATTCATCTTTCTCGCATTTACACACTGCACAATTTCCTTAAATACAACTGAAATATTGTTTGCTTGAAATAGTTGTTAGGCACAATATCTGCTTCTTTATTTTCACCTACCAAATACCTCTACATTCATATGGAATTCAAAATGATTTATAGGTTTTATTGTTGATAAGAAAGTTAGCTAATCAATAAAAGTTAAGGTTGTTGGTAGTAATGTGTGTGGTTCATCTCATCAAGCCGTGTCTTTCTTTCAACAGTTTTTGTGCTTTCTATACAAGGGACGTACACCAAAACTATAAGTATAGATCATTGAATGCATTCACATGTTGTTTACTGAATACGTTACACTTGCAGAAGATTGTAGGATGCTGGAAATGCAATTGAGATACACTAACCTGATGAAATATGGGTGATGACTTTTTGAAATTCTAATAAATGCTTCTCATGTGATCTCCTTCACCCACATAGAATTTTGGGTAAAGCTATCCAATCTTGTGAATTTTCTTTTAATAATATATCTCCATTGATGCAAGTGGTATTTGAGATCAACCATACATTAATTTCTTTTGGCTCTTTAGCTTGTTGGTAGATTTTAAATGCATAGCAAAGCATGCGAGAAGGTTGAGTTGATGGATGGGAAATCATGTGGGGATGACTGATTTACTGCAACAAACATAACACATTTTGTATATATTTAAATAATGATACCTTATATTTTAAGGGGATAATTTTGCGTTTAAAAAGTACATCCTTATGACAGTAGAATCTTTTGTGTGTTGCACTTCACAGCCAAATCTTTGTTTGCTGATGCTAAATCTAGGTGGAGAATTCATTAAAGTGTTGAAGCAATTGTTTAAAAAAAAGAAAGAAAAAAACTGACATGTCATACTAGTTTGATTCAAGTGCAGATTTAAGTGTCTATGTAAATTTCCATAGTTGTTGACTGAACTTGAACAGTGAACATTGAAATTTACATAAAAATTTAGATGAATTTCTCTTAAGAATTCTTGAAATTTACAAGAAAATGTAGATGAATTACTTTTAAGATTCTTGAAATTTGCATCAGAAAAAATAGATGAATGTGTCAATGCATGGAAAATTTGATTCATGAAATTTGCATGGAAAATTAGATAAATTACTTTTTATCATAGCACATCATAAAATCAATCTTTTGGGAATCATTACTTTTAATGTGGATCAATGGACAATTGTTGCATGAGATATCAATAAGTGATGAAGGATTATTCACTTATAAAGGATTATTTTATTATCATGATCATCCAAATCACTCAATTTAGGTCATGTTATTGATTGAAGTTAATGATCAAAACTAACTTTATATGATCCTCACATGATTACCTTTTTGATGGAAAAGGAAAAGGAAGGGAAACAAAGGAAAACAAGGAAGGTGCAAAGGAAGGAAAAGTGAGGAGCGTTTCGTGGCACAAGGAGCTTGCAAGAGATCTTCGAAGGAACTTGGCGATAAATTGAACATCAAAATTGAAATTCAAAAGCATTTTTTAATGCTTGGAGATTCCATCTTACGCCTTAATTTTCTATTTTAGGCTAACTCATCTTTTATTTTGGGCTTTAAAATGAACACTTTAAAAGTTTTCAATTATCATTGCAAAGGGGATAAAATGAACTTTAGGAAAATTGACTAGATTTCATTTGGAGTTAACAATTGAACAAGGAAACTCTCATTTTTCCTTTGGTGCTTTAAAAAAAGAACTCACAATTGCTTTTTGGACTTAAAATGAACATGCACAACTTTGTTTTTGTGATTGCTTACTTAAAATAACATCATCAAAAAGGAAGTATGCGCTTCTCTCGTGCTTTACAGTGATCTTGAGAATCAAAAGGACTTTTTTATTATCTTAGGTTGAGATAAAGTGATCACCTTCACACTTCATTTTGGGTTTAAAATTGAACAAAACATTGTGCGAGTGTGAGTAGAGCATTATTGCGTACACTCTCTCTCTTTGTGTTGCAAACAAAGATTGATCAAGCTATGGATATTGTCTTTACTCGATTTTGTTTATCTTAGAGGGCCTGCCTTGGGGAAAAAGTACTCACACAAGGGAACGACTCAACCGGTAACACTCTAAAGCCAAGAGTATTTCCAACTGGGATATAAATGTGGGTATTGGAGTAAACGTCATTATCACACGGTTGGCTCCGATGAGATGGATCTGAAAAGGGACTCTTGCCATATGGGTCAATCTGCATGAACAAAATATCTAAACTAAAACTCTTGTCTTATAATTACCAAAATCCTTAATCTATTTATTGGTGCAAGAACGGTCATTTTGAAGCCACCCCACACTTTTACGGTCTTTAGTAGAAATGGAAAGAATGCCATGGGAGTTTCATGGGTGTTGATGCTTGGCTACCCCGTATAAGTGAGTGTCATGGAGGGGAGCCAGTGGGGTCAAGCATCTAATCATTCACTAAAGATAAGCATAGATGGACTTGTCTAAGTGGGGACTCAACAAATATTGTCTTTCATATCCCTAGGATTGTACTTGTTCTTGGTTACAAAATACTTTGCTTGTTCAAAAACATTTTAAAACAAACACTTAACATCATCCTCAAAATTTCAAACCCTTTAGGAGGCAAATACCATTGACCAAATTCTCATGTTATTGCTTTCCCTTGGGATTACATCCTTAGAGGTTTCTAAGCACTTGAATTTGCATCTCAATTTTCCTTTTAAGTTAAACAATAGGTAACCCTTGCCTTAATTTCATCAAAGTTTTTCATAATATACCTTATGAAATGAGAAGAAGTTGAGACATTGGACATCTAGTTTGAAAACCTAATCAAGAAGTGTTTGTGGTAAAATAAAGTCATTAAGCAAAAACTAAAAAAAATTGGATCCCACATATGTGTCTCCAATGATTTCACACAAGATCAAGATCAAGAAACCAAAGGAAAAATCCCTTAGTCTAAAACCCCATCAAAAGCGTCTCTCAATGCTATATGAATTCAGACGAAGACTTCTTTTTAACTTTTACAAATAGGCTTCAAGAAACAATCCCAGTTTGTACTCGTTCTATTACTATCAAAACCCAAATCTCTTTAGAGAGTTTGAATGTCTTGTTTAGAGAAAAGCTTGTTCTTCAAAACCGAGGTCTAGTAAACAAGTGTCTTTTTAGGTACATCCTAGGATCAAAAACAAAAACTTCATCTATCCTTGAACATCAAAACCAAAATCATCTCATCAACAACTCTTTGAAAGTCTTGGGAAAATCCTTCATGTTAAACTTTGGGCAAAGCATTTGAAATCAATCCAAAATCAACTTGTTTGATTGAATGTGTGTTGATTCATCCTTCTCCACATATTTGATCGAATTATCAAAACTTGTGAATGAATTCATCCCTTGATAACATCCAACATCTTAGGATTTTTAGAATCATCTTGTTTGGATAGGAGTGTTTAGATGAATCCCTCTTCTCACACCTAATCAAATTATCATCTTGTGAATGATTTAACTCTAGGAAAACATCCAACCTCTTAGAGTTTATGAATCCACCAAAATTTGAATCCCAAAAAAATCAATCCTAAATCAAGTCCTAAAAGTTTAACATATCCCTTCAGGATTTTCCAAGAGTTCCAATCATCCATCAAACATCCATCTTACATCCATATCATTATCACCCTTTGATCCTTAAATCATCCTAAAATTTCTCTTTTTGTACCTAAAGTTAGATCAATCTAAAGGATTAAAGAATTTACTTTCCGCATTCTTGAAGATTGTTCCCTATTTTATGGTGCAAACTAGATCACAACACAAGAGGAACATGGAAGCCAACAAAGAAACATCTGCTACAAGTGACTTAAGTCAAACCACTCCTCAAATGAACCCCATTGGGTCTGGAAATCTCATAGTTAACCTTCCTACATCTTCGCAAGACCATCAAGAGGAAGGTGCCCAAATGGAGGATCTTACCAATAACCCCTTTGGAATGTCACATGAGGAAATCACTGAAATGCTTCAAACTACAAAAAACCATAAAATTGTCAATATCATGATGAGACTCAACCCTTCACTATACATGCTTGAATTAGAAAAACAAGGGGCTAAACTCCCTTATGATTTTGGTGTGAACACTATTGTGGAGACATCCTTTGGGATCACACCCCCAATTTCATCCACCATCCCCATCTCATCTACACTCCCATCCCAAAAAATAACTCAAGACATACCACAAACCACAACATCTTTTGCTCCAACTTAGCCTAATGTTAATAAGGGAAATGCATTTCTTAATGCTATTCAAACACACCATGTTGTCAATAATCAAGACATGGATGCAAACACTATCTTGGGGAAAAACATACCCCTAAATCCATTGCATACATATGTCCCTCTCACCTTTCATAATCCAAATGACCTATCATCATCATCATTCCGTTCAACACCCCAAACTTCTCTCCCCATAACTTCACAAGGAGAGGAGGACATATTCAGACCAGGGGGCATTTTCAAAACTACGCTATTTTCTCAAGAAATCACACCCCTCACATTTCCACTTCCACCATTTCCATCATCATCCACACCACTCCTTGGATTAGGGCTTCCCCATTTACCAAGTATCAATCAAACCAACATGTCGAACATCAATCAAAACATCACGACAAAATTTTAAAACTTTTCATCGACATCAGAACAATAGATGACAACTACACAAGCAATCAAAACATGGTCTCTCAAGGACCAATCACGTCAATCACGCCATCTACCACTCAAACCCTAATCACTAACACAATGACACCTTTCACCACCATCACAAGCACCATTCCAAATCCACCACCACCCCCACCACCACCAACTTCTAGCATATCAAACCAATACAACATGGCATTACAAGCAGCTTAGCAAGCTTGTTATCAAAAGGGATTCCTAGAAGTGCAAAAACAAAAATTCATGTAACTAGTTGCTCAACAAGCCACTCAAGCTGTGCAAGCTGCCCAAGTAGCCCAAGCCACATTACAAGCATAGTAGGCTGCACAATCCCAAGCCTTCTTACAGCAACAACAACAAGTTGGACAAGCTACACAAGCACAAGTGCAAGCACAATCAAAGGAACAAGCACAAGCACAAGCAACACAACTACAAGCATATCAGCAAGCAATAAAACAATATCAAGAGCAGCAAGAAGTAGCACAATTGGTAGCCCAAAAACAAGTGTTGTGGGAACAACAACAAGCACAACAATAGGCTCAACAACAGGCAATCCTAGCATAGCAACAATAAGACCAACAACAAGCATTATTCATATAGCCGCAAGTCGAAGCATACATGGCTTGACGGAATGTGCAAATACCATCAAACAACACATCAATCAACCCACCCATCCAACCAATAATCAAAACACCCTAGAACACCTTCATTCCACCCCCTGATCCACAGAACGATGTAACAACACAAATCAGGTTGCTCTCACAACAAGTGCTTGATCTTCAATTAGGGTGAACCACAAAAACACCAAGCAACTTGTGTCCCTATCCATTTGATAGGAGCCTTTTGATGAAACCATTCCTAAAGGGATTCAAGATCCCCAAGGTTGATAAGTATTGTGGGATGGGAAACCCTGAAGATCACATCAGGGAATTCTAGGTTCATTGCATGGAAGTAGCATATGACGATACATATCTAATGTGGCTATTTCCTAGGAGTTTGGATGGCCACACTATGGAATGGTTCTCTCACCTACCTACAGGCATCAAAACATTCCAAGAAATTATAGATGCATTCATTAAAAACTATGCATGTAATATTGCAATAGATGTTAGTCTAGAAGAACTCTCAGCTATGAAACAAGGTAAGAATGAATCATTCGCTTCATTCCTACAATGATGGCAATCCAAGGCCAATTGGAGTAAATGGGTCATACCCGAGGAACAACAAGTATGCACCATCATATCCAACCTTAACGGCCTCTTGGAATTTCATCTCAAGGTCCAAGGGATCACCACGTATGACCAGTTGATCTCCAAGGCACTCAACATTGAACAAGCTCTTATGACACAACCTAGAGGATCAACTTCATACCCCGAACAACAAAACAACCACCCACCCGCCAGTTACAATGACAAACCTTGCACATGGGAAAGAAACAAAAACATTACTAATGATGGTGTCGTTGATGCCAAGGTAGTCATTACTGCCCCTCACCAAAATACACCTACACCACAAACCCAAATCCAACACCAAAACAATCATCAAGCAACACAACAACCAAACAACAATCAAGGAATTAACAATGTCAATGATCAAATGGGACCACCCCAATGCAACAAGAATTACCCCAAGTGAAAATACACCACTCTAGGGGAACCACTTGAAGTCATCATGAAGAAGCTAATAAAGAAAAAACTCATTAAGGTTCCCACCTTTGAGAATTACCAAGAACGAGATGTGAAATCTCCTTGGTATAATGAGAATCAACTTTGTGACTTTCATAAAATCAAAGGGCATACCATGAACAATTGTATGAAGTTAAAAAATATAGTTCAAGATCTCATCAATCAAAGAATTATAAACATGGAACAACCAACAGGAAACCAAAACCTTAAGATATACATGAATCTGATGCCCAACCATGGCAATAAAGGGAATAATAACATGGATAAGGGGAAAGAAACCTTCATGAATGTAAATCATGTGTATGACCACGTTGTGGTATCCCTAGATGACTACTGCACTACTATTACCATCAAAGGAGCCCATGCCGATTGTGGAGTCACCACAAGAGGCGAAAAAGTTACCATCATAGGATCATCCCAGCCAAATAGAGTCCATGCACCTAGATTTGTCCCCAATGGCTATGATGTCCTTGATTAGCTCAAAATAACACTAGCACAAATCTCCATCATGGAATTACTAAAAATCTCATCTACTCATAAGAAAATCCTTGAGGAAGCATTGGCTTCATCTACTGTCCCCACAGATCTTGATGCAAAACAATTCCAAGCTATGGTCGGAAATATCATTACACCAAATCTCCTCACATTCTTTGACCAGGATTTCGCTACTCAACCATCTCACAACCGTGCACTCTACTTAGAAGTCCTAGTGCACAAAATAAAAGTCAAACGGGTCTTGGTAGATGGAGGTGCGGGTTTGAATAAATGTTCTCTCGAGATCATCAAACAATTAGAAACCTTAGAGGATTCTATTGACAAAGGAAAGGGTATCACAATAAGAGCATATGATGATCAAGAAAGAGTGTCCCAAGGAATGATCAAAATTCTTATTCAAGTAGGGTCGGTTATCATGGAGACCACTTGTCAGGTCTTGGATCTTGACTTGCCATATAACATCCTCCTAGGACGCCCATGGATTCATCCAATGCAAGTGGTAGCATCCACTTTCCATCAATGTGTGAAATTCACATATAAGGGACAAGAAGTCACCGTCCATGGAGATCACAAACCTTTCTCCTATTGTAAAAGCCTTGAAGCAAAGTACTATAAAATCCCCCAAGAACCAAAAAATGATGAGGGTCCATCTACACCATACATTGATCCCTCCACTCTCGCATCCACTTCTACGACAGAGACACCTGCCACTCCTGCCATTCCCACCATCTCTAACATTAAGGTCATCATCCAAGTTAATAGTTGTGAAAACTATAAGCTCCCTAAAAATGTTTTTGTAGTAGGATAGTTACCACAATCTCCTAGATCATGGGGATGTCCACAAGAAAAAGAAGCCTCCACATCTCAAACATCTCTTGAAGACTATCCCAACTTTACAAGTTGGGGAGATGTCAGTCGAGAAGTTATCGAGTCAGATCCATCTCATATCTTATAGCAAGATGAGAGACCAGCAGCCAATTTACCAATGGATGCCAGAAGCAAGGGTCTGCAAATGATGCTCGCAATGGGCTATGACAGGAATCAAAGACTTGGAAAAAATAACAATGGGCTTATAATACCTATCATTCTAGAGACGCGAATGAGAAGTCTTGGCCTTGGATGTACCCCTCCAAGTATAACCATACATGGTGGAGGTGCTCCAGTTAGAAAGGCTAATAATCCTCCTCAGCAAACCGCAACAGAACTACACTTACTAGCATCTACAGGTAGAGTCATAGATAAATTTACATTTGACATAACTGACATCTATAGTAGCAGTGATGACGAGGATCCTATGACCAACCTACCTAGGCTATTTGAGGATACCACTCTTTTCATGATTAGCACCCTATCTTTTGAATCATACCACCAAAATTAGGAAATCTACCTAGTATACCCCCAATTCATTGACTATGACCAACGAGGAGCATAAATTCTTGATACATTTGAAAATGATGAGGCGCTCTTAGAATTCATGGAACTACAAGATAACATTCCATGTGGAGATCACAAAGCAGGGTTCATAATGGAGCTAGATACACATGCCTATTATGGGGAAATGATTGAATCCCTCAGTCGCAAAAGTGAAAAATTAAGAATAATATCTAAGTCCTAGAGTGAAAACCACAATGTGGCACTCTCCGAATAGAAAAAAAGTAAAAATAAAGGATGCATCCAATGGTGAAAACCTCTTTGAGGCACCCGAGGATGGGGGATTCAATCTTCCTCTTAGAGCTATTCATCAAGAAAAATCAACAGTCCTGGCAGAAAGATGCAATCCAGTCAATCTAGGAATAGAGGAAACCCCGCACATTACATTCTATGTGGAGTCATTACTATCAGAGGAACAAGAGCTTCTAGCAGCCTTCCTAAGAGAAAGATAGATAAAATTTGCATGGAGCTATGCTGACATGCCAGGGCTTGATTCAGAAATTGTGGTTCACCACTTAGCAGTATACCTAGAAGCAAAGCCTATTAGACAAAAGCTCAGAAAAATGCACCCTCAGATTTCCTTGCTAGTCAAAATGGAGCTAAAAAGGCTACTAGATACAGGATTCATTCGACCGATAGATTATCCAGAATGGGTGTCAAACTTGGTGCCTATCTCAAAACCCAATGGGGGCATCAGAATCTGCACAGACTTTAGAGACTTGGATAAAGCTTGTCTGAAAGATGACTTCCCACTTACAAACATCGACATGATCGTAGACATGAAATGTTGTCACTAATGGATGGATTCTTAGGGTACAATCAGATCATGATAGCCAAAGAAGAAGAACATAAAACAACCTTCACTTGTCCATGGGGGACTTACTACTAGAATATGATGCCATTTGGCTTGAAGAATGCAGGAGCAACATACCAAAGGGCCATGACATTAATCTTCAATGACATGATTCACAGAAATGTCAAAGATTATGTTGATGACATTCTAGCCAAATCTAGAAGGAGAAAGTATCACATAGCAACCCTAAGTGCCATTTTTGACAAGCTGGAGGAGTACAAAGCCAGATTAAACCCAAAGAAGTGCATCTTCAGCATACAATCGGGAATGTTGCTAGGATATATAGTGTCAATGAGAGGTATTGAGGTAGATCCAACAAAGGTAAAATCAATCCTCGAGATGGAGGCACCAAAAAAATTAAAGCAATTGAGAGGTCTCCAAGGTAGGCTTCAATCCATTCAAAGATTCATAGCACAACTGGCGGACAAACAAAACCCATACTCTCGCCTACTTCACAAGGGAGTAGTGTACAAATGGGATAAAAAGTGTGAAGAGGCATTCAATAAAATCAGAGAATATTTACTTACACCACCAGTCTTAATGCCACCAATCCCAAGAAAGCCATTAATTCTCTATGTATTAGCAACAACAACAATCCTTGGAGCTCTCCTAGCTCAGCATGACAAAAATGGAACAGAAAGGGCCATCTAATACATTAGAAAAATATGGTTGGGCATGAGATAAATTATTCATTCATTGAGAAAGCATGCCTAGTAGTAGTGTTTTCATCACAAAAATTTAGACATTAAATGTTGGCACACAAAATAAAACTCATCGCCAAAATCAACCCTCTCAAGTACTTACTGTCAAAGGCAATGCTCACTGGAAGAATGGCCAAATGGGTGATGATATTATCAGAATACGACATTGAATATGTGGAGAAGAAAGCAATCAAAGGCCAAGTTATTGCAAATCAGCTTGCAGAAGCACCAATCTATTTAAAGAACCCTCTCATCTCAGAGTTTCCAGATGAATCCATTTTCAATCTAAACATAGCTAACCTCTAGAAACTGTACTTTGATGGCTCATACACATAGCATGGATCAAGAGCCGACATCTTATTTATCACCCCACAAGGGGATTGCATACCAAGGTCCTACAAACTGGTGTTTCCCTGCACCAATAACATTGCAGAATATGAGGCTCTAACCATAGGTCTTAGAATAACAGTGCAGTGGAGCATTATAGCTCTCAAAGTATACAAAGACTCTCAATTGATATTAAATCAATGATGAATACCAGATGAAGGACGATAAGCTAACTCCATACAAGAAATTGTTGGAGACTCTCAAAGAATCCTTCATTGAAATTACATTTGAGAAAATTCCTAGAGCCAACAATAGAGCAACAGACGCCATGGCAACAATTGGATCCTTACTAGTCATCCCTAACAACATTTCAAAATGTGAATTCTTGATAGAGAAGCTTCTCATGCCCACATTTGAGGTAATAGAATTAGAATTCATGTGCGAAATTGTTGGTCCTGGTGATCCTTGGTACCATGACATTTATACATACCTTTGAATAGGAGTCATAGCCGCCGACTTACACTCAAACCTAAAATGAACCTTTGTCAAAAAGGCATCCCGATTCTTCATCCTAGGAAATAACCTATATCGTAGAAGCATAGAAGGAACCCTATTATGCTGCTTAAATGTTGAGGAGGCATTGAAAGCTCTAATTGAAGTACATAATAGTATTTGTGGTTCACACTCGAGTGGAATGACTATATCCAAGAAATTGTTGAGTATGAGGTATTATTGGCCCACAATTGAAAGAGAAGCATATGACTATATCAGAAGGTGTCTACAATGTCAGCAGCATGGGGACCTCATCCATGCTCCAGCTCAAGAGCTTCATCCCATCATCACACCATGGCCCTTTTTGCAGTGGGGACTCGATCTCATTGGAAAAATCACTCCACTTCATCTAATGGCCACAAATTCATCATAACCACCACATAGTACTTTACTAAGTGGGTGGAATCCATACCCATGATGTATATAACTCAGAAGCAGATATCAAAGTTCATCCTGAACTATCTTATTTGCCGCTATGGTGTTCCACAAGCCATTATCTTAGATAATGGGACACCATTTAAGAATCAGGAGGTTTTTGACTTATGCAAACAAATGAAAAATCCAACATCGCTTCTCCACCCAATACTATCCCCAAGGCAATGGCCAAGTAGAAGCCACTAACAAAACCATTTTGAAAATCCTCAAGAAAACAGTCAATGATGCAAGTCGTGACTAGCATCTACAACTCAATCCCGCCCTCTGGGCCTATCAAACTAGCATCTGCACACCTACTGGTGCCACCCCCTTCTCCCTGGTCTATGAATAAGAAGCAGTACTCCCCATTGAGATCGAGCTCCCATCACTCAGGATATCATTGCAAAACCTCATCACAGATGAAGAGTATCGAGTATCAAGACTATGAGCTGGAGCTACTAGATGAGCGGCATATAGATGCTTTAAATCATTTGCAAGTCTATCAGAATAGACTCAAAAGGAGCTATAATAAGAAAATCAAAAGCAGAACTTTCTAAGTTGGAGAACTGGTATTAAAGGAGAATCAGAAGAATGTCCCAAACCCAAATAGCAAAGGAAAATTTGAACCCAATTGGTTGGGACCATTCATTATCACAACAAGTTATAAGTTAGGTGAATATGAGTTATCAACACTTGAAGGGGTACCTCTACAAGATCTCATGAATAACTCTCATCTCAAAAAGTTTTATGCCTAAATCTTTCAAGGTATAGAACCGAAAAATCCAAAAAATCAGAAAATGTCCTGAAAAAATGGTTACTTCAGTGAAAACCTGGCAAACAGGCATCTTGGTGACAACAAAAAAATCAAAAAAGAAAAAAATCCAAAAAAATCAAAGAAAGGATCAAAAAATAGTAAATAGAAAAAATCGTCCTCTAGTGAAAACCACTTTGGTGGCACTTTGGACAAGTACCTTGGTGAAAACCTAGCAAACATGCACCTTGTGTAAATAAGCACTTTCCATCCACCAAGATCTTTACAACTTGTTCTACATCATCCATCCATTATGTTTCCATCATCCATCGCATTCAGATCTCCATCCATTACTCATCCACCCGCATCCACATCATAGCTTGGTCCTCTGTTCATATCATGATCCCTCCCAATACTACTTAGCCTATCCTCAAGGTCAGTTTGTCCTGCCTTTATTGGAGTAGTCTATTGCATCACGTTGGGGGCATGTTCTCATCAGATCGGATTTGTGTATATTCTTGAAGTCCCAAAATCAGAAAATCCAAAAACATCAAAACATATCAAAATCCCAAAAAATAGGTCAAAAAGTCAATCAAAAAGTCAAAAAAGAAGTCATCTTGTCAAACTACGGGTCTCTGAGCCTTGAATGTAGGCAAGGTTGATCTTTGATCAACCCCCGAGACACTTAGGTCAGTCCTTTAGGAGTCTATCATCTAATAATAAACTAACATCTCACCATGAACATCATCATCTATAAATCGGTCAAGTCGTCAATTGAACTACGTGGTCTCTGCGTGTATAACGTAGGCAAGGATAATCTGTTAATCAGCCCCCGAGGCCCCTAGGATAGGTCTTTAGGTTACTCTATTGGTCAAAATATAAAAAAACCCCAAAAACATTGGAAAATTCAAAATTCAAAACATTTGAAGATCTCCAAAAACACCAAAAATAGCCTCAAAACATTGCAAAACTCCAAAAACATCTAAATATTTGAAAAAAATCCATCCCTCTCATCTCGCTCATACTCCTAATAACATCACTCATAATAAAAAATCGTCATCCTCAACCTTTGGTGAAACAATTAGAAACAAGTCTAGAAGGTTAAAAATAAAACTCAAAAAATGTCAAGTCTTAGATTTAAGTCAGTACATAAACAAGTTGGTCAATTCTTTGCGTCGGTAGCCCATCATCCAATCAATCCCATTTCAATCATCTAATAACATCATGTCCTAGGATGTATCCTTCCTACAATGGGCATTATTTATCAGAAAGAACACTTTGGATAAACAAAATGATGTACCGGTGCCATCCAATAACATGTCCTAGGATGCATCCTTCCTACAATGGTCATTATCTTTTGGCAATAGTTTTGGTTCTTATCCTTAAAAACACATTTCCTTTTGGTTAGCGGTACTAAAGAATATCAGCTTGTTTATTTACTTTATCTTTTTCTTTTGACCTATCTCTTTGCACTCATTCCAATAACCTTTCGATGATGTCCAAACAAATGGATTTAGAGAAATAGGAATGGGGCAATGATCATTATCTTTTGTCTGCTCTACTTGTTGGACATTCTTGTAAAATAACCTTGGTGAATACTTGCTTTGTTAGATATGTAAGGAGGGTGTTTTGGACAGCTTGTTGACTCTTGCATTGATTGGTTATACCTTTCTGTGTTTTGGTCCAAGATGTTTGAAATTTCTAAAGTGCATCCTAGCAAGGTTTTCATATGTCAGGTGTGAACAAGAATACGCCTATCTATTTGTCGAGTCAAAGTCCATCACACTAAGTACAGTTCCATCTTGGTCCTTCATACCTTGATGCATCATGCTTATGTGTGTTATCAAACATAAGGTAAGTGACCCTTTTAAAATCCCAATCCTTGATATAAGCAAATCATCCATTTCTCATCATCATGTCTCATAAATTTGACTTGTTGGATCCTCATTTCTCATTTATTCTTTTCTGCACTAACATCACATCATGAATAGTTAATCATCATCATCGGTGATCCATCCTACATCCACAAACCATCAACATTTTGCATATCATCTCACATACATGTTTATCATCATAATATAGATCTCTTAGTCTAAGCATCTCATAAAATCATACATTTGCATAATCATAGCATATCACATCATCCATCTCATCCATCTCACATCATATCATCATTTAAGTTATTTAAGATAATATAGATTGGTTATTCTAATCATGTTAAAATCATCTCATTTGCATCACCATCATAACCATCCATTTTTAACCTCTTTATCACGAGATTGACCCTCAAATCAAATCTTTTCGCTCTATCTCTCGAGGGGGAAATGTACTAAAGTACTTCTTTCCACTAGGACATCCGAAAAAATTAGAATTTTTTAATTTTGTTCACGGCAATTTTATTCTTTGAACCAACGTAGCAACTACATTGCTTCAAAGAGGGGCAAAATGTAGACATGCAAAATATGCATACATGTCAATCCACTAGTTTAATTAAATAAACTTCATTTAATCAAATCTAACATTTCATCCTTCAATTAAATAAATTCACTTCATCATTACCTCATTTAAATAAATCAATCAAATCCTAACATTTCATCTTTCATAAACCATCCCCCTTTTAATTAAATAAACCAAAATTTATTTAATTAAATCCCAAATGCATTTCCCATCCCTTTTGATTTAAATAAATCAAAGTATTTAAATCAAATTGGTCAAAAACACCTAAACATCATCTAAGTTAATCTAATCCTGATTAATCTAATCTAACCACCCATCACATCCTCTAGCTTTTCCCACTTGCACCAATAAAGCATTTTAATTCATTTATAAATTCCTCATATTCCCTCAACAAAGCATCTTTTGGGAATATCCTCCAAGTTTGAATTTGAAAAAGAAAGTTGACTTGTCCCTTCCAAAATGGCAATAACTTCTCTCTTACATGTCCCCCACTTAGCATTTAGCTCTCAAATTCAAATTTGAATCTCCCCCTCTTTGGCACATTGACCAAAACTTGGGCATTCCTCAAACACTCACAAGGTGCCAAGTGGCTATATCTCATTGGTCAAATCTTTATACCACATTTCTCTCTTTTGGAAACTCTTAGCATTTGAGATTTTATAAATAGAAGGCTTATTCTTCATCTTAGCATCAACAAATCTCATGCAAAGTCACTCTCTTCAATTGAGAACTGATTTTGTCCACTTCACTCCATCTTCAAGGCATTGCATCATTTGAGTTTTAGCAAGGATTGGGAAAGGGTCACTTTGCACAAGTGACACCAATCCAATATGAAATAGGTATATATCATGATTTTAAATGTCTTTTAATCCATGTTATTTGTTGCATTTCTTGAGCATTGACATGTTATTTCATAGGAGTATTTGATAAATTTGTATAAAACTAACCCATGTTTGAGATTTTAGAGTGTATGCAGATTTTGAAGGGTGCTTCAGTTATTACTGGGCCTATATGCCCCTCGATCAATTAGACTTGGTCATGTATTTATGACTATTGTTTTTTTTTGGTGTACATAGTTTCTACTATTTTTGGTTGTTTGGTGTCGGTCTTGCTGCAAGGTGCTAGTTGGTTTTGCATTTTTTTGTTTTGTTGGCCTATAGGCCTTGTTCGGGTTTTCTAGGATCAGGGGCCCTTTCCCCTACTTTTGTTACCAAAAACAAAAGAGAACAAGTAAAAAAGAAAAAAAAATGATTCTGAACAAGAGAATGCATTAGATTCATAAAAAAATAATACAAGATCAAGTACAAACAAAGAAGAAATTAATTTTTTTTACTATAAGAAAAATGGTCACATAGCTTGGTCTTGTAGAATTTGAGCTAGTGATGTTCTTAAAGGAAAACTCAGATCAAACAAATGAAGCTAATTTAGTTTATGTTGAGGATGAGGATTCACTACATGATGATGCTTTTGTTAATGAGTATTTTTTAGAAGGTACTAAGAATGAATTTGTAATTTGAGCCTTCACTATTGGAGGCTAGAGGCTCTGTAGGCTCAAAGACACTCCATAATTTCAAGTTAGCTTCTCACTTTGAGATGATACTTTGCATGAGAAGCATTTTCTTTTCTATTTTTCTTTCCTTCTAGCTTTCCTCACTGATGCTAATGGATTTGAAGAATAAATATATTGTTTGTTTGATTTTTTGAGACAGGTAAGGGATTTGGTGTTGAAACTCAATATGGATAACTATCCAACAAGTTCATGAGATTGTGATCAATAGTTATACCCTTATGAGGGTCAAGCAACAACTTGATGGAGCTCTATGAGTGCAAAGATCAATATGGACTTTTATCCTATAATTTGAGAATTTGTAGTTTGTGAGTTTGAAGAAGAGAGAACTTTGGAATTCATCTTGAAGCTACACCATTTCAAGGGTCATGAGGTAGCTTGATGGAGTTCCACTTAATTCGAGATTACTTTTTCAAAGAAAGATCTTCTCAAGAATGCATATTTATTTTATGTATTCAACAAGCTTTGTTATGTAGATTAAACGGGGGTCTCTTAAAAAGGTGAAATTTAATTTCAAGAGTTCATTTTCCATTAAAATGTAATAAAAAAGGGAATGCTAGTGTATATATTTGTAGTACACTATTTAAACTATTGTTTAGTTTACAAATAGTTATGGTTGCTAGTTATGCAATTTTTTAGCAATTATGTAACTATACCTTCCTATATAGTTGTTGTTGTATTTAATGTAATAAAACAATTATCAAGCATTTTATCAATTAGTCTCAACACCAAAAAGACACTCAAGAACACCAAAAATTCTCTATGGAATGGAAAAACACCCAAAAATAGATTTCCCACATACGCGAGTGTTTTCAAATGCCTCTACATGATTTAAGATGCCTTTGCACAATTTAAAATACCCAATATTAAATAAAATGAGTTGTAAAGGTTTTGCATGCCCAAAGATGGTTTTAAATGCCTTTTATAAGCTTCAAAATATACAATAGAGGTTTTTCACATATGGCAATGATTGAAAATGCTTTGGACATAGTGAAAACATCCCAACTCAATTCTAAAAGATATCATCTTAGATTTGAAATGCCCCAACTCAGTAAAATGGCACATGTATATTCTTCAAATAAACTAGTATCATTAAAGTATGTTGAAGGATGTAGAAAGTATGTGATCATAAAAATGCTATATGAATGTTTTAAATTTGACAAAATATTTGATGTAGGTTGAATTTTTAGTTGCAAGTGAAGAGATTGGTATTAGGAAGTCATTTCATTCACCTACAAGGTGAGGAAAAGGCTAGTAAACAAAATTTAAAAAAGGGAAAAATGTTGCATGATAATTGCAACTAAAATTGGAAAACCATTTTTAAATTTACCTAAATGTGGGAAATATTGAAGAGTTTAAAAGATACCATGGCATACTCTTTCATGTCCATTTAGCTACAAAATCAAAGGGCCCAACATTTTCTAAATGTCATTCCTAGGTCCAACTTGAGTTGCTTCTTTGTCTATAAAAGTATTTTTCTAGGAATTGTAAAGGTTGGCTTATGAGTATTGAGAATCACACCATGATTTGTACCAATTTAGGTCTCTATGTTGGT
The DNA here is from genome assembly GCA_007258455.2 of Sequoia sempervirens. Lineage (NCBI taxonomy): Eukaryota > Viridiplantae > Streptophyta > Pinopsida > Cupressales > Cupressaceae > Sequoia > Sequoia sempervirens. Next base: position 46,556,525 of record VDFB02000013.1, on the reverse strand, counting down.
AAATATCAAATACTAGTGTGCAAGAACCATTGAAATTCCACTGAGAAATGAAACATAATATTTCTTTTGATCCATAAAAGTAGTCTAGGGGGTTGTACCCATATATTAATCAGGACAAAATATGAACATTATAGAGAGCGAGGAGATAAAACTAACTCTCGAGAAATAAACTTCTCCATAATGACAAAATTGGAGCCAAAAACCCATCCCATTCGGCCTTTCTATTCCCTTCCTAAGTATGAGCATTACAAAGATTAAAAAATGGCATATCAACAAGCCTAACACACCAGATACAGACTCCAAAACAACAAATTTGGACCAGGATTATCCTTAACTTTACACTTGTTGACAATCCCCATTCTCTTTCGGTGAATTTTAATTGCTTTTAGAGCCTGGGCATAGATGCATGTTGTGGTAGGCTACCATACCTTTGCTCAATTTTTTCTTTTTCCTTTACACCACCTCCCAAGCATTAGTGCCATCAACTCCAAATTGTTGGGGAAGTCTAGGTGTTGTAGGCGGTGAATCCTCACCCTACAAATGGGTTGAATATTGTCATTTGGTAATACTTGAGCATCCAAAACTTCAGTTGTTGGACCTAGTACCCCCCCAACTAGAGCCTATTGGGGGACATGTGCATGTTCATTTTCCTTCATGGAATTTCCCTCTGATGCAGGAGAGTCTTCCATAATGGGATCATTCCCTTGGTCAATCGGTTTATGTGCACCCAAGTTGTCACTAATTTCCCCATGAACATTTGTGACATTTGAATCCATGGTGTAATGTTTAGAAGTTGCATCTTTCCACCATGTGGTAGAGTGTGATTCTTTTGATTTGAAATAGGGGCAATACACAACAAGGTGGCTGGTGTTGAAGCACCATTGACATCAGAAAGGGAGACCTTCATAAACAAGGCTTGAGCCTAGCTATAACCATCCACTCTAAGAATTATTTTTATAGGGAGATCTTTGGAGGTATCCAAATTTACCAAAATCTAAGTGAAAGTAGTGTGCATGAAATTTTAATATTCTATATCAATAGCTAGGTGGTTGCCCAAAGTATCCCCAATTTCTTCAAAAAGCATGCATTGCTCTAGAAATGAAATGGGAGATTTGGGAGTTGCACCCACACTGGCATGATATTGTAAGATTATGTGCATGGGTTAAAGTTGGGGTGCCAAGGTTTGGACAGCAGAAGATGTTTGATCCCAATACCACATATTACAAAGGACAGTGTTATGATTCTCTGCTTCATCAGAAACAACGATAAAAAAAAAACCCACACTTCGCATCTTTTAACAATGTTTTCTAGGTATTGATGATCCATTGATGTAACTCAAGAAGGCAAGGGAAAAAATGGCTAAACCTACAAATTAGACCATGCTCTGCAAAGAATTCATGACTTTCTTTAATTTCATTCTTAACTTCATCAACAAAGTTTAAATCAATGGGCTTACTAATGGTTTGAACAGGTCTGCACCAATCATGACAATCCTTGTTGGGCTCCCTGCCACCATATTTAGCTCCCAGAGATTTTGAATCCCTCCGTGTCGAATCACACTCAATGCCTTTATCCTGCGTCCCAAGGTCATGAGCGGCCCATGGAGCATGTCTCTGTTGTAGATCAGGGGTCGACAGAGGGGGGTTTTAGTGATAAACCCCATCCCCTCGAGCCACAAAATTGCCAAAATCTGTGAGCAAGGGGTGAGGAATAGGGTTTAGGTCGCGAGATAAGGGCACCACTGGGTGAGTGCCAGCCCCAAAGCCCTTCCGCAGCTTAGAATTAAAGTCTAACCTGGGGGGACACTGGCCCGAATTCACCTGCCCAGTAATGCGATAGCAATCAAACTCTGTCTGGGGAAGAAACTCGCCATTGTGGATCGCCTTCCAATGTCGAGGAGATCTTCACCACCTTCGCAACCTTTGCAGCTTCCGAAACAGAGCAGCTCATTTTCGAGGACCACTTTCTCCCTCGAAATGAAAAATAATATTATAAAAATATTATTTATCATTATTTATTTAGCATTGTGATGTCTACTACTAAATCTATAGTAAGACATTTATGGTTATTATTGTGCATTATTTCTTCTATAAACCCTAACGAAGTTTCTAGGTACACACTTGATGTATTTATGAATGTGATTTAGTTATTTTTTCATTTTTAAGAATGAAGAAAAACTTTATTTTATGACATAAAATCTTTCTAATATGAGTATGTGGGTTATACAAGTTGAGATAGGATAACTGAGAATGAGATTCATATTTATAATTTGAAGTTAGTTGAGGGTTTAGAGCTTCATCAAAGATGGAGGTTACAATCTAGATTCATCCAATTTGAAGTTATTATGTTATTTCTACAAGATTAGGTAAAGGTCTTAAGTAGATTTGATCTAATTTGAAAACTCAAGTATAAAAATAATGAACATCTTTTAAGTGTATAAGTTAAATAAGTGGTTTATTTGTCTTCCTATAAATACAAGGTGCAAAGAATTATGTTTTACACTTCGCAAACCTATCATCCCTTTGCTTAATTAGAATGAAGAATGTTTTTTATTATAAATTATTAGCTCATAATGTTGATTAAGGTACAAAGGATCGTGCCTATGCCTACTCAACTTAAATTTGTCAATCATCCACACATTTATGATCTATAGCTAAAAATAAATGTGAAACAAACATAATATAAGACAATAAAAGTTAATTAGTCCTATTGCAATCTGTATATTGAACCTCGTTTTATCCTTGTAGCATTATTCCTAAAAGATTTTCATCCTTCTCTTATACCTTCACTAGAATTACCCTCTTGAGTCTTATGAAGCTCAAAGTATAGAAGATTGAGTGTAGTCTTGTCCCATTAGCTTTTCCTGGTGCTTAGTCCAAAAATAGGGAAAATGTTTACCTAGATAATTTGTGTCTCCATGTCTAGGTATTGTGTTGTCTCTTAGAGCTAAGGGCGCGAAGAAAAAGAACCAATAGATTATACCCTCAAATACTTCAGTCTATTTGGCATTGAAATATCTATCCAAAATTTCATGTGTTTTCTTGTAATTGGATTCCAAAAGCCTAAGGATCTTGCAAAGGTGGAATTTATTATCTTACATTGCACTTATATAAACTGTGTAGAATAAAAAGTATAATTATGAAAAATATATAAAAATACCTTGATATATTGAACACCATATCATTCTAAATCTTTCCAATAAATTTGTATTGTAAATGAAATTGTAATTGAAAACTTGCAAACTCAAAATTAAATCCCAAATCTCATAAAAAATTTATGTTAGAATTTCTAAGTACCTATTACACTAGTATGGCTATTTATTTGGATCCCATACTTTGGATCTCTCTTACCCTTTTAAACTGGAATTTTTTTACCCAATTCACAAGTATTTAAATGTGTAGTTAGCCCTAAACTCTTCAAATACATGTAATAATATTTTACAAATGAAACAAGTGATGCAAGCGTCGAGTTCCTGCCGAGAGGTAAAAAGCATCTAGCTATGAGTTAGAAAAAGTAATTAGATAGGAGATAGGAATATAAATGTATTAAATATATCTAGGAAAGTTTGAAGTAATTTGCAATGGTGCATTAATGCGTGGAATGTTTAGGGTCCATGGGCAACGTGGTCCATAGAGACATGTGAACAGTTAACATGTGTTGATGGATGCATGCAAAATTGCATTTATGGGTACCATGTATACGTGGAGTTTTTTATAGATATACCAATGAATACTTGTATTTTTATGTGTGTATGTATACATTTGCGAGAAGAAACATTCTTTATGATCTTAATCAGGAAGCAAAAATGTATTATTATTTTGATTAAATTATTAAATGCAAATAATCTGAAACGTTTGTAACAATGCTTGAGCCATCTATGTATACATGTATCCACGTGCACATAATGCATAGAAGAGTGAAAAGCATCCTCGGCATCTAAAAGAGTCTCAAAGCATGATGAGACTCAACTTGCATTTGCAGTATTAAATGAAAGAAAACAAGAGAAATAAACTACTTATGACGAATGCACAGTTTTTAAATTTTTTTTTTTAATAAACCTTTTGCTCCATAAATTCATTAGTCATTTCAATTCGAACAAAGTTTTGATGTAGGAATATTTCTAAAGCATCAAATATCATTTGCAACAATTTACAAAAACATGTGTGCAGGCACTAAAAAAAAATGCATTCTTTACATGACCCATATTTATATGCATGGTGAAACAAAGTCTACCATATCTCTTTTTTTGCTTCTATGTCTATTTGTAAATAAAATTATGTTTAGTGTAATGTTCTAAAACACATGTTACGTTAATTAATACAACTAGTTATTTTAGTTTATCATATCACAATATGCAAGTGCTAGTAGAAACACTAGTGTTAGGTGGAACATTGATAGGGGTAGCTCATTTGAGTGTAAACTTTTCTAAGATTAATCAATATATTTTTTAATGTAGTGTGAAGGTAACTTCTATATAAAGCTATTGATTTTATTATAAATAAGATTTTAATCTTGTTTATGTAATACAAAAACATATTTTTGTGTATAGAACAATGTAATTATATTACAATAAATTCTTAGATGAATCACTAGAAAGCTATTGATTTTATTATAAATAAGATTTTAATCTTGTTTATGTAATACGAATAAATATTTGTGTATATATATTAAACAAAAAGTAATTTGCAAAGATATAATAAGGAACCTTATTACCTAAGATAGAATGTAGCTAGACTAAAATAATTCACATGTTTATAGCACTTTGCATTCAAAATAAAATGTAATAAGTGAAATAAATATTACAATAAATTCTTAGATGAAATAGTTCAAAGGTATTGATTTTATTATAAATAAGATTTTAATCTTGTTTATGTAATACGAATAAATATTTTTGTGTATATATTTTAAACAAAAAATAATTTGGAAAGAGATAAAGAACCTTATTATGTAAGATAAAATGTAGCTACACTAAAATAAGTCACATGTTTATAGCACTTTGCATGCAAATTATTGAGAGAGAAACATTTGTAACAATGCTTGAGGCATCTATGTATACATGTATGCATGTATACATGTATCGACGTGCACATAATGCATAGAAGAATGGAAAGCATCCTTGGCATCTGAACAAGTCTGAAAGCATGATGAGACTCAACTTGCATTTGCAGTATTAAATGAAAGAAAACATGAGAAATAAACTAGTTATTACGAATGCATATATCGAAGGAAAGCATAAAAATATGGATCCATGTAAACATTTATGCATGCATGGATGTGTACATGTGTCCATGTAATTTGGTATGTAAATAAGAATCTATATATGCCTGCGTGCATAAAGTTAGAAATGTCAGAAACAATTTGCATTTTAAACATATAAAAAAAAACATTTATGATTGAAACAAAACAATAATACATTAGTGTTTTTTGAACAAGTGTATAAAGTATATCTAATGATGCATTTGAATGCATGGATACATGTAAATATTTGTGAAATCTGATTATACATTTTAGCCTTCGGGGAATTGTTATACGTGCTTTTAGGGATCTGTAATAAACATGATTTAGCAAAGACATTTTGAAAAGAACTCTTGAAAACAACTCTATGTTAACAATGAGACTCAATTTGCATTTGCAGTATTAAATGAAAGAAAATAGGGAAAATTAACTATATATTAGCAATGCATATATCGAAGGAATGCATAAATATATGGATCAATGAAAACATTTATGCATGCATCGATGTGTACATGTGCCCATGTAATTTGGTATGTAAACAAGGATCTATATATGCCTATGTGCATAAAGTTAGAAATTCCAGAAACAATTTGCATTTGAAAGATATACAAAAAACATTTATGATTGAAACAAAAGAATAATACATTATTGTTTTTCAAACAAGTGTATAAAGGATATCTAATGATGCATTTGAATGCATGGATACATGTTAACAATGAGGCTCAACTCGCATTTGTAGTATTAAATGAAAGAAAACAGGAAAAATTAACTATTTATCAGCAATGCATATATTGAAGGAATGCATAAATATATGGATCAATGGAAACATTTATGCATGCATCAATGTGTACATGTGCCCATGCAATTTGGTATGTAAACAAGAATCTATATATGCCTGTGTGCATAAAGTTAGAAATGTCAGAAACAATTTGCATTTGAAAGATATACAAAATTCATTTATGATCGAAACAAAAGAATAATACATTATTGTTTTTTGAACAATTGTATAAGGGATATCTAACAATGCATTTGAATGCATGGATACATGTAAATATTTGTTAAATCTGACCATACATTTTAGCCTCCAAGAAACTATGATATGTGCTCTTAGTTATCTATAATAAACAGGATTTAGAAAAAACATTTTGAAAAGAAGTCTTGAATAAAACTCTATGTTATGATAGTTATTTTCAAAGCCCTTAGTGTTTAATTGCATAACCTTGATGTTTCCTTCATTTTTTTCTTTGGTATGGTGTGAATTTTGTTGTGATGGATGAAGGTATATTTGAGCTATAGATAGATAAAGATATGCAAGGGTAGTAAAGAAGAATGAGCTATGTAAGTGCAACAAAGAGAAGGAATTGAGAGAATGATGAGATGCAAGTAAGGTATGTGAATGCCTTATGAAAAGTATTTGATATGGGAGGCAAGGATATGTGAGACTGGCTATGAGAATGAATGGAATGTAAATGGTATGAATTTATCATTTTTGAGTTGTACGCTTAAAATTAAATGCAAGATATAAAAATTTGAATGAGTGAGTTGGATTGAAAGAAAAAAAGAATGCAACACATTGGTGTGATGCAAGGCAATCATATAAATGGATTTTGAAATGTATTTGATTTGAGAAGAAACGATGTGCAAGGGTGGAAATGGAAATGAGTGGATTCCATAGGGTATGAAGTGATCATTTCTTCCAAGAAAGGGTGGAAGAATGTCTATTTTGTTATTGGTTATGCTTTTTAAAATCATCATAGGGCTGAGTGTCTCAATACAAACATAGAAGAAAGACTGATGTCCCATTCCTCACTCTCCTTCATACTAAACAAAGTGCCAAGATCCTTGAGCTTCCTCGAAATGCGACAAGAGAAGAATAGATATAAAAATATAATTATATTTAAGGATACAAGAGTCAAAAGAGAAAACAAAGAAAAAGTTGTTATGCATATACTATGAAAAGAATAAATACGTGGACTTTTTGATAGATATACCAATGAATACTTGTATTTTTACATGGGTGTATGTATACATTTGCAGTAACAAACGTCCTTTATGATCTTATTCAGGAAGCAAAAATGTATTATTATTTTGTTTGAATTATTAAATGCAAATAATCTTAAACATTTGTAACAATGCTTGAGCCATCTATGTATACATGCATGCATGTATACATGTATCCATGTGCAAACAATGCATAGAAGAGTGAAAAGAATCCTTGACATTTGAATGAGAAATTTGAATGGAAAACACTAAAATCGATTAGAAATACAAATTTGTCAAAGCACAATGAAACTCAACTTGCATTTGCAGTAGTAAACGTAAGAAAACAGGAAAAAAGAACTATTTATCACCAATGCATATATCGAAGGAATGCATAAATATATGGATCCATGTAAACATTTATGCATGCATGGATGTATACATGTGTCCATGTAATTTGGTGCATAAACAAGAATCTATAAATGCCTTTGTGTATAAAGTTAGAAATGTAAGAAACAATGTGCATTTGAAACATATACATTATTTTTTTTGAACAAGTGTATAAAGGATATCTAATGATGCATTTGAATGCATGGATACATGTAAATATTTGTTAAATCTGATTACACATTTTAGGCTTTAAGAAACTATCATACACGCTTTTAGGGATCTGTAATAAACAAGATTTAGAAAAGATGTTTTGAAAAGAACTCTTGAATACAACTCTATGTTATGATTGTTATTTTCGAAGCCCTCAATGTTTAATTGCATAACCTTGATATTTTCTTCATCATTTTCTTTGTTTGGTATGGTGTGAATTTTGTTGTGATGGATGAAGGTATATTTGAGGTATAGATAGATAAAGATATGTGAGGGTAAAATAGAAGAATGAGTTATGTGACTGCAACAAAGAGAGGCAATTGAGAGAATGATGAGATGCAAGTAAGGTGTATGAATAAGTTATGAAAAGTATTTGATATGGGAGGCAAGGATATGCGAGAGTGGATATGAGAATGAATGGAATGTAAATGGTATGAATTTATCATTTTTTAGTTATATGCTTAAAATTAAATTCAAGAAATAAAAATTTGAATGAGTGAGCTGGATTGAATGAAAAAAGGAATGCAACACATTGGTATGATGCAAGGCAAGCATATAAATGGATTTTGAAATGTATTTTATTTGAGAAGAAAGGACGTGCAAGGGTGGAAATGGAAATGAATGGAATCGATAGGGTATGAAGTGATTATTTCTTCCAACAAAGGGTGGAAGAATGTCTAGTTTGTTATTGGTTATGCTTTTTAAAATCATCATAGGGCTGAGTGTGTCAATATAAACATAGAAAAAAGACTCATGTCCCATTTCTCACTCTCCTTCGTACTGAAAAAGGTGCTGAGATCCTTGAGCTTCCTCGAAATGTGACAAGAGAAGAATAGATATAAAAATATAATGACATTTAAGGATAGAAGAGTCAAAACAAAAGACAAAGTGGAAGTTGTTATGCATATACTATGAAAACAATAAATATGGAAGATCATGAAATTGAAAAAATGCAAATGCTAATGCGTCAGAGAACAATAAATGCATGGAGAGAGAAATATGTAGAGCTATTCACAGATATATGCATGGATGCATCAATAGACACATGTATACACATAAAACAGAACTACATGGACAGATGGAGAAATGAATACATGTATACATGGATGCATGCATATTTGCATATAGATACAAATGCATATGTTACATGGAAGGATGTATTCATATACACATGCAAATATGGATGAAGGCATATATGCATATATGCATGTATGGAAAATATGCATGAATGTATGTCAACATATAACTTTTAATTTTGTTATATTGGAAAATTAGCATTTATCTGTTTCTATTTATCAGAATAGCTTTATATATCATTATTGTTATAGAAAATCAATGAAATGCGATCGCATAGATTGATTAAATAAATTTAAGAAAAGGCATAGTTTATAAATATACGTAATCCATGAGTGCAAATTAAGTGCATTGAAATATCAGGAAAATGCAAACACATAGAGAGGTCAAAATAATTGAAGCAAATGCATTAAATGGCATGTGGCTGGTGGGGAAGGCACTGGAATGGCTTGGTGGCCATGGGTGGCCAGCATAATTTGGCCATTTAATATAGATTTAATCCAGTTGTAATGCATCGTAGCTGTTTGTGGATGTTGTATTCTGTTGTGCATGCTTGTGTTCTAAGGAAGAGTATTGTATATGCATGCACAAATGCATATGTGCATGTAGTACATGCACACATGCATAGATGGATGCATAGACACATGTATGTAGACATAGATAGATATGTTACAGAGAGAGGTGTGTAGATACATGGATGTGTAGAAATATGCATATATGCATCTGTAGATGGGTAGAGACAAAGACAAATACATGGGTGCATGAGTCCATACATGCATATATACATGTATCCATGCAAGATATCGATAGATACATATATACATGGATGTGTGCATGCAATTCATAGGTGTATATATGCATAAATCGATGTATACATGTAGCCATAGAAACATCCATACATATATAGACAGATGCATGGAGAGATGGTGAGATATATGCATAAATCGATATATGCATGATTGCATCTATGGATACATAGATACATAATGAAATGAAGAAAAAGACACATTTATATATGCATATACGGAAGCATATAAAATTGAAATATGTTTAGCATATTGTAATCAATGAGTATTTAGACTGAACGCCTTGATAGTGGCATGTTAACTGTGTCATTGTTATCGAGTTTGTAGTGCTCATTTACCCTTGTAATAATGCATATGTAATTAATTAGGTAGCTGCTAATTAGTCTTTAAATACATAACAATTAAAAGAAAGAAATAATGATAATTATCGTTGTGCACATTTCAGCTATTAATCAAAGCCAATTAACAAAGTAGCAATGGAAAAGCATGTGCATGTTAATATGTTAGAGAGCATGTATTTGTGCATAAGTGTATAAGGATGCCATGAGTTGTGATTTCTACTTGCATGTAGTTGTATTAAACAATTAATAGTAAGTATAGAATGACCCCATCAGGTTGGGAACTGAAAGAAATAAAGGAAAGAAATAATTATAACTATCCTTCTGTAGATTTCACTTATTAATCAAAGCCAATTAACAAAGCAGCAGTGGAAAACCATGTACATGTTAATATGTTAGACATTATGTATTTGTGCATAGGTTCATAAGGATGGTATGTATCTTTAGATTTTAGATTGCATAGGTAACATGTGCTTCATAGTCATCTAGTTAGGGTAATATGATCACTTTGTGCATATTGGTATTTAATTCTAGAAGTTGATGTTTCAAAAGTTATTTTTTTTTATTTGGAAAGTGGTATTTAGCTATTTTCTTGTTTGTGTTTCAAAGTGAATGCATTAAATGGCATGTGGATTTATCATGTAATATAGATTTAAGTGACTACAGATGCATTGTGATTACTTTGAGCATTTCATTTTTGTTATTCTGTAGATCTATGTAGTCACAAGAGATGTTGTTGCTGCAGAGTCAAGACCCAGAAATGAGCTACTTGATACATGTATCCATAGATACATGGATGTGGACATGTATCATGGTATCCATAGATGCGTAGATACATGTATCTATGAATAGATGTATCCATAGATACTTCGACACATGTATGGATAGATTCGTGTATACATATGTACATAGAAGCAAAGATACATATATGTGTGGATGCATCTATAGGTAGAAGAATACATAGAAACATAGTTACATGGATAGATAGATAGATGCATAGTTGGATACATAAATGCTTAAATATGCATGTATGGAAATAACCATGGATTGCATATGAAGTTGCATAGATACATATATCCATGGGTGCATGTATACATAGATGCATGTATTGCAGTACACATGGATGCATGTATATGTGTATCTCTGGGCAGGATGCATGGAGGCATGTAAATAGAAGAATTTTGTCAAATGTCATAGCTATTGTCCTCATAGGCACATATGCAAAAAATGGAAGCATACAAAAGGCAAGTGAACTATTTGACAAAAGTCATGGAATAAATGTGGATCCATGAAATGTGGTTCGAAAGGGATTATGTAAAAACCCTTTTGTCTATTTTGTTGACTGCATGTGAGCCCTGTAAAGACTATATATCTTCAATTGTTGTAGAGATGTGCCATAGAGAGAGCTTTAGAACCAATGTGTTGTTAACCTGTGCTATAATGAGAAGTTTGGAACAATGTAAACCTAAATTCTGCAATTGTAGCAAAATTTTCAAGAAAAGAGTATAGGGTGAGTTTCTAGAATGAACCTTTTTCTTTGTTTACAATTGTGAAATGCAAGTAGGGTTTCACAGTGCTTTAAGGAATTCTTATAGTTTGATTATAAATTCATATTTTAAACTACTTTTACTATTATCTATTCGAATTTCTTGTTGAAATGAGAAGGTTTCATTTGTGTTTGATAGGAATTATGTAGAAACTCTCTTGTCCATTTTACTTCATGCATGTGAGCCCTATAAAGTTTGTATATTTTTTATTACTACAAAGCGGCCCCATAAAGAGAGCTTTGGAACCAAAATTATGTCAACGTGTGCGATAATGAGAGTTTTCTCCTTGAACCTTGTTATATATTCAAATACTAATTAGCAATCCAAACAACATCCCCTTTAGTAAGATGCCATTCAATGCATTGAGTTTGCATCAATGAATTATGTACCTTCAGCCACTAGTTTTAATCATAGTATGCATATGGATTCAGAATCAAAAGCTCTTTCCTGTGAACCCATTTTTAATTTTCCTATGCATTTGCCCAGAATGCTTTTAACTGGCAGCAATGGCCAATCACATTTCAGCATATAACATATTGTTGATGTGTTTTTTATGCACTTCTCAACACAGGCAATGCGTAGGTGCACTACCTCTCTTGAAAGACAATCTTCCACAATCAAATTGTAAAATACTATCCCAAGGTCTCTAATTTTAGGTCTTGACAGTGCTTGGAATATCTCAGTTGTTCGATGTGATTTGCTGGAATCACAAGGTGGTCTTATGGATGAGTTACAAAGCATGGGAAGTTGAGTTTACAAATGCAGTTTCAAAGTGCTGAAAGTGAATGAACAGTGGTTGTCCACTCAAAACAGCAAGCTGAAACTCATCAAGTTCATCTGATTGAGCTTCATGGTGATGCTTTGGGTCCTACTCTAACCAAGGATTAAAAGAAATAGCAAAAGGAGAAGGGTTAAGAAAGCTATTCTAGTCCTAAGCTACAAATGAACAGTAACAATGGTGGCTGCTAAAGTAGACAGACTTCCTAAACTAAGTTTTGCTTGACCAAGAGAAACCTACAACTACACAAAACCAGTGCAATCTTCTAAGGACTGCAAATTTTCACATCACATACACACATCATTTACATGCAATCGAACTAAGTTGCAACAATAAAGGAAAGAGGCTTAGACTAGCTTTGCAAAGCGATTCATCATCAATGAACCACAAAAAGCATGAGCTAGAAGTTCATCAAATACTGAAACAACAAACACCATCACCACTCCCATTCAGGAAACTAACACTAAAACAAACATGGAAGTAGAACCATGCATGCAAGATGAGCAAAATCAAAGAAAACTTCCATAAATAATGCAATGTTGTCTTCTATTGCTACAAATTCTTTTTTACAACAACTCTTCAACCCTTACAAATTAGGGGCAAGCCCCTATTTATAGTTTTCCAAAAGTCAAATGAATGGCCAAGATCAATTCTCATTGTGTGGCCAAGATTCATTACAATATAGGGTTTCACCCACCCCCAAATACATTTCAATTTAAAATTACATTATGTCCTTTTCCCTATCTTGTCCTCTAGTGATGACACTATAGTACTTTTGTCTTTTAGCCAACTGTTGTTTTACTATAGCTACCTTTCAGGGAATTCTTCATCTTTGATGGGGCTGTCCTCCTATCTCTTTAAGCCAGTGCTGATTTATTAGTCTTTTGCATCTTGTAGGGTTATCATCCCATGTTGTTTGGCATTCCTCTATGGTGGGGACTTCCATCTCTTGGAAAGTTGGGATGTGGAAGGTCTTCGTAATCCCTTCAACTGACATGTCGGTGACGACATTGCCCTCTGTATCAATGATTTCTCTTGTGTCGGGGTGATAGGCCTCTCAACAAGCCATGACAAGCTCGAGAGTCACAAGGGATGGAGGGAATCCTGCAGCCTTTGCGATTCCGCTCTGTCTTATCAATCTTGCATTCTTTGTCGTTGGATTGATTCTGACCCTTTGTGTGAATTCGTCAATGTCGACATGGCCTATGTTTGTGTCAGTGATTTCCTTCCAATCTATGGTAACTTTTGAGTGTAAAGGCTCACCTTGAAACGGGTATTTCATTTGGTCCTTGTCTTCTTTTCCTTGAGGATTTTTGCCTGTCTTCTTCCCTTTGTCCTTCTCGATGGCCGCTCTTGAAGGTCCCGCGCCCGATTCCATATATTCTGCAAGAAAAGGCATAGTTAGCGTAGTCGATCATAAAAGCATTCATGTTAGTTGAGATTCTAAAGATGACATCCATTTCAAAGGGTTTATCAAGCATAACATGAATATATCTCCTAATGTTATTTGATTCTTTATTGATGGTACTGAGACAGTCCGGGCCCGGAAGGCCGAACTTCCCTAGCAGAAATGCTATTTGCAAGGGAAAATCGGGTGGAGAGCTCCCAAAGATTCTACTCAGTCAAATTTTAGTATTTTAAGATGTTCACCATGAAGGGGACTGAAATCAAGCACATGGGTCAAAGTTGGATTTTAGATTTGGACTCATTTGGATCGATCTAGGAGAACCCAGAGGTCTCAGGCTGGGGAGCCATCTAGAGATGGCCGTTTGGAATGGCAAATTGAGGACAAAATTCTGAAGACAGAAATCCGGGGTCCAGGGTCCGGCGGGTCAAAAGGCGGTCAACAAATTTATTATCAGGTTCAAGAGGTTCGGGGGCCACGATGCACTTTGGCATTTGGGACGGCAAACGTTGGGTGGAAGCCCGAAGCTTCGGGCCCGGCGGGGGACAATGCTGTCACTTCGTTTTAGTTTCAATCAGTGTGAGAATCTGTCTCAGGGAAAGGTCTCAGCGATAGTCATGTGATTCGTTGACAAAGCACCTTGGTGTAAGATTTGTATCTTTGGTGAGAAGTCTCACCGATATCTATGTGTTATGCCTAAGATGATGGATCTCAATATTGCAAAGGGAGTCCTCGGCGTAGGTTTCTTAGTTGGCGAGAGGTTACGCCGACTGGACAATGTTATGGCGACAAAGGAGGCCCTCGGCGTAGGATCTTGGGTCAGGAAAGAGTCTTGGTGAAGATGAAAGTCTTGCCGACAGCCGGGAGCAAGACCGGACCTGGCAGCTGTGCCCGCCATTGATTTTGTCCTAGTCCGGCGGCGGTCAGAAGGGCGAAGCCTAGAGCTCGAAGGGGCGGGTGAAGTTTTCCCCTTGAGACAACAGTCAAGGAAAGGATCCCGGATGACCCCACTGAATCATTTGAGTTAGGAATTTCGCGCTTAGGTCCGTATCAGCATAGGTTACAGCTCTCGGGATAGTGTCATACCGATAACCCTTTGTTTCCCTGACCTTCACTTTGGTGGGTCATCAGTATAGGTGGAACGCTTTCGGTAAGGGTTATGGCGACACTCTTATGTTATACCAATAGACTTCAATGGGCCTTCTTCAATTGGCCTTCGGTATAGGTTTCATCTCTCGGCATATGGTTTCAGCGATGCGAGCATGTCTCGCCGACTCCGCATTAGGTTCTCTTTTTCGGCGTGACTTCATTCTAGTTACACCGAAAATGCAATGAATGACCCTTTTTGTCAGCATAGGTCCTACTTTCTCTTGGCGAACAGTGGTGTCGCGGCGACACTCATTGTAACTTAGCAACTTCTACATAGCATCTCGCCGATGGTTTAGAGTTATAGCGACATGCTAAGGTATATGGGCCTCGATTGGGGAGAGAGATAAAATGTCTGGGCGACTATGAATTCAATAACCGCATGTGTATTTCCATTGGCCAAGACTAAGGGATTCCCCTAGCGAAGACAAAAGTCTAGATGGTTTTTTGAGACTTTGTAAGATCAGTATAAGTCTTAGCGAGATTTTGGGGTCTCACCAGATGGAATGATAAAGTTGTCTCATCGGCATGACAACAAGGTTGTTACAGCGACACATGAATGAGCGGGTCCCCTCGGTGAGACATTGTGAAATCGGCATAGGGTCTCTTCGGCATTCAAAAGTTATGCTGAACGAGGATGTTGGCGAGACAACCCTAAGCGTGGAAACGTCTTGGTGACCGGGGCAAGCTATGCCGATAAAGGGAACCTTCAGTGAAAGATTCTTAAATCAGGGAGAGTTCCTGGCGACCTCGCCAAGTCTTGCTGATAGGAAACGATGGCCTTCAGGGTAATATTTTCTTTCTCCTGGCAAACGAATGGCTAACCCGGGGTGGCTTTCAACATAAGTAAAAACATTCTATATAAGGTTTCCCCGACTTCAGTATGTTTCGCTGACAACACGATGAGGTTCTTGTCTATGAGAAAGCCAAATTGTCTTGGCGAAGAGAGAGCGAAACCCAAGTGCTCGGTGTAGGGTTCCTAAGTCTGTGAGAGGTCTCACCGAATGGAATGATAAAGTCTGGCCAACTCACTGGAGAACAAGGGGATCAGGGTGTTGGTGAAAGGCTATGCCAAAAGGTTGGTTTATGTTGATAAAGGGGCAAAGGGTGTTTGCCATTTCTGATTTCATGTGAAGTCCCCAATGGCAAAGGGAGGATCCAGGCTCGAGAGCTAGGAGGGCGCAGGAAGGAAAACACTAGAAGATTCAAATTGGTAAATTCATGGGCGACAAAGAGGAGGTCGGGGCTCGGATGGTGGGAAGACATGAGAGGTTCATCGTGAGACAAGGCGAAACACTCTCAAAACCCTGGGAGCAGAACTCCGGGGTCCCGGGCCAGAGAGGCTTGGATGGCCATTAAGATTTAGCAATTTGTATTAAACGGCCATCAGAGGTTTGGGCCCTGAGGGTCCAGAGGACGCAAGTTAAATGTCATTGGGAATGGTGGGAGTGAAAAGGAAACCTGGGGTGGGAAACTTGGACGGCTGGGTCCAAGGGGGGCTGGGGTTGTTGGCAAGGGCAATCTGCCAAAGAGACCCCGCAAAGCACCAAAACAAGACAAAATCAAAAGGGGAAGGCACGGTCAACTTATGGTGGGACTTTGAGGTGATATTAATTGTGAGGGACATCAAAAGGGGAGCACACAAAATGAGGCGGCAACAAAACGAGCCGACAAGGCGAAAGAAAAGAGGCTCCCCATTCAAAACGGGGCATGTGTGCAAAACATGCACAACACATATTACTTATTTTTTGTATAGTTTGAATTTGGAGAGCTATTTTTAATATTGGAAAATTAGCATTTATCTATTTTTCTATTCGTCCGAGTAGCTTTATAAATCATTTTTGTTTTAAAAATTTGGGAAAATGCGAACGCATAAATTGATTAAATAAATTTAAGCAAAGGCATAGTGTAAAAGTTGGCGGCTAGAGGTTCGTAATCCATGAATGCAGATTAAATGCATTAAAATATCAGGAAAATGTGAGCGCAATGCATGAATGCAAATTAAATGCATTAAATGGCATCTAGCTAGAGGTGAACGTGCTGGAATGGCTTGGTGGTCACATGTGGACAGGGTACTTTGGTCATTTAATATAGAGTTAAGCCACTTGCTATGCATCTCTATTACTTTGTGTGTGTTGTTTTTGTGTTCTGTAAGCCTGTGTTCTCTAAACCTAAACTCTGCAATTGCTTTGAGCTTTTTCGCTATGATGAAAGCATAAAGGATAAAGGAATTTTGTGAACTATTATAGTTAATGTGCTCATAGGAACATATGCAAAATATGGAAGCATACACAAGGGAAGTGAATTGTTCGAAAAAACTTCTCAAAGAAATGTGGTCCCATGGAATGCAATAAGTGTTCATAATGGACACTTTGGTTTTCGCATGTTAACTTTGTCAGATAATGCAATTTGACATGAACAATGTTGAAGCCATGACATGAACAATAGAACTATTCAACACTGAACTCTATGCCTATAATAATTATTGCAAAAGCTGTAAATGCCATAGATGAAATAATATGAATAAAATTTTAGTTTATGCTTTTCTTGAAATGCAATGAAAAAACTGCTATAAAGGCATAACACAAGGTTGTGTAACATATTGCCACTCCTATTTCTAATTTATTTGGACATGAATTCTTTACACATTTGATTGCAATAGTAACATGTCTATGAAAATGGAACAATAGAGATCATAAATCAATAGTTTTAAGTCTGAGTATATATGTATCTTGATACATATAAGCTCGATTTGGCATTTATGAAAACAACTGTTAGCTACGGTGAAAGAGCTAATTAGTGTTCCTATATGCGATATCCATAGAACAGAATAAATTGCTACAAGGCTAGAGTGGCACATCCATAAATGCATGGACGCATGTATACGCAATTACATACAGGGATACGTAGAAGCTTAGATGAATACATGCATACATGAATATGTGCATATGTGCATATGGACATAGAGGCATATATACATGTAAATATGCATATATGCAGTGAAAGCAACAAATGGATTTCTCTATAGAGGAATGTACTTTATACATTAGAATGCGTGATGGAAAAGTGACTATAAAGTACAATGCATAAAAGCAGTGTCGAGACTTGGTTGCATTAACAACATAAAATGAAAAAATCTAGAGGAAAATAACTATTTATTGCCTCAAGTAACTTGTTTATGGGTCTGGAGTGTGCAACCATAAAAACTTATACTCAGTCATGCATAAAAGTAGTGTCGAGACTTGGTTGCATTAACAGCATAAAATGAAAAAATCCAGAGAAAAATAACTATTTATTGCCTAAAGTAACTTGTTTATGGGTCTGGAGTGTGCAACCATAACAACTTATACTCAGTCACCATAAACTCTCGAAAACATAACAAACAAAGAGCAAATATTGGAAAAGCTAGAAACGACAGAATGCAAAAGGAAACATTTAAACTATATAGTTTGAATGGCATTATGCATAGAGGGGTAATAATTATTGAACATATATGTCAGATGTACATAGAGAACCACTATCTTCGTAGGTGCAAAAACAAAATTAGATTTTCAGATGTCCATATTCGAGAAGACTTTAACATAGTAACCTATAAAAGTGTCTAAATGTATAATAGCAATAGAGTATTTTAAAACCAAATATGTCTTTAACATGTTAAAACCAATGAAATGTCTTGGAGCATGGAAAGGCGAAAAAGTTAAATTCTGAACAATGTAAATTTGTACTCCTGTATTCCTAGTTTCCTATAAAGCCAAGAAAATGCTACGTATTAGAAACATAGTTTGTATGGATGGTGATTTGAGGTGCTGGTTCACAAGAGAAAAAGTTTACATATGAATGACTTTTTTACCTTCTGGTGATGTTTCCTGTTTATTTGTCAATGCAAATGGCTTCAACAATGGCATTGTTTTGGTCAAGGCTAAAATGTCCTTCAGTGCTGAAGTCTCGTAGGATGAATATCACTGCTGACTTGTCCTTGATAAAGTCTTCATAGCTGAGGTTTTGCAGTGTGGGAAATAGATGGTGCATGGTGACCTGGTCAATTGAAGACTGAATTGTTTGATTGTCATAAGTTGTAATGATAGTTTTAAGTTGCAAACATAATTTATAATTGACTTGTTGGTTGCACTGTTTGCAGTGAGCAATTTTTTCTTGGAGTGTGCCATAAGCAGTGAATTTGCATTTACATTTTGGACAGCATGTATGAAATGGATTGGAAAATGCATTTGCTACTTTTAGAGTACCAGAAACCTATAGAATATGGTTCAAAATTGTTAGAGGAGACAAAAAATACAGGTTTGGATGTGATAGTTTAAAAAAAATGAATGTCGTTACCTTAAAAGTTGAATGTAGTAGGCTATTGAGTTTTTCCAAGCTTCTTTTGTCATTCAAGTTACAGATGAATGTTGACCGACATGTGTGAAACATGTTCTTTTGATGTGTTTTTCTTACAACATTCTTGAAAAGAATTGTAGGTGTTTTATTTGTATGCAACTGGTCTTCGATTGCAAAGTATTGTTGCTCATATGTTGACCATAATCGCACCTGCGATTCAATGAGAGAATTAGATTTTGTTACAAAAATTGTTATAGAGACCACTGTAGAATGAGAAAAGGTTGAAACTGAAAGAACAGGAAAAAGTTTTGTAGACCGAAATACCTATGCTCTATCTATGTCAGTGTGGCCATCTTTGATGTCAACTACAAATTGGGTACCCATTTTCTTGGCACCAACTACTAGCGCAGCTATTGTGCCAGCTAGGTACTCATTTATAGTTGTTAGCAGTTGGCTAATAGTCGTACTTGGAATGAATTTGTACTCTTGACAGAGGCATGGGATGTTTTCAGTGGTGCTTATGTTTGTTAAAATCAAAATTCAATCACAGTCACCTCTATCATAATTTGTCCTAGGTGCAACTTGAAAATCTGAGATTGAGATGGCTGACACCAGGACTATTTTATGCTCATGTTTATACACAAGGTTTCCACTAACATTTAACATGATTGTCATTTCTGCTTTGTGATCTGTTAAATAAGCACACAACATTTCCCGTGTTTTGTTGGGATTATCCAATGTTGCTTTGTAGACAACAAGCACATCACCTTGGAAGGTGTCTCCAGCTCTTTTTTCATTTAGTTGTTTGATTGAAACAATCTTAGGTTTCTTGACTCTTGTCCTATAAGGAACAAGGATAATTTCAATTGAATGCTAATTTAATATTAGCAAGTTGGGCAAATGGCGATACAATGAAGAACCAAGCACTTTACCGTTGTGCTGACTCTTCCTATGCAATTTGCACTTGTTTTGCCTATCTTTTTGATACATCTTTTGGTGTCCTGAAAAGAATTGGAACAATGTTATTTGAATATTTGTGATTTGGGTGAATGAGTATGAAGGAATAATACTATGAGTGCTTTACTGTTGTGCTGATTCTTCTTGTGTGGTTTGTATTTGCTTTGACTATCTTTTAGTTTCATCCATAGATCTCCTACAAATAATGGATATAGCATTGAAAAAGGAATTGCAAATCATAAAAGTGATATAAGGATATAAATTCTATAAAGTTGAATTTGTCTATTAGGCAACATGCAATTTTAGGAAAATTGGATTGTGATTAGTCCAATATGCTTCTGATTTATAGATAGAGCATATATTTGTAGTCGTGTTGGACCAAATGCGGTCAATGACCAACTTTCCCATGTTGTGTTGTTCGTTCAGCATAAATTGTATATTGTTCTGCTACATATAACTGTGAAGTATTTTTTTGCTTCTGCTTTCTGAAAACATGTCCACATTAAAATTGCCTAAAATGTACAACATGTTTTCTGAATTTGTGGATGCAATAATTATTTGCAAGATTGTGATTACTTCATCTATGGCAGTTGTAGGTCTTGCATAAATATTACAAACATTGAGTTCATTGTTAGATACCATTACTATTGATGTGATGGCTTCAATATTTGATGTTTCATGTTGTTTTGTTTTTGACAGGAATAAACGTTTCTTGGTTAAAGTTGCTATGCCATGTATGTTATGTACAGAGAAGCTATCAAACAAGATATTTAGCTCAAAGGGATGCATATGTATTTCTTGGAGATAGAAGATATCAGATTGCATTATGCCATAGTCATTGACAATGTCTTTTGCATGTGCTTTCAAGCTACGAGTGTTCAATGTACATAGGAGCATATGTGATTTGTTTTCTGAACATGTGCTTTGGTTATCAAATTGCCATTGTGCACACATCTGGAGACGAGACATTTCTAGTTGTATTTTGTCTTTAAATTTGAAGTTTTTTGTAGTTAAAGGTTGTAACAGAAATAATGATTCTACTGATCTTGTTCATGATAGAGTTGTATAGGTTAGCCCATGCTGTCTAATGCCAGTGGGATCAAAAGCCAAGGCCTCCATTGTTAATCCTTGGGATCAATGTATGGTTCGTGTACATGCTACTTATATTGGGAATTGTTTTCTAATTGTAATTTTCTTGTTTGTTGTTATTTTCTGGATTGGCCTAGCAATGCATTGTATAGGCACCCAGTCTTTGTCAATGATAGTAGAATAGCATTGTGCTAGTTTTGTGCATTGATGATGTCTGATTGATGGGTCATTAAATTTAATCCAAACAATATCAATTTTGTTTTGTGTTGTATATGCTTTAAAAATTCCATCTGAACCGTTGACGAAGGCCATCTTGAACATTGTAATTTCCTGCATAAAGTTCAACAAGAATATTTGGTTTCAAGCATATTTGTGATGGAAGGGTCGTTGTGTGACTGTATACTTGTATTGCATTAAGGTCCTCGTCAAGTTCATCTATTGCATCTAGCACTATCATTTGGGTTGGAATGATTGATAGCATTTTGTTGTTATGTGCTTGAACATCAATTCTCCTATAGAAAAGGTGCGGAAGCACTGGATCAAATGGTACAGGATGAAAGAAAATTTTGTTGAGATAGTCTATGTTATGAGTCATTTGAATGCCTACTCGTAGTCTATTAAGGATTGAAATAGATATTTCATCTTTTTTTCTCATGGTAGTCACCAATGAATAGCATTTTATGTGGTCTTTCCAGAAACTATAAGGCATTAATTCAATTGGAGTAGGCCTATTTTCAAAAACCACAGAGTCAAGGACAGGTTGTGCCTGGTAAAGGTCACCACAAAATATTGTATCAAGGTTTCCAAAGTATGTTGTAGGCATTTGCATTATGTCTCATAGTCTTCTATCAATATACCGTAGGAATGTTGAGCCAACCAATGATATCTCATCTATAAGAAGTATGCGCAATTGATCATAGTGCTTTGACATAGTGTCAAGCACTTCAGTGTTCAGTGGCAGGAATTCTGATGTATTAAAAGGTATGTGAAATGCTGAATGTAATGTGAATCCCCCTATGTTATATGCTGCTTTACCTGTATATGCAGTTAATAAGCCCTTGGGTTTGTCTAGATTATTGTCACAAAAATTGCTATAGATGCGAATGAGAGCTTGGTAGATGGCCTTTGCTGTAAAAGTCTTTCCTGTTCCAGCTCCCCTAGTCAAAAATAAGTACAATGGCTTTTGTGGATTTTTCATCTTTTTTATGAGAACATCTTTAACAATTGCTTGTTGTTCTTTATTTAACATTCGTCTTAACTTGTAGTATTCATTGTTATCTATAATCTGTGGGTGCTTTGTAATTTTAAATCCATTAGAATGCATGGTATTTGGGTTAGAACGACCTATGTTTGGAAGGTCTGTTTGTATGTCATATAGTTCTTTCTAGCAAAGATTTTCTTTCTTGGTAGGTCAATGAGCTTTTCATCTTCAAGAGACTGAAGATCATTTGTAGCTTTGTCAATGTCACCGCATGTGGAGTTTTGTGATGTGGATGAACTTTGTACTATTTGTTTGAATGGTTTGTCCATGGTACATGTATGCATGTTCCCAAGAGTCAAAGTTTTGTTTGAGTGTATGCTCATTAATGGTAAATGGAACATAGAGAACCAATTTCTCTCTACAATGATTCTCTATATCTAAGTGTTTGTTGAAATTGATAAACTGTACCACATTTGGTTTAGCCTTTGGTTCAATTGTAGCACCGTATTTGTTGTATCTTGAAACAAATTCTACAAGACATATGTCCACCATTGTTTCAAGATGCTTTAAATAGTAGTCTATAATAGATTTCGCAAGAACTTTTTTTGATTCGTCTGGCTCATTGCTCAATTGTTTAACAGATTTTAGTATAAATGTGCGATCATTGTCAGATCGTGTATCAATGAATATACATTTTCTTGAACTGTAATTTAATGGCAATGACAAAACAATATGTGCAGCTTGTTGTGATGACATTTGTTGCAAGTTAAGCATGGCATTTACAAGTTTACTTAACATTCGTATTGCATCAATATTGTTTTGCTTGTGGTCTGTACATATTCTTTTGAATGCATATGTCATTGACTTGTCCACTTTTGCAATATATAAGCTACAATACATTGCAGTAGCATATGCATTGAGGACAAACTGTGCATCTGTATTAGCCTTCCAAAGATCTGGAATTTTCCTTGAAAAACTATTGTTCCATATTTGTGATGGTTTTCTTTGTGAAAAAATCATAGGCCTGTTTAATGTTGAGCTCAAAGCTTCAATGTATTCATTGTCAGTTAAGTTTATTTCTTTTAAGAACATTTGAAAAGTGAATGTTTTGTCATAGTTTTCTTTTTGGAGTTTTGAAAAGATGTCAGTGGCATTTGCAGTTATCGCTTCAATCTTTTGGAGTATTGGTAAAATTATAGTTTACTTTTGCATTGGTGGGAAAGGAAAATTGTATCTACAAAGTTGTTTTCTTGATCTCTTGCATTTCTTTGTATGATGATGTTTGTGTAGCATTGCCAAAGTAGGTTCCAAATTTTTGGTGTTGCAAGTAATATACTTATCAACAAAAGTTATGATGTCTGTGTTGTTATTTTCTATGTAGATTGGTGCATTTTTAACCCATATGAGGAAATGATCATGTTCATTTCCTCAATTTTGGAACTCAGTGACTAAGAAGCAATCAATGACATTTCCAAAGAAAGAGTCATCTGTAAGTATCAATTTTTTTATTGCATTTATTCTATGTTTATAGTAACGTGCACAAGTGATAGGATCTTTCTTGATTAGTTCAAATTTGTTAATGTGTGTTGGGTCATTAGATTCTTGACAGTGCTGATTGGTGTAGATTGTGCAACTCTTGTAATGTTTGAATTAGTGGATCCCAATTTTGCTCAACACTAGTGAAAGTGATGAAAAATGTCGGTGGTCCTAGTTGTTGAATATAGCAAATACATTTTTCTTAAGTTGTTGTGAATAGTCTGGAGAGATTCTTATTCTTTTGAAATCAACATATCCAATATCTGATTTAAGAATTTTTTCTAGATTTGGTTTGTGTTTAACGTCTTTTGCAAATAGCTTTCACTTTTTTAACTAGCCTTTTTGGATTCTTATTGTCATTGTAGACAGTACTTGTTGTATTAGTACCTTAATAGCTTTGGAAAAAATGTTTGTTGTATGATATGCAAATTGTCTTTGTGACTGTAAGAGCTCCCAGCGTACTATTTTCTAATATGTAAAGTTTTTGACAATGTCATTATCACGTGGTTTGCCAGAGAATAAAGTTGGGAAATTCATTTCTTCAGCATACATGTCCTTAAATATTCCAATTGGATACTTGTCCTCTGCGGGTGCAATTTCAATAATCTTGTCTTCCATGTTATGGATACTTCTAGACTCAGTAAATCCATGTATCAATGTTTCTGATGGGTTTTCATTTTCCGTTTCACTATCTGATTATGTTTCACTTGTATTTTGTGGACTATTGTCTTTGTTTTCTTGAGTGCATTGGAGAACTTCTTGCCAATCATGGTTTATGTGGAATTTGTGCATTTTGTATAATGGTCTCCTTGTTAATTGAGTCAAATCTTGCATGATGAAATTTGGGCGCACCATGCCTTTTTGAAATGCATTTTTGTATTGTAAGCACCTTTTCAACGAAACAACAATTGTTTGTGTGTTGTTAATTGATTGTGGTAATGCTCTTTGTACAATGTTCATGTCAACAGGAACATTTATAATAGAACCTGTTAGGCCTATTTGAGACCTTTTGAACCCTAGTTCCCAAATATGTGCAAATGCAATTCTAAGTGAGACAAGTTGTTCTTCTAGCTGAGTTAAATTTTGCACATAGCACAATGGTCTATTAGTTCTTATTTTCTGTGGGGTAGCATACTTTGGAATAGTGGACTGTTTCAATGCAAAGTAGCATACATGGCATATGAAATTTGTGAATGGTAAGGAATCTGATTGTAGTAGCTTACAGTATAGTTCTTTTTGTTTTTCTTTGAATGTCCTAATGTCCTTGTTCAAACAGAGCACTTGGAAAATTGCACATGGGTATTTTGGTGTATCTTGTATTGCTGTTTTATAAATTTCTATTGGTGACAATGTTTTTTTTTTCTTTGGACTGGTAGGTATACTTTCTTTTTGTTTTTCTTTTCTAATCAAGTTCTTTAGGTGATTAAGTCTTATTGTTGATTTATGTTTAAAATTGTTTGTTGTGACAAATGGTATCAAATTCTTCTTGTTTTTTGGCAAAGCATGTGTCTTGTTCAAGTAAGTAATTTTGTATTGTGGACCACTTCTTATCAAATTTTTAAGTTGGAGTAAGCTTGTTGAGCATTGGCGAGTTAGATTTTGGGCTTTGATTCTTAGAAGCGGCTCAAAATGTCCAACCAGAGGGTTTGTACCATGGAACAGTATAGAGACTGATTATGTATATCCAAAATCATTGAAATCTAAGTACTTTCTTGATGTTGTCAATGACCAGAGGCTTATTTGTATTTTCAACCATTTGGATATCCAGTGAATGCAGAACAAGTCACCCCACAATCCACATTCACTATGGTCTGTACATGGTCTTGTAGACAATCGCATTTTGGTGAAGTATGTTTCTTGGTCGTGTACTTTGTGCAATGTATATAAAGTATTAGGATTTAGTTCATTGTTATATGATTTAATTGCTTCTTTGTCCTTATTTTGAAGGAAAGTTAGGAAATGATCTATAGCTCCATTTTGTAATTGAGTTGAGGTGTACTGATTGTTAAGTAGTACTTGAAGCAAGTCAAACAAACAATCACCAACATTGTATGTAAATGTGCTTAATCTACAAAGGCCTTCAACTCTAAGGACATTGTCAATGTTTGATATTCGAGGATACTTTATTCATAGTTTTTTAATTTCATGTGAACCTACGGGCTGTTTTGAAGTTACGTTTTGTGTTTCAATTTTTAACAATGGTTCAAAGTGTCCATTTAAAGAATTCATGTCATGAAATAGTATAGAGACTGATTATGTGTAATCAGAACTATTGAACTGTAAGTACCTTCTTCCTGTTGTTCTTGACCAAAGGCATATTTGTATATTCAACCATTTGGATATCCAATGAATGCAGAATATGTCACCCCACAATCCACTTTCAGTGCAATCTACCTGTGGCTTTGCAGATAATTGCATTCAACAGAAATATGTTTGTGGATCATGTACTTTGTGCAATGTATATAGAGTATCAGGGTCTAGTTCATAGTTGTATGATTTTATTGCTTCTTTGTCCTTGTTTTGAAGGCAACTCAAGAAGTAATCTATAGCTCTGTTTCGTAGTTGAATTGATGTGTAGCGATTGTTAAGCAATAGTTGTAATGAGTCAAACAAACAATCGCCAACATTGTATGCAAAAGTACTTAATCTGCAAAGCCCCTCACTCTTAAGCGCATAGTCAATGTTTGATATTTGGGGGCGCTTTGTCAATTCATAGGTGTCAATGTCTATCATTTTCTTTGTTTCTTTTGTATCCTAATGTGTTTGAGAATAGCATATGTTATGTATGAATAGTATCAAACGCTATCATCTAGATTACAAAATCTATAATTTTTTCCTATGTCGCCTATGTGCTTTTATTCAATAGCATTCTATAGTATTAATCATGTTGTCGAGCATCTTGGAAGATAATAATCTCTATATATGTTGGAAAATGGATCTTGAGTAGTAGCAGAAGCCTACGTGACATATTATACATCAAACAATTTTTTAGAAGCACAAGGGAAAAATAGTATTAATTCTTCAACCTTACCTTGGCATCCACTATCCCCCACCAGGATTGTATGTACTTATTCCTGTTACATTGACAAATTGGATAAATGAGTACAATGCATGATGTATACTTTCAATGCCACAAACACAAGACAATATTTTCAGGTAGCTTTGTTTACATGCAAGAAATGGTGGATAAGAATCCTTTTTGCTCACATTGTCTTGATCTTAGTATATGGTCTTTAAATGTTTTGTGTAATTGGATTCCTTTGTTTCTATGTACTTCTAAGTGACTGATTTTCTCAAAGAGCAAATGATTTTAAAAGCTATTCACATAAACATGAATTAACTGGCATGTAGAGAATAGTTTCATAAATCATTTCTATTTTAAAAAAATCAGGGAAATGCAAAGGCATTGATTGTTCAAAGGAGATCTATGGCTTTTCTTATTTGTGGGAATAGCTTTAAAAATCATTTGAGTTTTAAAAATTTGAGGAAAATGAAAAGGCATAGTTCCATTGAGCAAAAGCGAAGGCATAGATCGATTAAATAATAAAAAAAAGAGATTAAAACTTAGAGGTGCAGGCACACAGTGCATAAATGCAAAGTAAATGCATTAAATAGCATGTGGGTGGATGAGAAACTACTAGAATGGCTTGGTGGACATGTACAGCCAGGTTGCTTTGTTTATTTGTTATAGACTTAAGTCACTTGTTAAGCATGACTATTACTTTGCGCAAATTGTTTTTCTATTCTACAAGTCTTTGTTCTAGGAGAGTTTACAGTGATTGAGCAGACTTTGTTATAGTTACAGTGTCCAGAACCAAAAACGAGTTACTTGAGGCAATAAATAGTTTCTTTCCTCAGTTTTCTCTTACTTTAGAGGTTTAAAGCACAGAGTGAAATTGGCAATGTGAGCAAAAAAAAAATTGTGGTTAATGTCATTTTGCATGTAAACAAGACCATGGAAAAATATTGTGTCATGTCTATGAGTAACGTAGTACATCATTCATTGTACTCATGTGCCATGTCAGCTTTTGAAATTAACTTTGTGGTCTTTTTTTGCAATACAGGAAGATTAAACATACGTTCACTTGCACAGTGCATAGCAACTTGCCACAGATATAAGTAGTCTTATGAACAAAATTGCCTTAAATGAATATAGGTAAAAACCAGTTGACATAAAACAAAGACTTATGACTTTATAGGCTATTTGAAACTACAAACAGGGTTTAAAAATTGCATTCTAGCAGTTCATTATATTCTATGGATATTGTATAGAGGAAGTATAACTTGTTAACACATAAGCAAAACTTGTTCTATTTTTTGAAGAGAAATTACTATTGTAATTGTGGAAAATGCATTTTCCTATTTCTATATGTGCAAGCAGCCTTTTACATCATTTGTGTTCAAAGAAATGAGGAATACAAGATGACAAAATGAAAACATGAAAAAGAACTTTATGCAGTCATTATATTGAAGAATTTCAATTGCATTTCAAGAAAAGCAGAAAGACAATTTGGAAAGCTGACATTGCAATCTACTATTGAATGATCAATTATACTTGCAGCAATGTACAAATTCTGGCTGTTATTATAGGCACAAGTAATTTTTCCTAGTAGAATGACAAAATTGAGAAGTGAGCAAACTGTAAAAAACATATACTATTTCATCTATAACCATGGGAAATCTTCCTAGAAGCGCATATTTGGAAAACTCTGCATTTTTTTTTTCTAAAAAGGAGAAGGTTAATATGCTAACCTCACATTGCAGTTTGTGCGTGATTGTTTAAATACAGTTGAAAGCACCGATCCCTGTTACAAGGACAATTTAGAAAAATGAGTACAGTGAGTGACATATACTATGTTATTCATAAAAACAAAACATAATTCTTATGTAGATTCATTTCGACAAGAAAAAACCTAAGTAAGAACTTTTGTTTCTTATAATGCAAATTGCATTTTATAATTTTAAAATACTTATTGTTATTTGTGTACCCTATAATATAGAACATATTTTTCATATGTATGCATTAGTGTAATTCTGTTATTGCAATGGTGGCATAAGCTCTTTAAGAGAAATCAATGGAATAGATGCCATATTTGCTTAAGCATCTGAAGAAGTGTAAATAGGCCATGGCAACCTATCAATACTAAGCCAAAAAATAACACAGACCTGTGCTAACACTTTTAAGTTCTGATAAAAACAATTTCTAGCTACTATTTAATGCGAGACCAGCTATCACTTAATAGTGAAAGCTAGATAAATATTGATTTTCTAATTAAATGGGGTCAATTCATTTCCATTTGCATAAGTTTATTTTGTACCATTATGTAGCACTTACTATTACTTGTGCAATCAAGCCACATGCAAGTAGAATTCATAACTCATGGCATTTAGATACACTCAAGGAGAAATACAAACCAAGGTTGTTGGCATCCTGATAAGAAAGATGATGAGATACATCCAATTAATGTATGCCACAACATCTTATTCAGTGAAGATAATTTGGATAGGGATGTTACAAATGAGAATCCTTA
>VDFB02000013.1:46467226-46526867 GCA_007258455.2 Sequoia sempervirens | reverse complement strand
ATTGTGAAAGAAACTCATTTTTATTTATATGATTATTCAATTTAAATCATTGTACGGGCAAG
The DNA here is from genome assembly GCA_007258455.2 of Sequoia sempervirens. NCBI lineage: Eukaryota > Viridiplantae > Streptophyta > Pinopsida > Cupressales > Cupressaceae > Sequoia > Sequoia sempervirens. Next base: position 46,526,805 of record VDFB02000013.1, on the reverse strand, counting down.
TTAGGGTTTGTTATTTTTGAAAGACGGAATTCAATCCGTAGTTGGAAATTAAAAAAAACAGAGTTTAAATCTTTTATGAAATTTTGAGTTTTTTTTTATAGACTATGTTAGTTTGAAGGATGGGGGTGTAGGGCTACCCCCACAGCTGCACATGAAGGGCAATAGCTATGGAGGCAGCTAGCAATGCCCGCGTAGGCAGTGCTTAGGCTGCCCACACAGCCGCGACCTTTCAAGGCCGGCTGTGTGCATAGCCGATATACCCTGTATAAGGGTTTTCCTTGCTAACAAAAAAATAAACTTTATTAAATCTATTCATTTCAAATTCGCCTTTGGTTAATTTGTAATTTTGATTGGGTTTAGTTTTATACATGCGAATTTCAAAATTATCAATATTTAATATTATATATATATATATATATATATATATGTATATATGTTCTTTTAAAATTAATGTACATTTATTATGTTAAAATAAGATACCTTTGTATTTAAATAAGGAATTATTTAGTAGATATTTGAAAATATAAGATCAATTAGTTTCAAACACAATAATAGATTGGAAGAGAAAGATTTAATTTTTATTTTTATGTGAAATTAAGGAAAATGAAAATTAGAATAAATTTGATGTATTTAGTTTTGGTTATATGAGAAAATAATTACAATCATGTTGTGATTTTAAATTTCTTGAAATCTTATTGAATGACTGGATTTAGTAAATCCGAATAGTAGACGTTTATTTTTCAATTTGCTTTTAATCATGTATCTTATTGGGAAAATTGGGAAAGTCTTAGATGTATAAGTCTTCCAAAATGATTTTTATAGAAAGGGTGATGTTATTGTTCATATGTATTTCTTGAGTTGACTTGGGTTGTGCACGTGTTAGAATATGGTGTATTGTTACCTGTTTTATGAATAAAATTTTTAATGACCGTTGTGTGTCATTTATTATTATGTGATTGAAATTTGTGCACCTTGTCTTCCTTAGTCAAGAAAACTTAGATTCCATGTTATGTTTAGGGGAGTGGCTCTGTGTAAGGGCTGACACACAAAGTGGTGTCAGGGTAACTTACAAAGAGTTAGTAAGTCAGTGATAACTAAATAACACAGTACTTAGAATTAAAATCTTTAACAAGATGTTTATGCCTCACTTATGGACTCTTGAGCTAGTTCAGTCATGAGTATAAGATGGGAAGGCTTGGAATGGAAAATCGATATCTTGTTACCTTAAAAGATATTCGATTCCGTAATAATTTACAATGGGTCGGGTTTCATAGGAGGTTACCAGGGTAACCTTTGCAATGTTGTGATGACACTCCACCTAAAATAACAGTTACCTTGTGTATTTCGTACATTCAATTGTCTTAAATCTAGAAGCAATGTAACCATTAGTTAGTTATGTACTTGTGTCTAGGGTGAATAGGTTATGTCTAGGTAACCATATTACTATCTCCTAGCATAGGGGGTGGACCTACGGGTACCACATGGTTGGGTGGAACGTGCACCTTACTCCGTTGGGTCCCTAGTTTATGATCATGGCAATGAGAGCTTCATGGATGGAGAGCTCGCACTTGGATATAGATGTACTTTCTTTATTGCATTATTGTAAAATTTGTAGTTGAAAATATCCCTCAATTGTTTATGAGGTGAACATTTGTAAATGTAAATTGTAACTATTATTTGATCTACCTCATCAGATGAATGAGTATTGTAATATCTTATCAAATGCAATGTAAGAAACAAGTTTGTTGCTTTATACTATCTTGAATGGAATTTTCAAATGATATGCAATGTTTATTTTTAAGTTTATGATTAATTAAATATATGCAATGCGAAATACTAAAGTCATCTATGGAAACTCAAGTAGTGTAACGTCGCGTAACTTAATGAATGTATGCAACTAATTAACTTAATATTAATACTTTAAAAAAAAAAAATTCACTATTATACACAATTGCAACATTCCTTAGGTTATTATGATGGAGCATTACACTTATCATAGTTTGCCTCTTTCATTTTCCATACTTTAAAGTTCTTAAGTGTTTTCCTAACAACTCTTTTACAATTTCTCTATTTGTCTATAATATTTAGTACCACATAATGTAGCTCAAACCTTGAACTAACAAGCCAACTATTAGGTACATTGCTTTTCTTGTATTAGTTTTTTTAATGTGCATTTCTGACCATCTATCACTTACCTATGGTTCTTAAGTGGTTTTTTAATAGTTGTTTTAGAATTTCTCTATTTTTGTTATTGTGTGATATATGATAAGAGTCCTTGAGATTTTTGATGGACCTTACCTACCTCTCTTGCTTGGGGGTTTGGATAGAGCCCACGAAGCTTCATGATGCCAATATGGTAGGGAGGAGAACGAGCGTGGGTTTAGTGCTTTTGGCTTCTATCAACATATATTTGTTGCTACTTATATACATGGACACACAAATTCTCACATCCACTTTTCCACCAAAAAAAATACTCTATTCAATTCATTGTATTTGCCATTGTTTCCATAGGTCTCTTTTCAACTTCTTCAATAGATTACTTATACACAATTTTTTACTAGTATCCCATGTATTCAAAATGTTCTATTTTATCTCTTTCTATTTACAACAAATAATGCTAGCCTCTTTTATTCCATATCTATAATTTTTCCTTTATAATGTTGCACAAATACAATAGACATTCAAGAAAATTAGTGTATTGTAAATTGTCTATTTTAAATTCTTTAATGGTCCAACAAGTTGATCCAATGTTGCTCTCTCTTGTTGAACACCACCAACAGTACATGTAACTATTAAACTTTCCTATTATCAATAAATAGATTAAGTGGACCAATTGTAAATGTTATTAATTATTTCTCAATTTCTTCGCAATGGAATGTAATTCTCCTAGGAATCTAGTTTTCTAGATAGACAAATGAGCATGGCGAATGACATGCTATGTAATTCATAAACATGAAACTATTCTTTGTTGATGAGCATGTTGCTTTTGTAGGTGGAAAAACAAAAGCAGCTATTTTGGCCTGTAGAGAATGTAGGGAAGTGTTAGAAAACTCATGGCATTTGTCATGAATTAATAAATTCATGGCATTTTCCAAGAAATTATAAGTTATGTTGTTTTCCATGGATTTTATAAGACTTTTGATTGCATACTCTGCAGGGAAAGAGTGCTTTGGTGTGCATGTGTTGGATTTTCCACATGGTGATTATTTTGATTGCATGCTGCATATCTGTCTACTTGAGCATGGGTGCTCCAAAAAATATGTTCATCACTTCCAACTATAAAATGCTAGCATATCAATAAATAGATTTGGTGAACCAATTGTAAATACCATTAATTGTTTTTAGTTTCACATTGTCTTTATTGGTTTTGCACATATACTTACTTACTTGTAATGCTTCCTTTTTTATTCCAATGGGTTGAGTAGAATATCTTTTTTGAATTCAAATAAATCATTGTTTCCCCAAGGCATACCTTTTAATTCAATTATTCTAAAAACACAAAATATGTGTGTCATGTCATCACATTCTTCTTCTCATGAGGTTTGTTTATTTGTTTTTGATCAAAGATGGTGTAAGTTAGTCTTCGATTGGACTATGAACATCTTTCCTCTCTAAGTGCTATTTTTTCTTATTCTATTTCATCATCCATTTATTATTTTTTCTTTTGATTAAATCCTAATTTTTTTCATAGACCAATTATAGAAAATCTTTTTACTAGAATCAATCAATGAAAATATGATATTTTTTACTTTCAATTTCCTTGTAATGGACTAATTTTGAATCCTTTCTCCTTGTGACCATTTTATTATACTCCTACTAACCCATAAACTGCATGGATAATAGTTCTTTTATTTCCAAAGTTATGGACTAAATACTACTTATAAAAAGCATTCATATATTAAAGATCTTTCTTTTTTGAAAAAATCATTAGTGATGACCATCATAACTAATATTCAAATAAGAAATAATCACAATAAATAACTTGAAAGTAATAAATTATCTAGTACCACATAAGCGTTGCAACAAATATGCCATACCTAAACTTATGGACTAACTATTTTAAAGAATATTTTTTTATTCAATATTACTAATTAAATTTTTTATTCAATAATAGTAATTAAAGGGATCACTAATAAATCTTTAAAAAATGAGAATTCTGTAATGTTCCATACTTTTTATAAATATTGTTTAATCCACAACTTGAAGTTTGTCATGTATTAGTATACATAACTATCTTAAGGTAATTAAATAATAATTAACTATTTGATTGATTAACCTAGACAAAAACATCAAATATAAATGTACATCTAGGGCTAACAACTATTAAACTAAAATACATATAAAATTATATCATAGCTTAAATTTTGGAGAAAAAATATTATTAGTAACAAAACTAATTATTTAAAAAATTAAATTGTATTTAATTTTGCAAATTTAATTTATTAAGAAATTTTTTATTAAAAAGTAATTCTCCTAAGATTATTAATTAAAATCATTTTTAAAAAATTATTGTTATTAAAATTATTAAATATTCCATATTAATAAGAAAAATGTTATTGATGTTTAATTGCTTGAGATTGCAATTAATGGATGCATTGCAAATAATGAACACGACCTACGCTTTTATTTAACATTTTTATAATGAATTTCCAACTAAAAAATATTGATGTGAAAACACAAAGATCAATTTCCTGTTCTATTCAAATGGTTCTTAATCTCCCAAGCATTGTGTTATCTTAAGATCATTAAATAATAATCAATCAATTCATTGATTAACCTAGACAAAAACATCAAAGATCAATTTCCTCTTTTATGCAAATGGTTCTTAATCTCCCATGCATGGCCTTATCTTAAGATAATTAAATAATAATTAATCAATTGATTGATTAACCTAGATAAAAACATCAAATATAGATGTGCATCTAGGCCTAATGACTATTAAAATAAAATACATATAAAATTATATCACACCTTAAATTTAAGGGAGAAATTATTATTATTAACAAAACTAATTATTTGAAAATTTAAATTGTATTTAATTTTCCAAATGTAATTTATTAAGAATTTTTTTATGAAAAATCATTCTCCTAAGGTTATTAATTAAAATCGTTTTAAAAGAATTGTTGTAATTAAAATTATTGATGATTAATTTCTTGAGATTGCAATTAATGGATACATTGCAAATAATGAAGATGAGCTACGGTTTTATTTTACATTTCCATAATCAATTTCCAACTAAAGAAATTGATGTGCAAATGCAAATATCAATTTTTCATTTTATGCAAATGGTTCTTAATCTCCCATGCATTGCTTGTCAGATAGAAATAAAGAAGTGGACTATAAAATGGGGTTTAAAATGTTGTACAATGCTTCAATTAAATGTAGAGATATAAAATAATTTCTTCACCAAAGAGCTAGAGATTTTTCTGGATTTGACTGTGTCTTGTTTTTTGCATCAACATTTCGAATCACACTCCATGATTCATCATCAGGATGAAAGAGAGTTGTAGGAATAGAATGAGAGATTGCAAACCAAGACATGATAAATAGATGGTGGGAGAGAATGATATGATAAAAATAATAATAAAATTACATGCCATTCAAGAAGGGAGAGGAAGAGAGAAAGAAAAAGAAATTAAACAAAAACTAAGACTATCAAAATAAGGTCAAGATCAACTTAATATTAAACACACTCTGAAATGGGAAACCTATGAAAAAATGAATAAAGGAAATAAAAGTTACATATGTTAAAAATACAAGCCCAACTATCAATGATAGAAAAATGATTTTTGTGAAAATAACAATTATATATATAATAATGAGATGTATACAAATATAATAATATGTATATATATAAATCAAAGTAACATGCAAATATGTATGTAGATAAATAACATAAGTGGAAAAAAAATATATAAATGAAAAGGGTATATAAATATAAAAATAATATGTATATATGAATATGAAAGGATTATGTAAATATAAATTGTTCATAGGCATAAATAATTATATAAATAAGTAAAAAATCAACATAATAAGAATAAGAACACTGTGTATAAAAGGATAGAATGAAAAATAAGCTAAAAATTAATGGAAGAAAAGGTTAATAAAGAGACAAAAAAGCTAACCAATAGATAAATGAGGACACAAGGAAAGCACAAGGAAAATAAGAAGAAAAAACAAGAGAGAAAAGGAAACAGTATAAGATAGAATAAAAACTTTAAAATAAAAAACAACTTAAAGAAAGAATTGCAAACTAGAGAGAAAAAGAGGAAAATAAACTTTAAGGGAAAGAAAAAAGAAATGGTACAAGCAAGATAAATAAAAATAACACAACAAAAGCAAGATAAAGACGATAATAAGATAAACAGGACAAGAAGAGAGAGGAGGACCAAGGGAGACGAAAGGGGAGAAAGTGGGGGGTGAGGGTGGAGCAAGACTAAGAGGGGGGTGGGTTGAGGGTGTAGGAGTTATTTTTATTTATTGTTAGACAAAAGGGGTTTCCAAGAGGAGCTTAGGTTCCAACCTTCATCACGATTAAGGTTATAGGGGTGGTTTTGGATTGCAATAGCTTCTTTGAGCTTTCTTTAAAAGAAGTTGTTTTCAATGGAAAGGATTTGAGTGTTTTTGAGACAAATATGGTGCTTTTCAGAGGAGGAGTGGTCAGCTAGGGCTGATTTGATGATGCACTCATGCTTAATGTCTGCACAATGCTCTTTGATTCTGGTTCTAAAGGATCATCCTGTTTCACCTATGTATGGGATACCACAGGTGCAAACGACTTTATAGACCCCAGAATCCAAGTAAATATCTTTGGGGTCTTGAGAGAGGGGATGTGATTTTTCAAGGTTGCCAAGGGTTTAAAAGCGCAATGAATGCTCTTTTTTTTGAAGGATTTTTGCAATTTTTTGGGACAAACCTTCAATGTAAGGAAGGGTAGCATGGAAAGAGGGTTGGGAAGATTTGGGTTTGGAAGAGAAATTGGATTTGGTAAGATTGAAGGTTTGAGAGATTTGCTTGTTGCTATAACCATATAAAAGGAAGACACGGCGGAGATAATCTAGCTCATGGTTTAAGTTTTCTTCATCACAGATACGAAAGGCTCGCATGGTTAAGGTTTTAAGTTTTCTTTAAGTTGTTTTTTATTTTAAAGTTTTTATTCTATCTTATATTGTTTCCTTTTCTCTCTTATTTTTTCTTCTTATTTTCCTTGTGCTTTCCTTGTGTCGTCATTTATTTATTGGTTAGATTTTTTGTCTCTTTATTAACCTTGTCTTCCATTAATTTTTAGCTTATTTTTCATTTTATCCTTTTATACATAGTGTTCTTATTCTTATTATGTTGATTTTTTACTTATTTATATAATTATTTATGCCTATGAACAATTTATATTTACATAATCCTTTCATATTCATATATACATATTATTTTTATATTTATATACACTTTTCATTTATATATATTCGTTTCCACTTATGTTATTTATCTACATACATATTTGCATGTTACTTTGATTTATATATATACATATTATTATATTTGTATACATCTCATTATGTATATATATATATATATATATATATATATATATATATATATATATATATATATATATATATATATATATATATATATATATATATATATATACATATTATTATATTTGTATACATCTTATTATATATATATATAATTGTTATTTTCACAAAAATCATTTTTCTATCATTGATAGTTGGGCTTGTATTTTTAACATATGTAACTTTTATTTCCTTTATTCATTTTTTCATAGGTTTCTCATTTCAGAGTGTGTTTAATATTAAGTTGATCTTGACCTTATTTTGATATTCTTAGTTTTTGTTTAATTTATTTTTCTTTCTCTCTTCCTCTCCCTTCCTGAATGGTGTGTAATTTTATTATTATTTTTATCATATCATTCTCTCCCACCATCTATTTATCATGTCTTGGTTTGCAATCTCTCATTCTATTCCTACAGCTCTCTTTCATCCTGATGATGAATCACGGAGTGTGATTCGAAACGTTGATGCAAAAAACAACACATAGTCAAATCCAGAAAAATCTCTAGCTCATTATTATGGACTGTGGAAATCTAATGTCTTTGATTCTTCACCAAATTTAAGTGTTTTATAACATCTTCAAGTTATGTAAGTCAAATTCATATATTTTAATGCACACATAGCTTTTCTTTAATTGATCTATCCATCTAATTATCCATAAAAATATATAAATTGGTTTTTGAACATCTTTGTACATTACAATGTACTCAATGAATCTTATCATTGGTAAAATCCAAAGTCAAAATATTCACCTCCTACTATAAACTAACCTCACGTTATTCCATATTGGCTTATTAACATGCTTTCCCTTTTTTGACTCATACAGACAATTACAAATATTTCTCAATATTTATACTTCACATTGCATTACAAAAACAAGTTTCTTCCTTGCTTCCCATTGAATAGCCATTTGCGGTGGACCCCTATCGGCTGATCATTGCATGCTTGTCCATGCGACTGTTAATTATCTATCTTTTAAATTCTTCAACCTAAACTATTTATATATCTATACTTGAATTTTATTTTATTTTTAATATGAATGTGTTATTTGTTTCTTACCAAACATTAAAGAAAAATGCAGGCAATATTGGCCTTGCATAAAGTATAACACCCAACCATAAAACACATTTTCCAGAATTTGACATAGGGGAGAGGGGCCCATAGTGGAGTGGGCTCCAATAGTGAGGATAGAAGTAGTCCTCACTAGGCCTCATAGTGGAGCATCTTAATATCCAATTGCAAAACACTTTTTATCCATAAAGTACACAAACTAACAAATCATGTGATGCCACATCGGCGCACCAATAAAACATGACTTAGTGCACCACTATCGGTCTCACTTTTTTTTTGGCCTTTTTTAATACCTTAACAAAAAGCATGCTGATGTGGCATCATGACGTGACCCTAAAATTAAATTTTTTAAGCAGGTGAGTTGCTAAATAAACTGCTGTACAAAATTGGGGCTGATTTGAAATTGCATGTAGGATTTTGAGAAACACGAAATTAGGGTGCTCCACTATAGGCCCCTCTCCCCTAATCAACGAGCCTTAATGCCATAAGTATAAAAAAAAAAAAAGCATTTTAATAAAGCTTACATATCACCATATGAGGAACACGGATACCACAAACATAGAAAACAGTCTCAAACCATCAGAACAACCAAACGATCATGAGCTTACCCCATCAGCTGTTTCCAGTCCTTGAGAAAACATCATGAAAGCTAACTAAAGCTTTTGGAGCAACCAAATGATCATAAACTTCCTCTTATCAACTAATTCCAGTGCTCGACGAAAATACCTCACATTTGAATTTACAAAACATTTGCAATTACATCGACATTGTAAAATTTACACCTAACGAGTAGACCAAACCTAATTTAGGTGATTCCTGTTTATTCACGATCAGAATCTAAATGAGGTCCTGAGTCAAGTAAAAGAGGCATTGAGCTGATCGACCTACTAGGACGCGAGCAGGGAGTTGCATTCACTTCTGAAGGAGCGGTGAATACCATGCTAGCCATTCCGCCGAAAGTCGACCTTGAGGATGATGTCAGGGCATCAGGGGGAACATGATCACCATACACAGCTACAGGGAACTTGAGAGGGAGATGAAGCAACTCAGCTCCTCTTTTCAATATACCCACCACTTCTTCCATAGTCGGTCTGGCATTGGGATCTGGGTGAGAACATAACAATCCCACTTTCATTAGCCGTTCCATTTCCTCACCATTGAAATTTCCACCCAGTTTACTGTCTGCTGCATCAAGAATTGTGTGCTGTCCATACAAGTGCCAAACCCACTCCACGACTCTGCAATTGTGTTCGATCAAGCTCCAGTCCCTCGGTGGCCTTCCACATGCAATTTCGAGACTGAGAGCTCCAAAGCTGAACACGTCCATCTCTCGGGTGGCCTTCCCCGTTGTTAGGAACTCCGGTGCTATGTACCCAATTGTACCCGCTGCCGTGGTGGTATGGCCTTCTTTCTCGCGTTCCACCATCCTGGCAAGGCCAAAATCCCCCAGCTTTGCTTTGAAATTAGAGTCCAGTATGACATTGCTGGCCTTGATGTCTCTGTGCACCACACTCTCATGCCGATCCTCGTGAAGATAAACTAGAGCGGACGCTACATCACAGGCTGCGCTGTATCTTCGATCCCAATCCAGTGGAGTTTCTGGCTTTCCAAAAATATATTTGTCCAGACTACCATTTGGGAGTAACTCATAAACCAGAAGCAAGTCACCCTTTCGATGGCACCATCCCAGAAACTTAACGAGATTATGGTGAGTTAGCTTACTGTTTATGCTAATTTCTGTTTCGTATTCACGTTTCCCCTGCTTGGAAGACGGAGATATTCTCTTTATTGCCACAGCTTCGTTCGTGCCGGGCAAAGTGCCTCTGTACACAAAGCCGAAGCCGCCGACTCCAATCTTTTTGTCGTCGCTGAAATTGTTGGTAGCGGAACAGAGCTCAGCATAAGGAAATTCATGAGCAGATTGCGCTGCCTCGCGAAGCGATTTGTTGAGCTCCTCATCGCTCTCCTGGCCGTTGCTCCCAACACCACCGCGCTCCTGATTGCTTTCTCTTGTCTTGATATACCATCTGCTTCCAACCAAGATCAAACCACATATGGTAACCAAACTGGCGAAAGCGGATATCAATATGATCTTTACAGAAGAATTATTTCTTTTCATTTGTCCTGGGCCAGTAACATTAACGTGTGGAGCCGGGCTTGGAAAATTAACTTCTGGAGCTGTAGCTGGGGTTGAAATTTTCCAGGAATACTGACATGAAAAATTCCAAATGTAGACTGTGTGAGTCTCAATTGCTTCCCCAGTGGACGCGGAAAAGCCAACCTTGACGTTCTGTGGAAGATACTGTCGCAGATCTATATCGTACCACAAGACTGGGCTTCGTGGTTTAGCAGGAGTAGTGCCATGGGGATTAAATAAAATAAACACTTGAAGCTGATCTACAGTGCCATCGTAATCCACCCATGCGTCCCATTTTTCTCCGTTGTTGAGGGTAGCGTTGCCGAAAAGATCATATACTGAGACGGTTTTCTTAGATTTCCTGCTGTTGACGTCAATTCCCACATGGTTATCGTCGGGATCGAATTGACCATTGTTGAATGTGTCGAACTCCACGGCCACAATCTGATTCGATGTATTTCCATCTGTTGTGTTCGTAAAGAGGCCAAGATATTCTCCCGGACTAGAGTTCGAAATGTTCAATCCAGTAGGTGCGAGGAAGAAAGTGAGTCCATCACCTGTCGCCTTTTTGTCGGAGGCCTTAGACATGACGAATTGAAAATGGGTAGAAAAATTTACCATAGCTTGAGAAGAATTATCCCACAGAGGAATGAAATCAGTATAAACTACCCATCCAAGGCTCGAGTCTAGGCCGGAGTTTATTTTATCCCTGGTGAGCTGTATTTCGTGGTCAGAAATGGAAGCATCTCCTGACTCCGTCATGTTGATCTGGGGAGGAAACTGAAAGCTAATAGCTCCTTCATCTGCCCCATGAATTGAAGAAGAGGAGGCACTAATACAGACGATTAGTAATCGGACTAACTGAATTTTATGGAGATTAGCCATCTCAACCAGTCTGTTATGCAAATGGCTAACAAAGTTACATTATTTGTGCAGGGAGGGTTCTGAAAAGGGCCAGCAGCCCATGGTCAAACTGCCCGATGGCTCTAGGATCTGCCTCGTGGCACTGAAATTTATATTATTTGAAACTGTAGCTTCATTTTTTCTTTTTGTCAAATGGAATAGATATAAATATCACGGACAAACAATCAACTATTTGGAATGCACTGAGTTTCTTTGAAGCCAACAAGTTTGACTAGGGAAAGAGCATGCAACCTTCCTTCAATATTATCGTATCTCAGAAGGTCAGTCTTCATATTAATAACACATATTTGAAATTGCACGTTATCTATGGCCGGCCTCTACTCTTTAAGAAATGTTTGAACATGAGAAAAAAATGATAACCCTAGTTTTCGATGTCACTTTTGATTTTGATGTCAATTAGAGCGTAGCGTTGAGGTCATTTTAAGAGAGACCAATTTGGTTTCTCTTTATTGTCTTGCATACATGTCTAAAAGGAAAATGATTTTTTAAAAGATTGTTATAAGTTTTTAAAAGATTGATTTATCTTAAATTAATAAGAATTATAGAAATAAGTATAGTTTTTTATTTAATAAATCATACTTATCAGTTAATGTAATAATATTGAGTGATGACAATAAATATAATCGATAAGGGATTTAGATTGTAATAATATTGAGTGATGACAATAAATATAATCGATAAGGGATTTAGTTTCATAATCGATGAATACATTACATTAATAAAGATCTTGAATTTTGATTGTCTTTATTTCAAGAAATATCATCTTTCTATTTTATGGTCCTTATTTTTAAGATTAAATATCCTTAGCCTCATTACTTTATTTTAATTTTAATTTTCATCTTCACATTTTTAGTTTAAGAATGTCAACTTTAGGTTGCATTATTTTTAAAAAAAATCATTCAATGTCAAAGTTGTTTGCTAGAGTCTAACACTAGTGGGATGCATATTAGAATGGTCATATTAACTTGGTATTTGTGAACCTATCAAGAACTGCAAACTTTAGGATTGATCAATATTTTCTTAGTCTAGTAGTCAAATTTTAGTTTTAGTGAAGCTTTAGATTTTTCTTGTGATTTTTAAGTTGTAGAATTTTAACTAGATATTGAAACTTGGACTTTTCTCATCAATTTACACACATAGATGTAATGAAGCAATCAAACCTTGAGTTTCAGAATACTTAACTTCTATACATTCTTAGAAAATTCATAGGTGATGTAAATCCACATTCAAAACCCAAATCCTAACTAATTAGAGCATTAGACATCAATAACTAATTTACAAGAATACAAACATGTAACAAAATATTGAACTTCAAGATTGATGAAAAATAACTACTTGCAAGTGCAAACAAGATTTCAAACCTCACAACTCCTTATTTCCTTGTACTATCTCATTCCATTGTTTATTTTGACAAGAATTTTGGACATTTAAATTATGTTTGATCACCCTACTACCATTGCTATTCTGAATTTGAGGTCAAAGCTTGGACATTTTAGGGTTCTACACTATTGTTCAAGTTAACTTTCCTAATTCTCTATCTCATAAAGTTTCATTAATTTTTTAATTATTATTTTTATATTATGCTAAGTGAAATACTTGATTTCATAGGATTTATAATCCATTGTATAATTTTATTTCTTAGAATTTTCTCCTTTTGAGTAAAACCATTGTTTAAAGAGTGTAGATTAAAAATAAAATTATAATCCATACACTCTATTAGGCTACAACATAGTTTCCATATTAATAAACTAAGTTGCATTTTTTCACTATAGTCCCAATTCATTAAATTTAGTAATTATACCCTCAAACCCCTAGATCTATTTGGTATTAGGATGTTTAAATGAAGAAATGGTGGCACTGAAAGAGATTTTGAATTTTTATTGCCTTTCTTTTCAGAAATGTGATTTTTCTATTTTTTGGGCCCCCATAACATGCCTCTCTTATCTATTCTTTTAAAATTATAGAACCTTGTTTTAATTTCTTTTTTTTTTTCCTTTTGTTTTAATGTCTATATTTTTGGTTTACGAATGTCAAAGATTAGGTTATATTCTTTTTTGGTAGTTTAGTTCAATATCAAATTTATTTTCTATTGTTTAAAAATATTTGTATTGGTGTTAAAATGGGCTTATTAAGGTACCTCAGTATTCATAAACTTTTCTTGGTTTAAGACTACAATTTTACTTGTAGTTTTTTTGAGTTGTAAGATTATGAACAAACCATGAAACTTGGAAATCCTAGTCAAAATATTTTTTTCTATCCAATTTATGCACATAATTATGAAATCAAACCTTGAACCTTGAAATGCTTAAGAATAAAGCATTTTCAACAAATTTGTAGGAGTTGTAAATATTCATTAGAATTTTAGACTTTTAAATTATGCTTGACTTCTGTAGAACCATTTCTATTTTAAATTTATGTTGGAAGCTTGAACATTTATGGATTCTACACTATTGTTAATGTTACATTTTGCTAGTTCTATCTCCAATATCTTTTCCAATTTTTTTTTTTTTTTTTCTTCTTTCTTTTAGGATATGCAAAATAATTGATTTCATTTGATTGTTGGTCATTTGTCCAATTTTGTGTCTTAGAATTTTATTCTATTGATTAAATATAAAATATAATCCATACACTGGTTACAAACTATTTTTATCATTATGTTGTATTTGGTCACTAAAATATTAGTTACTTAAATGTAGTGCAAGACTTGCAGTTGTTTTCCTTCCTTGTTTCTTAGGTAAATCAGCCCTCAATTTTGTAGAGAAAGAATATTTAGAATATTTTTAGGGTTTAGAATGGTAAGCTAGCATAAAATATTTGGAATTAAAATGTCAAGATCTATAGATTGTATCTAAAATATATTTGGTAGAAGATCTTGATAATTCATAGAATTCTTCTAGTTCAATATTCAAGGTGATTGAATGAGTTTTTGACCCGGTTATAGTATTTTTGCATTTACAATTGAGTTTGAATAGCATCATCAAAATATAATTTTTCATAGTTTTGAAAGTGTAACAAGTATTGATAATTGATTATCAATCTCCAGTTTACATTTTCTTGTCACTAGATGAGTTTTCTGGTTGTGGCAAAAAAAATGTTGAGTGCTTGTGATCTAGGCCATATTACATAGGAGCCCCAAATTTTAGTTTGTTGTTCAAATTTTGATAATTATATAATATTATGTAGCAAATATAAATGCTCCCTATAAATTTTCATCACTTTCAAACTTAATTTGAACTCATGATGTAATTCATATCATTTCAACTAAAATACTATTAATTCTCAATTTGAATTTTTTAATTGAAAACATTTTTTTAATTATTCTGTTTTACTAAATTTTGTGGGTTGAAAAATTAATTATTAATGTTCATTATTTCCCATTAAGGATGTGTTGGAAAATTGAATGCTCCTGAGCCTCTTGCTCTTATGTCAGATCCCCTGCTCCACCTACCTATCAGGAGCCCCCAATTTCAATGGTAGTTTTTGGGATCTTCATCCCTGCACCTGCTGATAGCCACTAAAGTAAATATGGTAGAAATTTTTTAATTCCTAATTTAATGCTAGTAGGTGATTTTGAATTTGAGAGGGAGTGTTAAGAAAATGTTTATAACTCTATCAGTTGAGAAAACTTGGTTGGAGAAGTTAAATTCCTGAGTAGTAGCAGCCTGAAGGGAATTTTTTTTTCTTTGTGTGATTTAGAGAAGGTTCAGGATAGCAGCAACTATTTGTTGTTTTGTGTTTGAGTAGTGTTTGCTCCTGAAGACCTCTATGTAGCTCTTGTCAGTTGAGCTTCTAGCAGCTCCTAAATTTTTTTCTATGTGTCTGCTTGAGCAATTCATGAAGCTCCCAGACGTTTGAAGTCTGTAGCTTAGAGTTTACTTTTAGTAGTTTATGTTTAATCTTCAATGTATCTCCATTTCTAGCTCAGTTAATACAAAAAAGAAAAATATTGCATGCCAAGATTTGTCTCCTATGTTTTGTGCTTCCACATTTGTTTGTGTATTTCTAGTTTGGCTAGAAAATAGAGCAGTAGCTTTTTGTTTTCTATGCAATCAAAATTTTTGACATGCTATCAAAGCCATATGCCCCATTTCCTTGTGAGTTAGGACATTTATTTTTTATGGGTATTAAGTTTTTTTCTGTAGGAAACATGGTTGGAGAGGAAGGAAAGAGGTGGTAACAACCACCATCCTTTAATGGACATAACTATGATGTTTTGGAAAAGAAGATGAAGACCATTATGGTCGCCAATGATTTGTGGGAGATTTTGGTCAATGGATTCAATGATGTAACTAACCTAGTAGCCTATGTTGTGCTCATAAACAACCAGAAGAACCAGCTAAAGGAGTTGAGGAGGAAAGATGCTAAGACATTGAGTTTGATAGAGGCAACCTTGATAGAGGCCATTTTTCCCAGAATAGCAACGACTAACTATGCAAAGGAAGCTTGGGAAATCCTCTAGATCAATTATAAAGGGACTAACAAGCTTAAATTAGTGAAGCTCCAAATATTTTGAAGAGAGTTTGAGATTCTTGAAATGGACAATGAGTATATTTTTATTTTTCACACAAGACTCTCAAGTTTAGTAAACTAGTTGAGAGTGAATGTTGAGATCATAGATGATTAGAGGATTGTGGAAAAAATCCTCAAGAGCTTACCCACGAAGTTTGATGCAGTAGTGATTGCCATTGAAAAGGAAACAAATCTCACAACATTATCTATTGATGAGCTACTAGGTTCTCTACAAACCCATGAATATCGGCTAAATAGGTCTGCTACTTCCTCCCAAGAGCAAGCTTTTAAAGCTCAGTCAAATGCAAGAGGCTGGGGAAAGGTAGAAATAGCTCTAGACATGGTAGAGGAAGATCTAGACATGGTAATGCTGGAGAAAAAAGCTCAGGATGAACAAACATCCAAGAGGGAGCAAGTAGCTCTCAGACCAACTCCCGAAGAGGCAAGAAAAATAGCAGTTCAAACCAAAAGAATGACAAGAGTAATGTTGAATTCTACTACTATCATAAGTTCAACCATTATGCAAGTGAATGTTGGGCAAAGTAGTGTGATCAGTCAAAACAAAATGCAAATGTGGCTGATTCAAATGTGGGTGAAGGAAACTAGTCCACAGCCTTCATCATGTGCAACATTGGTGAAGAAGTCAGCCGAAAAGTCTGGTATTTGGAAAGTGGTTGCAACAACCACATGAGTGGTAATGAAAGTCTCTTTTCTTTCATTGATAAAAATGTAAAGTCTGAAATTAGAATGGGGAACAATGGAGTAGTTCCAATTGTGGAAAGAGGATCTATTATGATCCGCACCAAGCAAGGTGAGAAGAAGGAAATACAAAATGTATTTCTTGCTCCTGGGTTAAAGCATAACCTCATAAGTGTTGGATAGCTAATCCAAAATGGATACAAAGTGCTAATGGAAAGGGTCAATGTGTCATTTATGATAAGAATGACATGAGAAAGGTATTTGTAGTAGTTCAAATGACAAAGAACTAGATGTTTCCATTGAAAATTGAGACGTGCTTCTCATCTCAGTCCATTGTTGCACCTCTCATGAATGGAAAATGTACAATAGTACATCAAATAGCTCTCAAGAGCACCATTTAAGACCCCTCCAAGCTATAGCATCTCAGGTATGGACATTTAGGCTATGTTGGTTTAAGTATTTTGTCTAAGAACAAAATGATTGATGGTTTTCCAAGGATAATAAAGCCTAATGTTAGATGTGAGGCTTGCATTTTAGGAAAGCAACATAGGGAACCCTTCAATCGGGCAACTCTACAAGAGAAATAGCACCATTGGAGTTGTTGCCCATGGATTTGGTAGGCCCTATGTAAATCATATCTATTGGTAAAAAAAGGTTTTTTATGACCTTTATTGATGATTACAGCCGTAAGACATGGGTCTACTTTTCGCAACATAAATCTGAAGCATTTGATAAGTTTTTACTTTTTAAGGCCTAGGTTGAAAGAGAGAGTGGACATGTGCTTAAGGTCCTAAGATTAGATCATGGAGTAGAGTATACCTCTAATTTTTTTGTAATTTTTTACAAGCGAGATGGCATCAAGAAGCAGCCAATAGCCAGCTATACTACATAGAAAAATGGAGTGGCTGAAAGGAAGAATAGGACCATTGTGGAGATGGTAAGGAGCATGATGAAAGCAAAGGAGCTCCCAACTGAATATTGGGGAGAGGCTATAGCAACATCTATTTATCTAATAAATAGAATTCCAACAAAGCAGTGCATGACAAGATACCTCAAGAGGCATGGACAAGATGCAAATGGACGGTTGAGCACTTAAGAGTGTTCAAGTGTGTAGCATATGCACATGTGCCCAAAGAAAAGAGGCAGAAATTGGATGACAAGGGTGAAAAGTGTATTTTCATGGGCTACAGTGAAGATTGCAAATCTTATTGGTTGTATAGCCTAGTCACCAAGAAAATCATCATTAGCAGAGATGTGGAGTTCTTAGAAGAAGAATCTTGGGACGGTCTGACAGCTCCTGACAGCTCCCGACCACCCCTGACAACTCCTGAAGAAGCAAAAACAAAATAGGAAGAAGAGTTTGTAGAAGCTCCTAAAAGCATTGGTTGAGCTCCTGAAAGCTCTGAAAGAGCTACTCAAAGCTCCCGACAGTTCCTGAGGGCTCCTAAAGTGGGAAGATAGTCAATAAGATAATAAGGAAGATAGTTATAGTAAGCCAGAGGATTGGCTTCTGAAGGTACCAATCGAGCTCCTGAAAGCTCTTGATAGCTCTTGGAAGCTCTTGAAGTGAGTAGATAGAAAGGCAAGCAGCCAAAGATAGCTAGAAGATTGGCTCCTGAAGAGCTCCTAAGAGCTTCAGAAGAGCTCTTGAGAGCTCCTGATAGCTCCTGAACCTGCCTGTTTAGTAGAGTAGTAGTAGTAGTGAAAATTTAGACCCCACTCTTGCCTCCCTAATGCCAAAGAAGACCAAGATTCTAAGGGAGATCTACTAGAATGAAAGGTATGATGAAGAATTTGATGAGTGTGAATTTTGCATTGTTTTCTCATAGTGATCCGATTTATTTTAAGGAAGCCATGAAAGAGGCGAAATGTTGTGAGGCCATGGATGAGGAGATAGATGTAATAGAGAGAAATGACACATGGGTGTTAACTGATTTTCCTCCCAATAAGAAAATTATTGGGGTGAAATGGTTCTACAAGACCAAACGTAATGCCAAAGGAATAATAGAAAGGCATGAGGAAAGATTAGTTATCAAGGGGTACAAACAACAGTTTGGAAGAGATTATAATGAGACATTTTCCCCTATTGCAAGGATGGAGACCATGTGGGCAGTCATAGCAATCGCAACTCAGCACAAGTGGAAGGTGTTTCAAATGGATGTGAAGTCTTCCTTCCTTAATGGAGTGTTGAAAGAAGAGGTTTATATGGAGCAACCATTCGGATATGAAGTCCAAGGTCAAGAACACAAGGTGTATAGGGTAAAGAAGGATCTTTATGGGCTGAAGCAAGCTCCACGGGCATGTATAGTAGGATTGACTTATATTTGATGAACAATGGATTTAACAAAAGCGATGGTGAGTCCACTCTTTACATCAAGGTAGCAAATGGTAAGATTTTGATTATTATCTTGTATGTTGATGATCTAGGTTTTACTAGGGATGATGATTTCCTTATTGTTGATTTTAAAAAGGCCATGAAAAGAGAATTTGAAATGATAAATTTAAGTCCCTTGAGATACTTTCTAAGCATAGAAGTAAAACAAATGCATGATGGTATATTTATCTCTCAAGAAAAATATGCAAATGAGATATTGAAGAGATTTAAAATGCTTGAAAGAAAGCCTACCTCAACACCAACAACCATAGATCTAAAGTTAAGCAAGGAATATAGCAACAACAATGTGGATCTGACCATGTTTAAGAGTTTGGTTGGAAGCTTAATGTATTTAAGAACAACTAGGCTTGATATAATGCATAGTGTGAGTCTTATTTCTAGGTTTATGGAGACTCCAGGGGACGCCCATTGGTAAGTAGGTAAAAGAATTCCGAGGTATGTGAATGGCACCAAAGGATATGGCATTTTGTACACAAAAAAAAAGAGTTTGGGATAGTTAGATACACAGACAGTGATTGGGTAGGAAGCTTGGATGATAGGAAGAGCACATCAAGGTATGTGTTTCACTTGGGTTTAGGAGTCAATTCATGGAATTCCAAGAAACAACCCATAGTTTCCCTATCTATAGCAGATGCTGAGTATATAGCAGCGAATGCAGTAGCATGTCAAGCTATTTGGTTGAGAAGAATCTTGGCAAATTTGAAGGAAGAACAAGAGGATGGAACAATAATCTTTTGTGACAATGTTTCCTCAATAGCCTGGATGAAAAATCTTGTGTTTCATGGAAGAAGTAAGCACATTGAAATCAAGTATCATTTTATTAGAGAATTGGTTGAGAATGGTGAAATTAAAATGGCATTTTGCAGGTCTGAGTAGCAACTAGTAGACATATTCACCAAGCCTTTGAGCAAAGACAATTTTTAGTGCCTAAGGAGCAGATTGGGCATTGTTGATTTAGATCAGGATTGATCATATTCGTCGACTCATGACCAAGGGGGAGTGCTGGAAAATTGAATGCTCCTAAGCCTCCTCCTCTCATGTTAGATTCCCTACTCCACCTACCTATCAGGAGCCCCCAATTTTAACGATAGTTTTTGGAATCTTTATCCCTACAGCTCTTGATAGCCACTAAAGTAAAAATATGGTAGAAAATTTTGAATTCCCAATTTAATGCTGGTAGGTGATTTTGAATTTGAGAGGGAATGTTTGGAAGACAAAGGGAATCAAAGCAGATTACTCTGTCATTTGAGAAAACTCGGTTGGAGAAGTTGAATTCTTGAGCAATAGTAGTTTGGACGGAATGCTTTTGTTCTCTATGTGATTCAAAGAAGGTTTAGAACAACAACAGTTGTTTGTTGTTTTGTGTTTGAGTAGTGTTTTCTCCTAAAGAGCCCAATGTAGCTCCTATTAGTTGAGCTCCTAGTAGCTCTTGAAGTTTTTTCTGTGTGTCTAGTTGAGCAGTTCATGAAGCTTCCAAAAGTTTGAAGTTTGTAGCTTAGATTTTGCTTTCAGTAGTTTATGTTTAATCTTTAATGTATTTCCATTTCCATCTCAGTTAATACAAAAAAGGAAAATATTGCATGCCCAGATTTGTCTCCTGTGTTTTTTGCTTCGACACTTGTTTGTGTATTTTTAGTTTGATTGGAAAACAGAGCAACAACTCTGTGTTTTCTTTGCAATCAAAAACTTTGACAAGATAGGCATAAAAAAATAAGGAACTAGATGCTAAGTCACTCTAAATTTTAAACGGTTAAAGGGTTTGATTTTATTGATTTCTCCCCTGCAAAAAAAAATTATGAGTGAATAGTAGATTAATGCTAGGTGGGTACTCCATATTTCATCACATATTTCTTCTCCAGCACAACTTTGAAAAGATCCTTCATCCCCAAGTTGCGGTAAGATGAGATTGGGAGCTGGAATATAACGGAGGCATGTGGTGGGGTGTTCAGGTGAGTTTGTAAGATTATAAATTGAAAGAAAAGAGGGATCTAACATCTAACATCTCCCAAAAAAATTCTTCCTTCCTCACATCTCTGTTAGAGATGTTTTTGTATTAAATTGTTTAAACTACTATTTGGTTTACCAATGACTATGGTTACTGGTTATGTAGTTTTGTTGGCAGTTATAAAACTATATCTCCCTGTATAAATGTTGTTACATTTGCTCTAATAAAAGGATCATTGAGCATTGTATCTGTTATATCGTTATGAGAGTAGTTGAAAGATCAAAGACATGGCTCCTCTAACTACTCAGGATCGCAATGATAAAGGCGTTGACAGGGTTGCATTTCATGTCGACCTTCCTAAGATTGTTGTTGGGCACAAAGCCGAGCCAATGATTCTTGTTGTTTTTATCGCGCATGGAAACAACAATGTAGATGTTTTCGCTGTCCATTTACAAATAAAAAGGCATTTCAGATTATAATCATCAGGTTCCTTGAATATTTAAATCTTTCCAGCTTTTTATTTCACATTTCAAGGTTTTTATGGGAGAGAGTGAAATATGATATTTACCTAGCTAAGTGAGGTGAAGCGCTGAATTCTTTCAAGTATCCCAAACTGTAAGAATGTCTGTGTAGGGCTCGAAGATGAGCGACTATGAGTAAGGCTCCCTCAATTGATGATGTAGAAAACACGTTCTCAAGGGTAATTGCCTGTGCTATGCAAATAGAGGATCACTTATCCTTTAGCAGGATGGGATACCGACTACGCTAACTATTTGAAATGTTATTATTGATATGCATTGGGTTGGAACAAGCTGCTATTCAAGGTATTCAAGTCAGTAACTTGATGGATCATGGCATACAATTGTAAATTTCTTCGATGGATCTTGGCATATAATTGTAGATTTCTTCCTTCGAATTTGGGCTTGAAGAGTCACTGTGGTTGGAAGGAGTTGCAGATTGTGCGTGATTGATATATTTTGTTTGAAGTGATAAAGTTGGTATTAGTTAGAATTTTTAAATGGAGATTCTATTAGAAAAGTATTTTGGATTCAATTGTTATGTTTGGAGATTGAAAATTCAAATGCAATTAATAAATAAAAAGTTATGGGAAATAGTAAATAGAAAAGGAAAACCAGTTACACATAAAAATAAGTTATTGGATTGCAATAGTAAAGATGATAATTCAAAAACTATTATTGCTTTTGGTCTTTCAACTCTGAATTACATCACATAAATAAATAATCTAAATAAATTGTTTGGAGAAAAACACTTATGCATAGTTTTCTATAAAAAATCATTTATTCAAGTTTAAAATGGAAGACATAATAACAATGTCAAATCACATAAGTAATATGAGAATATGTGGTGTCACATTAGCGGGAATTTTGGATAATCTAAATAAATTGTTTGGAGAAAAAACACTTCATGCATAGTTTTCCATAAAACATCAATTATTCAAGTTTAAAATAGAAGACATAATAACAATGCAAAATCACATAAGTAATATGAGGTCTCTCATTAGACAATAAAAAACTTCAAGGCTCCAATTAATGATGATGATGCTAACACTATCATGTTAAACATTTTTCCATTGAAATACAATAGTGCTATTTTTATGATCAATGAAATGACTTCTTAAACCTTCGAAGATATGACTTCAGCCCTTTTAGCATAACAAGAGTGAACAAGTAACTTTACTTCGAAGAACCTGGGGATGACCCTGAAGATGAAGCTCCACCTACCAATAATCTGAGTAAAAAGGAGTTGTCAATGGTTTTGGGAGAAGATCTCTTGAAGATTTGGTTAGAAGTGAATAGGATGAAGAAATGGTTGGTGATGACCAACCGGTGGTCAAAGATTCGAAGGACAAGGAAGTGGAAGGACTCTTGAATATTGAATGTGAAGTCAATGAAGTGGTAAGAGAAGTCACGAAAGGGATGGATGAACAGCCTATGGAGGAAAGGGTCAAGGAGATGCAGGATAATGACAGGTCCCTTGATTTTTATGTTACACAATTCCAAGAACTATAGTACAAAGTGCATAAGATGGACAAGACCTTCAATAAGTTAACAACAATCACTTTGGGCATTATCTGAAAGGCTAGCTTCGGCATGGTGAGTGGTTAAAATAAAGCTAGAAAAGGCCATTAGAAGAGGAAAGCCTCTTAGGCTATTGAGGAGCAACTGGACAAAGAAATGATCGGATCTATGGAACAAAGCAATGAGGTGTTGGAAAAACTAGAGCAAGAATGAAACCTAATCTACTATCAGAAAGAGTAATTTGGGTCTTTTGGGTCTATTTTTTTGGTTTCTTGATCTTTGTTATTACTGGGCCTATGTGCCCCTTGATCAATTAGATTTGGTTATGTCTTTAGGACTATTGCTTTTTGTTGGTGTACATAATTTCTACTATTTTTGGATGTTTGGTGTTGGTCTTGCTGCAAGGTGCTAGTTGGTTTTGCATCTTTATTGTTTTTTTGTGTTGTTTTGTTGGCCTATAGGCCTTGTTCGTGTTTTTTGGTTGGGTTTAGGGGCCCTTTCTCCTACTTTTGTTACCAAAAACAAAAGAGAACAAGTATAAAAGAAACAAAATTTGATTCTCAACAAGAGAATGCATTAGATTCATAAAAAAAAATAATACAAGATCAAGTACAAACAAAGAAGAAATTATTTTTTTTACTGTAAGAAAAAGGGTCACATAGCTTGGTCTTGTAGAATTTGAGCTAGTGATGTTCTTAAAGGAAAACTCAAAGATCAAACAAATGAAGCTAATTTAGTCTATGTTAAGGATGAAGATTCACTACATGATGATGCTTCTGTTAATGAGTATTTTTTTTAAGGTACTAAGAATGAATTTGTACTTTGAGCCTTCACTATTGGAGGCTAGAGGCACTATAGGCTCAAAGACACTTCATAATTTCAAGTTAGCTTCTCACTTTGAGATGATACTTTGCATGAGAAGAATTTTCTTTTCTATTTTTCTTTCCTTTTAGCTTTCCTCACTGATGCTAATGGATTTGAAGAATAAATATATTGTTGTGTTTGATTTTTGGAGACAGGTAAGGGATTTGGTGTTGAAACTCACTGGATAACTATCCAACAAGTTCATGAGATTGTGATTAATAGTTATACCCTTATGAGGGTCAAGCAACAATTTGATGGAGCTCTATGAGTGCAAAGATCAATATGGACTTTTATCCTATAATTTGAGAATTTGTAGTTTGTGAGTGTGAAGAAAAGAGAACTTTGGAATTCATCTTGAAGCTACACCATTTCAAGGGTCATGAGGTAGCTTGATGGAGTTCCACTTAATTTGAGATTACTTTTTCAAAGAAAAATCTTCTCAAGAATGCATATTTATTTTATGTATTCAACAATCTTTGTTATGTAAATTAAAGGGGGGTCTCTTAAAAATATGAAATTTAGTTTCAAGAGTTCATTTGCAATTAAAATGTAATAAAAAGGGGAATGCTAGTGTATATATTTGTAGTATAATATTTAAACTATTGTTTAGTTTACAAATAGTTATGGTTGCTAGTTATGCAAATTTTTAGCAATTATGTAACTATACCTTCCTATATAATTGTTGTTGTATTTAATATAATAAAACAATTATCAAGCATTTTATCAATTAGTCTCAACACAAAAAGGACACTCAAGCACGCTAAAAATTCTCTATGGAATGGAAAAATACCCAAAAATAGTTTTCCCACATATGAGAGTGTTTTAAAATGCTTCTACATGATTTAAGATGCATTTGCATGATTTAAAATACCCAATATTAAATATAATGAGTTATGAAGGTTTTGCATGCCCAAAGATGGTTTTAAATGCCTTGTATAAGCTTCAAAATATACAATAGAGGTTTTTCACATATGGAAATGATTGAAAATTCTTTGCACATAGTGAAAACATCCTAACTCAATTCTAAAAGATGTCATCTTAGATTTGAAATGCCGCAACTCAATAAAATGGCACATGTATATTCTTCAAATAAACTAGTATCATTAAAGTATGTTGAAGGATGTAGAAAGTATGTGATCATAAAAATGCTATATGAATGTTTTAAATTTGACAAAATATTTGATGTAGGTTGAATTTTTAGTTGCAAGTGAAGAGATTGGTATTAGGAAGTCATTTCATTCACCTACAAGGTGAGGAAAAGGCTAGTAAACAAAATTTAAAAAAGGGAAAAATGTTGCATGATAATTGCAACTAAAATTGGAAAACCATTTTTAAATTTACCTAAATGTGGGAAATATTGAAGAGTTTAAAAGATACCATGGCATACTCTTTCATGTCCATTTAGCTACAAAATCAAAGGGCCCAACATTTTCTAAATGTCATTCCTAGGTCCAACTTGAGTTGCTTCTTTGTCTATAAAAGTATTTTTCTAGGAATTGTAAAGGTTGGCTTATGAGTATTGAGAATCACACCATGATTTGTACCAATTTAGGTCTCTATGTTGGTAAATATCAAATACTAGTGTGCAAGAACCATTGAAATTCCACTGAGAAATGAAACATAATATTTCTTTTGATCCATAAAAGTAGTCTAGGGGGTTGTACCCATATATTAATCAGGACAAAATATGAACATTATAGAGAGCGAGGAGATAAAACTAACTCTCGAGAAATAAACTTCTCCATAATGACAAAATTGGAGCCAAAAACCCATCCCATTCGGCCTTTCTATTCCCTTCCTAAGTATGAGCATTACAAAGATTAAAAAATGGCATATCAACAAGCCTAACACACCAGATACAGACTCCAAAACAACAAATTTGGACCAGGATTATCCTTAACTTTACACTTGTTGACAATCCCCATTCTCTTTCGGTGAATTTTAATTGCTTTTAGAGCCTGGGCATAGATGCATGTTGTGGTAGGCTACCATACCTTTGCTCAATTTTTTCTTTTTCCTTTACACCACCTCCCAAGCATTAGTGCCATCAACTCCAAATTGTTGGGGAAGTCTAGGTGTTGTAGGCGGTGAATCCTCACCCTACAAATGGGTTGAATATTGTCATTTGGTAATACTTGAGCATCCAAAACTTCAGTTGTTGGACCTAGTACCCCCCCAACTAGAGCCTATTGGGGGACATGTGCATGTTCATTTTCCTTCATGGAATTTCCCTCTGATGCAGGAGAGTCTTCCATAATGGGATCATTCCCTTGGTCAATCGGTTTATGTGCACCCAAGTTGTCACTAATTTCCCCATGAACATTTGTGACATTTGAATCCATGGTGTAATGTTTAGAAGTTGCATCTTTCCACCATGTGGTAGAGTGTGATTCTTTTGATTTGAAATAGGGGCAATACACAACAAGGTGGCTGGTGTTGAAGCACCATTGACATCAGAAAGGGAGACCTTCATAAACAAGGCTTGAGCCTAGCTATAACCATCCACTCTAAGAATTATTTTTACAGGGAGATCTTTGGAGGTATCCAAATTTACCAAAATCTAAGTGAAAGTAGTGTGCATGAAATTTTAATATTCTATATCAATAGCTAGGTGGTTGCCCAAAGTATCCCCAATTTCTTCAAAAAGCATGCATTGCTCTAGAAATGAAATGGGAGATTTGGGAGTTGCACCCACACTGGCATGATATTGTAAGATTATGTGCATGGGTTAAAGTTGGGGTGCCAAGGTTTGGACAGCAGAAGATGTTTGATCCCAATACCACATATTACAAAGGACAGTGTTATGATTCTCTGCTTCATCAGAAACAACGATAAAAAAAAAACCCACACTTCGCATCTTTTAACAATGTTTTCTAGGTATTGATGATCCATTGATGTAACTCAAGAAGGCAAGGGAAAAAATGGCTAAACCTACAAATTAGACCATGCTCTGCAAAGAATTCATGACTTTCTTTAATTTCATTTTTAACTTCATCAACAAAGTTTAAATCGATGGGCTTATTAATGGTTTGAATAGGCCTGCACCAATCATAACAATCCTTGTTGGGCTCCCTGCCACCATATTTACCTTCCAGAGATTTTGAATCCCTCCGTGTCGAATCACACCCAATGCCTTTATCCTGCGTCCCAAGGTCCTGAGCTACCCATGGAGCATGCCTTTGTTGTAGATCAGGGGGCGACAGAGGAGGGTTTTAGTGATAAACCCCATCACCTCGAGCCCTAAAATTGCCAAAATCTGTGAGCAAGGGGTGAGGATTAGGGTTTAGGTCGCGAGACAAGGGCACCACCGGGTGAGTGCCAGCCCCAAAGCCCTTCCGCAGCGCAAATTTGAAGTCTAACCTGGGGGGACACTGGCCCGAATTCACCTGCCCAGTAATGCGATAGCAATCAAACTCTGTCTAGGGAACAAACTCGCCAGTGTGGATCGCCTTCCAAAGTCGAGGAGATCTTCACCACCTTTGCAACCTTTGCAGCTTCCGAAACAGAGCAGCTCATTTTCGAGAACCACTTTCTCCCTCGAAATGAAACATAATATTATAAAAATATTATTTATCATTATCTATTTAGCATTGCGATGTCTATTGGTAAATCAATAGTAAGACAGTTATGGTTATTATTATGCATTATTTCTTCTATAAACCCTAACGAAGTTTCTAGGTACACACGAATGTGATTTAGTTATTTTTTCATTCTAAGAATGAAGAAAAACTTTCTTTTATGATATAATATCTTTCTAATTGAGTATGTGGGTTATACAAGTTGAGATAGGATAACTGAGAATGGGATTCATATTTATAATTTGAAGTTAGTTGAGGGTTTAGAGCTCCATCAAGGATGGAGGTTACAATCTAGATTTATCCAATTTGAAGTTATTATGTTATTTTTATATTTATGTTTAAGTTGAATTTATTTCTACAAGATTAGGTAATGGTCTTAAGTAGACTTGATCTAATCTGAAAACTCAAATATAAAAATAATGAACATCTTTTAAGTGTATAAGTTAAATAAGTGGTTTATTTGTCTTCCTATAAATACAAGGTGCAAAGAATTATGTTTTACACTTTGCAAACCTATCGTCCCTTTGCTTAATTAGAATGAAGGATATTTTTTATTATAAATTATTAACTCATAATGTTGATTAACGTACGAAGGATCATGCCTATGCATACTCAACTTAAATTTCTCTACTCATACACCTATAAATTTGTCAATCATCCACACATTTACAATCTATAGCTAAAAATAAATGTGAAACAAGCACAATATGAGTCAATAAAAGTTAATTAGTTCTATTGCAATCTGCATGTTGGACCTCTTTTTATCTTTGTAGCATTATTCCTAAAAGATTTTCATCCTTCTTTTAGACCTTCATTAGAATTACCCTCCTAGTCTTATGAAGCTCAAAGTTTAGAAGATTGGGTCTAATATTGTCCCATTAGGTTTTCATGGTGCTTAGTCCAACAATAGGGAAAATATTTAGCTAGATAATTGTGTCTCCATGTCTAGGTATTGTGTTGTCTCTTAGAGCTAAGGGTGCCAAGAAAAAGAACCAATAGATTATACCCTCAAATACTTCAATCTATTTGGTATTGAAATATCTATCCAAATTTTCATATGTGTTTTCTTATAATTGGATTCCAAAAGCCCAAGGATCTTGCAAAGGTGGAATTTCTTATCTTACATTGCACTTATATAAACTGTGTAGAATAAAAAGTATAATTATGAAAAATATATAAGAATACCCTGATATATTGAGCACCATATCATTCTAAACATTTCCAATAAATTCGTGTTGTAAATGAAATTATAATTGAAAACTTGCAAACTTGAAATTAAATCCCAAATCTCATAACCTTTTTATGTTAGAATTTCAAGTACATATTACACTAGTACGGCTGTTTATTTGGATCCCATACTTTGGATCTCTCTTACCCTTTTAAACTGGATTTTTTTACCCAATTCACAAGCATTTAAATGTGTAGTTAGCCCTAAACTCTTCAAATACATGTAATAATATTTTACAAATGAAATAATTATTATTACTTCATCTTAAACTATCAAATACCAAACTAGTCCTTATTAGAGTAGCAGTTATAGTACAGTTTTTAAACATAAACTACCAGGTTACAATTTTTTTTCCTCGTATAAATGCATTTGCAGTTCATTGGAATAATACATCAAGCATTTTTCTCTAACAGTCTGGTGTCAGAGCATATGGCGATCACTATGGCTGAGCAAAATGTTTGAAAGGGAGACATCAGAGCATGCATCGCTCCTGTGCCTAGGAGTATGAAGAGGCATGGCGATTACCTGGGTGAGAAACTTCTTATTCGAGCGTAAGCCAATACACACCCCTTCTCGAGAGAAATAAGACGGTATTTATTCACGAACCCATCTCTACTCCTCCACTCATTCCTTCCTCCTTGGGATTCGAAGCCGCATCGTCTGGGCTATCAAAACTGTTCCCATTGACTCAAAATTTATCGTATTCTTCGTAATCGTCATTGCCAGTGTAGAAATTAGTGATATTCTTTTGGCTCCATGGTATTCGATCTCAAGATATCTTCAGTCTAAAGCAGCTTGAGCTTAAGAAAGCTAATTTATAGGGGCATCTCGGCTAGTATATGATTTGGTCTCTTGGTTTTTGAGATAAAAGATGACTTGCTGGATGATATAATCAAAGGGCTGCTCGAGTGGAAGGATGGTGGATCAGTAAAATAGGCGCAAATTTTTGAGGCGGAGATTTGGGAACTGTGTGACATTGAAGAAGATATTTTTCAACCAATCCAATTTCCTGGAGCTCGAGGCTCTCCTCAAGATTTGCAGTGATATCCATGGACAATATTCTAACCTGTTAAGGATGTCTCATTGTGGTGACTTTGCACAGATACAAATTACTTGTTTTTGGGTGATTATGTTGATCGTGCTAAGCAGAGTTTAGAGACAATATGCCTTTCTTCTTGCCTAAAAGGTAAATACCCATTAAACTTCTTTCTTTTATGGGGAAACCATGAATGTACTTCCATCAACATAATGTATGGGTTTTATGATGAATGTAAACCGTGGTTCAATGTTCACTTGTGGAAATTTTTAACAGATTGTTTCACAACTGTTTACCTATTGCTGCACGTATTTATTGTAAGATTCTATGTATGCACGGGGACTTTCACCTGATTTGAGAAGTTTGGATTAAATTCAAAACATTTTTAGGCCTACAGATGTCCTAGATTGGGTCTCCTATTTGACATCCTTTGATTGAAGGTTGAAGGCATCGGAGGTCGAAGACACTGGAAAATGGAGGTTTTTTCACCATCTAAAGTTAGCTTGTATTTCTGAATTGTGTTTAGTAAGAGAGGTATATTTTTTAGTTTTTTTTCTGTTCTTTTTAATGCTGATAGATTTTAAGAATGTATATATTGTGAAATTTTTTTCTTAAGATAAGTAAAGGATTTGGTGAATTCAACATGTATTGTTGTTCAATGAGTTCACAAGGCTATGATTGAGAAATATATAATTTTGAGGGTCATGAGATATCTTGATGGAGCTCTATGAGTGCAGCTTGGTAAGGATTGTTGTCCAATATTTCAAGAATCTGTGATTCGGGAGTTCAAGGAGATGGTAGTTTCCGAACTTGAGAGTTTAGATCAGAGCTACATCCTTCCAAAGGTTATGAGGTAGCTTGATGGAGATTCACCTAATTAAGGATTTGGTTCTTAAAAGAAAGATCTTCTGAAGAATTTGTATTTGTTTTGTTTAATCAACATATTATTTTTGTGTGATGTAAGTCTTAAAGGAAGTCTCTTGACAAAGTGAAATTTGATGTTTCAGTGATGCATTTGTAATTACTATATAATAATGGAGGAACATTAGCACAGTTATAATATTTAGCTATTATATTACATTGTTCAAACTTAAACTACTACCACTTCGATTACATAATTGTTTCCTCGTATAAATGCATTTGCAGTGAATTCATCGTTCATTGAAATAATGCATCAAGAATTTTTCTTTAACATTCCCTTTAGGCATTATGTTGAACCCGATTTTACTATCACTAATATACACTAAATCAAATCGAAGGTTGTATAATTTGGAATAGACTATTAGAATGTAATTTAAAAACAACAAAGATAAACAAGATAATATGGAGTGGGAGCTAAAGGTGATGATGACTACTCTATAGAAAAGTAAGGGTAAAGCTAAGGCTAAAGATAATATCAAGAAAATTACTATTCTCAATGTTAAAAATAATATTTTTAAAAGGAAACTTAAATAGATTGTGACAATAAAATTAGGGACATTTTAATTTTTACATCACCTTACAAAAGAGTGTCTATTTGGTTACCTTCTTTTTTTTTCATTTCTTGTTGTAGGTGTATTTTTAAGGTCAATTAAGGTATAGTTGATATCTTGGTTTGTATAGGGTTTTAGGATCCCTTCAAAATCTATGTTTTACCTTTATCAAAAACAACCACAAACCCTAGTTCTCAAATACGATAAAATTATTCTAATTTTATTATAGTACTTTGTAGTAAGAGTGAAGAGAATAATGTAGTGAGTCCTTTCTTCCAAAAATGGCATTCTAATCCCCCCACTACAACTTGATAATATAAATTTATTTTTTAAGTCAAAAAAATATTTAGCTAAAATATGCTCTTGAATAATTAGAACTTGGTACTATTGGTATGCTTATGGGGACATGGATAGGAACCTAATTAGGCTTCTTCCTAATATCACTAAACAACAGTGTTGAAACCCTAAAAAAAATATTTAATTTTCCTATAGCCCTCTATGAAAAAACTAAGAAGAGAGAAAGTAAAAAGATCACAAAAAAAGTATCTACAACAATGGCATAGAAGGAATAACCATATTATTTATTACAATGCACCTTGAAAAATCAATGTATAAAGTCTACAAATTTCCCTCTAAGTTATCCATGGTGATGGCATCATAAGAAAAAGAAATTTCATTCTAGAACAATCATGACACCCTATAAAATAAATGACACAACCATAAATATATGTATTATAAAATTTAGAAAAATAAGAAACCCTACTCATTTTAATACTTAATATCCAAATAACCCTATTTTTCACTTTCAGATGGAAGCTTTTGGTTCCCGCCCAGCGAATTTGAATTCCCTTGCCCTGAATGCCTCTCACCCAGTTGCACAACCCCTATCACCAAATTGCAAGCTAATTGTGGATCTCTTTGATTCTCCCATCGCTATAGTGGCTTCTACAGGTGCTAGTGTTTCAATGTCATTGTAGTGTGGTGTGGACCATGTTAAGTCTGGCTCTATTCAACCATGTGGTGTAGAGTGTAAGGTTCTTGTTGTGCCCTTAGTTGGAGTGGTTGAGTTAATCATTGGATCTAGGGTGCCTTTCACTAATGTAAATCCGGTTGTGGGTACAGTTTAGGCTTCATTGAACTCTACTAGAGTGGGGGGTTCCCATCCTTAGCCTTCTTTTGTTGTTTCTATGAATTTTAAGAGGATTAGGGAGGGCTCTATGCATCCTTGTGCATTCAATGCTCTTGATGTCTCTCTTGGTAAGGAAGTTGATGAAAATATTGCTTTTTACTCTAAAAATGCTCTTATTTGTAGATTTTGTCATTTATGGCCTTCCCTCCTTGATTTGCATTTTTGGATCACCAACCATTGGTCTCGTCTAGTTGAGGGTTCAATAGGGATTTACCCTTCTACAAGGGGTTTTTGTTGTGGGTTTTAGTTCACCTGAAGATAGATAGGCTATTCTTGACTATGGCTTGGGGGTTTGAGACTCTCATTCCCTCTCCATTAGACCTTGGGTTTATTATTTTAATCCTTTAAATGAACCCTTTGATATTATGCCTGTTTGGATAAGATTTCCTTATCTTCCCTTACAATTATGGTGCTCCTCTACCTATGAGAGAATTGGTAATGCTATTGGTAGGTTCTTGAGAGTGGATAAGGCTTCCAAGAATTTTACTTATACCTCCTTTGCTAGGATCCTAGTGGAGGTTGATCTTTTGAAGGCTCTACCTAGTGAGGTAGTTTTCTAGGTTAATGATTGGTCATGGTCTCAAATGATGGATTATGAGGGTCTTCCATTTCGCTGTAAACATTGTTTTATCGTAGGTCACTTGGCCCATGACTATTCTCATGGTTCCCACACTATTTCTTCTTCTACCTGGTGGAAGAACTCACTCCATGAGCACTTAATAGTACACCCTGCTACTGATATTGCTTATTCTGATGAAGAATAAAGGCCTCCTTCTCCTTCTAGGAAGAAAAATAATATTAATAATACTTTTGTTGCCCCTACAAATTTTCCTTTGTAGGTTCTTTTTGTGTCACATGAATTGGTTATGGTGGATCCTATTCTTCTTATGGACACATCGAGGCAATCTCTGGTTATGATTGTTCCTAATGCTGTTAATATTGCTTCTCCAATTTCTCCTATTTTATAAAATGATGTTGTAAATCATATTGTTTCAAGCTTGGTTTCAAATGCTTCACCTGAAGTATTAGTTGTTCCTCTTGTATGCTACTCTAGAGGGGAGTCTTCTCCCTCTATTAAAAATGTCTCAATTTTAGTTTTTGATTCTCCTTAGACAATGATTCATAGAAAGAAGTAGCTTTCTTCTAAGAAATTTAAAGTTTGATTTAACTCTCCATCAAAGGTTTTGTCTACTTCAAGCACTACTCCTTGAACAATTTCTCATAGTTTGTTGCTTCTAACTAGTCCTATGTTGGTTGATGTTTCTCTCAGTTTGGCTATGTTGGACTAGTCTATTTTGCAGAGCTATTTGGTTCTTTTTTTCCCATTTTGTAAGGGTTAAGGCCCTTCCTTGCTTATCTAATCAAAAAAATCCAAATAACCCTAATACTTAACCCCTATTTTTGTTAATTTTCCTATAGTATTCAATGTTGAAATCCAAGAAAATAAACTGTCATCCAAAAAATGCACACCCATAAGAAGATTTCAAACATTGATAAAAAATCTAGTTCTAAATAACTTGCAAATTAAGCCAAGAGGTTAATGTTAATTTTTTGGTGAAAATTTCAATCTGTGTATCTATTGGAATAAAGATGAAATCTAAGTGACTAAATATATAATGCTCTCTAAACCTTAATGCTCAATCCATAGAAAAATCCTTTCTTGGTACTTACATGTGTAGGAGACAATAACTCCTTCTCAGGATCCTCAACCTACAACAACAAACACCCTAACAAATACACGAGAGAATAAAAACACTATTCTACCAAATATCGAGAATGATAATAAAAAAATGAGATGAGATATTACATAATGGATGGGCCTTTTAAAGGAATGAAAAAAATATGATGGGTGAAAAACTACCCGATACAAGAAAAAACCACCTATGTGATTAACCCTAGGTTAAAACTTAACACTAACAGCCCCCTTAAGTGCAAAATTAGGGAGATTATTATGCAAAATGAAATGCAAGATGGGTCCTAGCTACAAGGCAATGTTAGGTACCCATGCACAACTGCAAATGCAAGAAAAATAAATCTCTCACAATTGAAGAAAAGGAGAAAAACCATGTGGAAGAAAACTCCTCTCCAAAAGAGAGAAAATACAAACAAAAGAAAATCATGTGAAGAAGGATGGAGGATTCCATGCTATCCCCAAGTACACCATTTGTCACATACATATTACAATAAATACCCCCCCATAAGAGGGAAAGAGAGATGATGTAGGCTCCCCACAATGTGTAATCATCTGCAAAATTGGTAAGTTCCTGAGGAAAAAACATAATCCAATTCAACAAACCACTTGTCTCCCTTTTGGAAGAAAAAAAAAGAAGTGCAAATGTAGGAATGCTTCCTATTCTAGATAGGAAGTGAAAGAAAAAAGCATGAAGATGTATGATGATGTCTCTGAAATCTACTCACATGTCTCCTTTTCCACTAAAGATGAAGATGCCATAATCAAATAAGGTACATGCCCAATCAATGAAGAAGGTGAAAAATCAATACTATGTGGAAACTAATGCTAAACAATGTCCAAAGACCATGATGGTTTCACAATAGCTATAAAATGGTTTCCATCAAAGAGGAGAGATAACCCCTCAAATGTGTCCTACAAATTTAAAATGTGAGACTCCATAAACTAGGATGCAATATTTGATAGATAGGAATCCTAATCAAGAAGACAATGAGATACTTGTTGTAATGAATCACTAGATGTGCTCAATGAATCATCAACACAAGATGAGTGGTCCTGTTGAATAGGAATGATAGGAGCCTATATCAATGACTCTGCACAATGAATCACTAAAGGTGAAGGTACATAAACTGTCCATGATAAAGGAGCATCTTAAGAACCATCATCATCCATGGGTGATCCCACAATAATAGTTTACAATTTTTAGCCAAAATAGACATTGAACTAAATGTTTTTAACTAAATCTTCACTTTTGGGCACCTATAGCTTCTCAATTGAAGGAATTTGAAGATAATGCAAACTAGTGATTTGTGACATTTTATCTGTAGATTCTAAATATATAATTTTTAATATTTTGGGAATTGAATTGCATTTCTTTTTCCATCTCCTTTGAAAACTATTTTTTAACAATAAACACATTTTTTAAAGACTGACGTATACTTGCTTACACATAATTTTTTTCTATGAGGGATAAAATTCTAAATTTTTCTAGTTTACATTTGTAACTATGATATCTAGTGCATGGAATTGGTTTCATAGTGTTTTATTGATTTATTTTTTTAATTAAGTTTTGAATTAAAACTGGTTACAATTCAGACATGGGTTTACTTTCTAACACAACTTTTTTGTATGTATTGAAATTCTTTTTTTTTTGTATGATTAAGGACATCAATATCTAGTACATAGATATTTTTAGAATTTTTTTTATATTATGTTATTTTTCTACATGTGTAGAACAAAAAGCTTGATTTTTGGTGAAAAATGTACATTCACAAAAAATAAAAATAAAATATAATAATCAAATTAAATATATTTCAAATTATGTTTTTTAGGGAGCTTATAATAAGGACTACATAATTACAAAAAATAAATTTTAAATGAATTCATTTGATCCCCCAAAAGGTAAATCAAAAGTGGTTTTTTATCAATATTTTGATAGGTGTAAAGGAGACTCCATTATAGGTATAGTTTAAAACTATCAGGGTTCTATCCAAGGGGGTTTGATTTAAGGTGGTTTGATCAAACCCTCTTCAATTGGAATATGTTAAATGAAACGTTTTAAGGCTTAAATCATTATATTTTCTAAAAATATGTGATTTCATAAAAAAATTAAGATGTGCCAAAAAGTGTAAACCACGATTGTGGGATCACCCTCTCCTGATGATTCAAAGTATCCCAAAACTTAAAACTCTTGCAAAGTAGCATGATCATAGGGTATCTTGTTTGAAAAATGAAGGGGCATAAGACAATCTAAAATAGGATCATCTGGGAATAGCTGAGTAGTAGGATCTCCAAACATCTCCCAAATTTTAGTCCAAAGAATATGATGACACACAAAATGATCAATAGCACTCAAAGTGGCATCATCAATATGCATTGCAATAACTTGTAAGAAATGATCCCTTTTGTAATTCCATTCCTTTTTTTTACTATCAATACCAGGAGGGGAAACAAGATTATATAAATGTGGAAACAAAAGAAACCATCTAAGATGTTTTATGATACCATCTCTCCATTGTTTATAGTTTCCCCTTTTTAACATAATCATAGCAGGGATGAAATGAAAACCTCATAATGAACTATGAAAAACCTTCTAGAATAGAAAGACATTAACCTTCAAAAGAAACTACAAACTTCTAAAAGCTACAAATGAAGTCTTCCCAAAATACTTCAAGTAATAATGCAAAAAAGGGTTGAGAATCTAAAAAAAATTGAGTAAAATATTAAATAATTTAGACATAGGTTTACTTTCTAACAAAAAAAAATTTGTATGTATTGATTTTTTTTTTTGTTTGATCAAGGACATCAATATCTAGTGCATTGATATTTTTTAGAAATTTTTTTATATTATGTTATTTTCCTACATGTGTAGAATAAAAAGCTTGATTTTTGGTGAAAAACGTACATTCACAAAAAATAAAAAGTTAAATATAATAAGAAAATTAAATATATTTAAAATTATACTTTTTGGGGAGCTTATAATAAGGACTACATAATTACAAAAAATAAATTTTAAATAAATTCATTTGATCCCCCAAAAGGTAAATCAAAAGTGGTTTTTTATCAACATTTTGATAGGTGTAAAGGAGACTCCATTATAGGTATAGTTTAAAACTATCATGGTTCTATCCAAGGGGGTTTGATTTAAGGCGGTTTGATCAAACCCTCTTCAATTGGAATCCTTTAAATGAAACTTTTCAAGGCTTAAATCATTATATATTTTAAAAATATGTGATTTCAACAAAAATTGGGATGTGCCAAAAAGTGTAAACCACGATTGTGGGATCACCCTCATCTAAAGATTCAAAGTATTCCAAAACTTCAAATCTTGCAAAGTAGCATGATCATAGGGCCTGTTTGAAAAATGAAGGGGCACAAAACAATTTGAAATATGATCATCTGGGAATAGGTGAGTACCAGGATCTCCAAGCATCTCCCAAATTTTAGTCCAAAGAATATGATGACACTCAAAATGATCAATAGCATTCAAAGTGGCATCATCAATATGTATTGTAATAACTCATAAGACATGATCCCTTTTACAATTCCATGCCTTTTTTTTTTTTTTTTACTATCAGTACCAAGAGGGGCAACAAGATTATATAAATATGGCAACAAATGAAGCCATCTAAGATTTTTTATGATACCATCTCTCCATTATTTATAGTTTCCCCTTTTTAACATAATCATAGTAGAGATGAAATGAAAATGACATAATGAACTATGAAAAATCTTCAAGAATAGAAAGACATTAACCTTCAACAACAATTACAAACTTCCAAATGCAACAAATGAAGCCTTCCCAAAATACTTCAAGAAGTAATAATGCAAAAAAGGGTTGAGAATCTAAATAAAATTGAGCAAAATAAAACACCTTACTAGAAATTTTGTGGCAAGTTCTCACACCAAATCATCAAGCCAAATCTCTAAATCAACTCACCAAGCACACAAACACTTCACATGTTTAATGCGAGCGCTGGAGCATATAAAAGCCAAAAACAACACCTTTGCAACAAATGTGGGATAAATGTTCCAACAATCTGCTTCCAAGACGAGCCCACTTCCACTTCAACACATCTTTGAAACCCTAAATATTTAAGGAAAAACTTAGGAAAAAACACCCAAATTTGTCGCCAATAGCAAATTGAATAACTTCAAGCATAAAATCATGCCCAAGAATACGACAATTGAATGCACAAGAAAATCAAGCTAGAAGCCTCCACCAACTAGCACAAATCATAGCCACTTCGCTTTCTTGTGCTTAGAAACCAACCACAGTAGCAACATGATTGCGATCTCACAATGATCGGAGGTGAGTACGCAATGGCTGGAGACCAAATTGCACCCAATTAGAATCAAATAGTTGTCTTGCGGCCTGCACCCTCACAAAATGTAGCCACAAACAATCAAAATTGCTGCCTCTTGAGTAGAATGAGGCCGCCTAGTTTAATTGCTCTCTTTTGCCGCATATTGGTCAAATTTTATCTAAAAAAACCAACAATACTTCCCTCAACATCTCAATTCTCAAGATACATAGCCACTTTTTTTCCTTCACATATAGATGTGTCTAGGGTTTAACTGTAGAAATAGTTAAATGAACCCCCGTCAGACAAATTTATGTGTCTTTTGGTGTTACTATTTAGTAGACAATAAAGATGATTGAAGCCATTTCCAAAATAGACCTCGTAGGATCCTACTTTAGCTTTGACGGGATTGTGTCAGGGCTTATAAGATGAAAGGTCCGATCATGACCCCTTTACGCATTGAACATTCCAGGAAGCCTCTTCTGTTTTGAAAACTTAGATTATAAATGCCTCATCAATATAAAATCTCATGCCCTCTCTTGCATCATCAGTCCTCTCAGCAGAGAATCGTGCTCAACAGAGAATTGAGCCTCTTCAACAGAAAATCACACCTCTTCAGCAACCAGTTTGTGAATTGGAATCACACCACAGATTAATTGAGCCCTCCAATTACTCCATTTTAACGTTGGGGAAATAGTAACGAAATGTGTAACTATGAATCGACAATAATGGAAAATTTGAAATTGAATAAATTTCAAATGTGAAAAAAAACTTTAGCAGGCAATGCCCGTATCTCCTCAGTAGAATATCTCCTCAAGGGTGAGCAGTAGAAGGAGCTTTGATACCATGTAGGAGACGATAGCTCCTTCCTAGGATCCTCAACTTACAACAAAAATTATCCTCACAGATACACGAGGGAAGTAAAATGCTATTCTACCAAATATCGAGAATGATATTCAGAAAATTAAATGAGTTATTACATAATGTACAAGTCTTTTAAAGATATGAGAAAATTTTGATAGGTGAAAAACTACCCGATACGGGAAAAAACCACCTACGTGATTAACCCTAAGTTAAAACTTAACATTAACAATATGCTTATGAGGGATAGGAAAGGAATCCCAATTGAACTATTGCTCAATGCTTATTGAAAACTAATACTTAATCTTAGAAAATCTCTAATTTTTTATAGCCCTGAGCACTTAAAGTAAATAAATTAAGAGAAATTAAAAAATAAACCCATAGAAAAAATAATTATTTGTAATAATGACATAAAAATAACATATATAAAATAACAATAAACCTTCAAAGAATCACCATGCCAAGCACAAAAAATTTCATCAAAGACTACTCATGACAACAACACCATAGGAAAAGTAAAATTTTTTGTTTTAGGTAAACTATGCACCCTATGAAAAATAAACATAAATAATATGTTTAGTGGAACTTACTGCTGGTATCTCTATGGATACAAGAGTGAAATCCTAATCACCCTAGTATTAACACTCATTAAACCTAAATGCTCAATCCCAAATAACATTGTCTAATTTTTTCATAGTTCTCAACACTAAAAGTAGATAGAATAGAGAGTTGTTCAAAAGAAAATACACACCCAAGAAACATATTTGTAACATATACATGAAAAGAATAACTACATAGAATAACAATACACCTTCAAAACCTCACCATGCAAAGACCCACAATTTCTCTCAAAACTAATCATGACCACTATACCAACAAAAAGCTAGATTTATGCTTTACATCAACTACATACATTAGAAAAAAAAAAGGTGAATGATATTTTTAGTGAAAAATATATTACTATTCCTATAAATACATTAATTTAATTCTAATTTCCCTAGTACTTAACACCTATCAACCATACCCAACCCATAAAATAACCTGTAAATTTTTAGTAGTCCTTAACACCAAAATTGAAGAAAATTGAGAGCTTTTATAAAACAAACATTCCTAGGAAAGGTATTTGCAATAATGATATTAAATAACAACTATATAACTTGATAGTAAAACTTAAAAGCCTTAGCATGCAATGGTCCAAACTTTCTCTTGAAACTAGCCATGAATATTGCACTATAAGAAAAATAAAATTTGTGCTCTACATCAACCACACACCTTGCACAAAAGAAAAGTATAACCATAAAGAAACAAAGAGAAGCCTCACTTCAATAGAATTAAAGACCATGAACTCAAACAAAAAATTCCAATACATTTAGAGAGCTTGAATAAAATAATTCTTTTGCTTGCAATTTTAGACACTTGTATCGTAATTGAACTTGCCACATTCCTCCACATTTTTCTTCATGTCTATTATCCCAATGCAAACTACAACATCTATGATATGAAAAATAAAACCAAAAAATCTCATCAATTGATACAACATTAATTTGATGCGTTGACCATCAAGCAAGTTACATTTATGCAAACATTAGAAAATAGTTTTAATATTTTTCTTGCAAACAATATGCATACATAGAAACATTAAAAAAAAATTAATATTTGACTTAAGATTTGATTGTATGATTACCATAAAATTTATATGTAATATACATACAAACAAATATTAGAAAATAGCTTAAATGTTTTGTTAGATGACATTTAATCGATTGCATTTTTTTTCTCAATGAACCAATCACAATTATTTTTACACAAACTTTCAAATAAATCAGTTCAAAAATATGAATCTAACATTATCCTTGCCATAAGTAGGGAGTGTTAAAAATGAAAAACACTTCATTAAAAAAACAGTGAACATAGCTCCATTATTATTTCCTGTCGGCGCATACTTTACTCCTTAGTGCTCCACATCTGCCCTGACGTATGAGGCCCTTGCAGCCTTCCCCACAATTCAGATCAACCGTGACTGACAATAAAATAACCATAATACACAGAAAGTAAATTAAAATATTAATGGAACTGCTTCAGAAAGAGATATTACGTTATGCTAAATGCACTGTATTCTAATGCTGTTCGCCGTTTCTCCCTCGCTCTTTGATTGCTTCCTACAGTTTTAAGTGGCATATATAAAGTATTGTAATAGAAGCGGAAAAT
Source organism: Sequoia sempervirens (assembly GCA_007258455.2). Lineage (NCBI taxonomy): Eukaryota > Viridiplantae > Streptophyta > Pinopsida > Cupressales > Cupressaceae > Sequoia > Sequoia sempervirens. The sequence goes on along the minus strand of VDFB02000013.1, from coordinate 46,485,082 downwards.
TCATGAAAAAACAGAATGTTTGGACTTGCGTACCACCTGACATCATGATAACATCAAAATATGTTGTTGGGATTTAGATCTGTGTGTAGGGAAAAATATCTTCAGCGTTATATAATTTTTATTTGTATTGATTTTTGCTTATTTAAAATTATATTGAGGGATTATTGGTAATATCAAAAGAAAATATTTTTAAGTTAAATTTTAAAAAAATAGATAAATGAATATAGACAATAGATATCAGTTATGTAAATGTTTTTAGAAGAAATGTGTAGCTCTAAATTTCTTTTAATATATTAGTATATATGTGTTTTTAAATATTCTTTTAATGTGAAGGAATGAATGTAAGAAGATATCTCGACTGTAAATGTGTGTGATAGACTGTCTCTTAATACATAGAAATAACAATAGATCATCTAAGCAAATAAAATATTTCACATGTTAACATATAGGGTCCTATGCAAATCTTTATGCAAAAGTATTTACAAATAGTCATAAAAAAAATAGAATAAGACTTTTATATACTTTTAATATGGGGAAAATTTTCATAAGTAATCATTATAAGTTAAATTGTCATTCTATGAAGTCTGTCATTGAAAAATGAATTAGGATGAAAAAGAAATCTAATTTATATGAAGGGATAAGCTTTAGGCTTATGTCTTGTGTACTTCAAAATTCAATTGTTTTTGTAGAGTAATGAATAGGCAATTATGCTATTTTAGTTAATCAAAAGTTTCAAAAAAATGAATTGCACATCAAGTAAACTTTGAAATGAATATTATAGTAGAGGGGAAAAACACATACATTTACACGTTTTCCCACAATCTTAACATTTAGTTGGTCATTTTCTACATATTTGTTGATCTTAAACATTTATCATACACTTTTTTATATCACGTTAATTAGTTTAGATCATCACCAATCACCTTATTATTTTTTGTTTCACTAAATGAATGATAACTAATTTTACATTCGACAAGTTCATTATCAGTAACGCAAATAACATATATCGAATTTTGATTCCACTCAACTTTTGAGCTGATAGACATATTCAATATTTATCGAATAATATTGATACAATTGAAATTATTAGATTGCGAGTATTCCATTAGTGTATTTCTTATTACAATTCCTACCCCTTCCTATATGTTATGTGTTAAAATAAAGATTCAAACGGCTCCCTTCGGGTCCCTTTTGCAAATGTTCGTGTGCTGGCCTATGCATCGCCAAGATTATTCGATTCTCCGACGGGTTTTGATCTTTCCCTTTGCATATTTTTCACTTCGCAACTTCAGATATCGGCTCCCCTTTTGGGCCCCGAAATGCTGCGCTGGGCGTCCACGTGTCTCGCCTACGAAGATCTTTGTTTTCTGTCACTTTGTATTTTGTTCGGGTTGCGAAAGCCTTCCACAAAAGCCAGCATTCCTAAGATTGTCAGAGGGGCCCACATCTTGGTACGTGGCGGCATATCGCAGACTTTTCTTAGAGAGATAAATAAGCAGCTGCGGGCTGCGAAATGCTTCTGCGGCTTTCTTTATTTTTGGCGGGCCCTACCTTCTGCCAGGTGGCGACCTTTCGCAGACTTTCCAACATAGCAGGGAGCTAAACACAGCGGGCTGTGAAACGCTGCCAAGCGTCTTTCGGACCCAGTTCAGGCGGCTCTCTCCCCACTTTAGGAAAGACCTCCCCTTGGACACATGTCATTCCTTTGCAGTCTCTCAGCAGCAGTAGGAGGAATTCTCATTCAGGTCGCGGTGGGCTGCCACGTGCCTTATACTGATCATTGAAGCAGGCGATCGGCTAGCTGAACAATATATTGTTATCAAGTACTGCTTGTCTTGCTTTTCTGAAGTAGTGGACGACACTCGTCGAAATGGATGCAACACAAATCACTGCTATCATTTCAAAGGGCACGCCTGCAACCGATCGACCAGATGTTGTGTTCTAACTGGTTGTTGTTGTAACGGCATTAGGAATATTCTAATTCAGGCATCATTGCGGGAGATTGTGGGGATCTTTTTGGTTACTGCTCTCCAAAGCGGTGGGATTTTGCTCACCGGCTATATATACTCTCTCTATCATGGAGAGAAGGGTCTGATATTTTAGAAAAAATACTGGTTCTAGCAAGAGACACCAGACCTTTTTTGCATGTTTATTTTGCAAGAAACTTTCAGACTGTGCCTATTGTTCGGCCTTTCTATTTTTCATGTTTTGATTAAACTGTAAACTATGCTTTTATTGTCTTAAGCATTTCATTTGAGGAGACTTCTATATATTGAATACAAGCCTGCTTATATAAATCATGTCTAAATGACTCTTCTTAGTAGTAGGGGTGTATGCAATACCATTTTATGTCGATAAATGAATTATTTATGCTATATCTTTAAGTTTTCAAGGTTTTGGAACATAACAACAACATTCAGGCCCTTAAATCTATGATTTATCATGGTCATCAGCTAATTTTGGTGTATCGCCTTAGATTAGAACTTGCTTCATTATATCCGCTTCCTTTTCCCTTTCCAAAAACCCATTATAGAAGAAGCCAGCTTCTTTAAAACCTGGAGGTCACTCATTTTGGCGCAAAGGGTCCCCCTTAAACTGAGTTTCCCATAAGACACTGTTCCTTCATTAAGTTTTGGCATCAACAGTTTGTCCTTTTTTCTGGCACGCCCGGTGGGACCCAAACTAATGAAATTGTCTTATAAAGGGGTGTATGAGCCATCAGCCTGTAACTAGATCCTAGACTACAAATAATTCAGGTTTACTAGTACCTCCGTTAGGGACAGTTCAGGCCGCAAATTAGTTAGTAACCGTTCCATTCCCACCACCCTTTCCTCTCACCATGTTGCTGGCTGCGAACATAAACTATGTAGCATGGGATGCTGGAAGTCCCCTGGTAGCTCCGGTAGCGCCTACTGTGTGGGGCGCTATCGCGGTTTCAGCCCTGAAAGCTCTTCCTAAATTTGTCGGGGACAACACAAAAATGCCGGTAGAACATTTACAGGATGTAGCTGATGTATGTCTGGTACACGATATTACAGCGCAAAATGTAGCCTTGAGGCTCCTTGCTACGTCTTTCAAAGGCAAGGCCCTGGATTCGTACCGAACATTGACTCCTAATACCATTCGCACTTGCGATGACCTCAGAGATCCATTCTATGAAATATTCTCAAATGACGAAGATCCTTCTTCATTATATTATCAGTTATCCATCATCAAGCGAGCACCCCAGGAGGCTCTGACATACTTCAATGCCCGATTTCACTCAAGTTGGCGGAGGATTCCCGTAACTATCCGCCCGACCCTAGAACTGGCGTTCATTTTTTATCTGAAGTCTATTAACCCTGATATTTCTATGATGATCAAGTCTTTGGGAGGAGCCACTTTACCAGATGTTTATGCCACTGCTATCAAAGCGGAGAATCACTTAATAGACTACAGGAAATTGCCTCCTCAACCTTTTGTGCTGATATTTCCTGAGATATCAAACGCAGCACAAGAGGTTGCATCGACCAGTGCACTAGCGACTCCCCAGTCAGCGTACTCATATGCAGCCGCTCCCGAAAACTTGGCTTCCACATCAGGTTCTCCTAAGAATGAAATGGGCGACCTCAAGGAGATGTTGCGGACTATGGAAAATGACATAACAACTCTCAAACGGAACCAAGCAATGCCTCCACAGCCTGCATATCAAAACTATCAAGGTGGGCAGCCTACCTATCAGCAAAATCAATATCAGAATGCGCCTCGCACTAATTCACCAGCGGCGGCTACAAACCAAATGGTTCTGGTGCCTACGCCGTTGACAGGTGCGTCGCCAAGCTCAAGTAGAGAACTAACCGCGGGACAAAATAATCTCATTGATGAGATCAATCCATGGTGCTTCCCTTGCAATGATGTGCATATGCCCCAAAATTGTTCGCGTGGCAACTTACAACAAAAGGTAGTGGAACAACGCAATCAAGGTACCACAGCAGAAAATGGAGAATACATATATGCCTCGGCAATGAAAAATGTGGTCTTTACCGCACAAATGCAAGGAATGTCCTTAGAGCAAGAGTCCGATATTGTTCCTGATCATGCACTCTTCTCATGGATGGAAGATGAGGAAATAGTATTTTCCAATGATACGTCCACAGCCGAAACGTCGTGGGTATAGTCCGACTATAACACACGATCAAAGAGGAGATTCACCGGTGAGCTTGTTGTTCCACTTTTAGATAGCCCGCAATGCAAAGGCATACCCAATCAAATTCCTAGCGTTTCGACTGTCTCTTTGTCTTCTCAACCACGGAAGGAAATTATTATAACAAAAACAAAGGAGCAGAAATATCTGGGCTCCTCGCCTTTTAATGTGGTGGAACAATTGAAGAAATCATCCACTAATGTGTCTTTATGGGACATTCTAGCTATCCCAGGACAGAAAACTATGCTACAAAAGGCACTCCAACAAGAGATCAACTCAACACCAAGAGAGTCGTCTGCCGATGCGGATGTGGTTTATCAAATTTCACCGGCTAAGGTTCCTACAGACAAAGTGAGAGAATCCCATATGGAAGGCGGAGGTAGGCCAAAACCTCAACCCTTCTTCTTGACTCTCATTATAGGAAAAAAGCTATTGCATAATGCTATGATTGATTCTGGCGCTAGTACAACAGTTATGCCAAAACTAATAGCCGAAGCCTTGGGGCTCAGCTATGAACCTATGAAGAAAGGGGTGATACAGCTAGATGGAAATAAGGTTGATACTGTGGGCATCATCAAAGCGCTTTTGCTAACTCTATTTGCCTGCCCAAGTATCACGGTCCAGCAAGATACAGTGATCATAGATGTTCCTCCTATGTTCAGGCTCTGTCTATCTTGAGAATTTACCTCAAAGGTTGGTGGATATTTGTCTCTAGATTGGTCACATCTAATACTTAGGACCAAGCATGGTGTAAAGATGAAGATAGAATCGGAGGCTCTACATTTTGAACATGTGGCAGATGAGGCCCTGATCAATTTTGAAGCCGCACATACCTCCATCACCAAACAGGACATGTACAATGTCGAACTGCTAGAAGAGGAGAAGGTGAGCGGAGACCGAAACGATGAAGAAGATGCTCTGTTGAGTGAACATATAAATAATGATCCTTTCAGGAATTATCATGCTACCGGATTGGGCACATATGTGATTTACAATGAAGACCAAGTTCTTCCGAGGGTCGTCAAAGAATCCGATGATGACCAAGCGAATGAGCTGTGGACATTATATTTTGACGGAGCAAGGAGCAAAGTCAGAGCTGGAACAGGGATATGTCTAATATCCCCACAGAATGAAAAGTTGTTGAGGTCTTTCTGATTCCAATTCGCCTGTTCAAATAACGAGGCTGAATATGAAGGGTTAGTCCAAGGCCTAAGCCTAGCGGAACGAATGGGTATCAAGCAATTGATTGTGTTTGAAGATTCAGAACTGGTAGTTAATCAGGTCTGAGGAATCTCAGCAGCAAAGAATATCTGCATGAGATCCTATTGGCAGCGAATCTGGGACCTTGTAGAAAGTTTTGAAGCTTTCAACATCTTGACCGTTCCCCGAATGCAGAATGGTGATGCAGATCGGATGGCGGTGATTGGTGCCCAGTTTGATCCTGTCTCCAACTTGCTTCGGAACAAATATTCAGTGCGAGTGCTTGTTTGACTAGCAATCCTTGACAATGACCAGAGTTGGCAAGTCTTTGAGAGCGATGAACACATCACCTCGTTTATTCAGCACTCGGGGGAATTTACTGATCAACTTCAACCAAAGATCATCGAAGCCTACGAAGGACAAATTATGCAGCTAAAGTCAAATAAGCTTCCGAAAAGATTGGTTACTCTCGAAAAAAAATTTGATTGTAGTGACGCCTGAAATGATAAGCAGAAATTTGTGGCGGACAAAAGTGATTATGAAAACCTTCGGGTTTTCGATGACAGGAACCTTCGGGTCAGAAAAGATGTCTCACAGCAAGATAGAGAAAGGCTTATCAGTTTCTGTGGGAAATATGGAGTAGTGGCCTAGTCCTACGATGATCTGGAAGGTTATGATCCTAGCATCATTCAACATACTATTGAGCTAACAGAAGGTGCGAAACTAGTCCGACAAAAATAGCGGTCGGTCAACCCTAAAATTGAAGCCTTGATGGCACAAGAGCTAACCAAGCTCATTGAGTCACGTATTGTCTTCCTAATCAAACATAGTACTTGGGTATTGAATCTGGTACTAGTTCGAAAGAAGAATGGTGATATCCGCTTATGTGTGGACTTTCGAGACTTGAACATAGCATCTCTGAAAGATCACTATCCATTGCCTTCTATGGAGTCGATCCTCCAAACTGTCGCAGGATCAGAAATGTTCTCTCTGCTGGATGGCTTCTCTGGCTATAACTAGATTTGAGTTAAAGAAGAAGATCAGCACAAGACTACGTTCACTACAAAGTGGGGAACATTTGCATATGCTAAAATGCCTTTTGGTTTATCCAATGCAGGGGAAACTTTCCAGCGAGCTATGGACATTGCATTTAGCGAACTGATCAATAAGTTTATCCTAATCTATTTGGATGACCTTACTGTGTTCTCTAAATCTAAAGATGATAATTTCGATCATTTGGAGTTAGTTTTTCAAAAGTGCCAGGAGTTCAGGATTTCCTTAAATCCAAAGAAATGTGTGTTCGGAGTACCCCAGGGTAAGCTGTTAGAGCATGTTGTGTCTAAAGAAGTTATTTAAATTGACCCCAAAAGAGTGAGGGCTATCAAGGAGCTTCCCGTTCCGGTAAATAAGAAAGGTGTCCAGTCTTTCCTCGGTAAGGTAAATTTTGTCAGTAAATTTATTTCTGATTTTGCGGGAATGATTAGGCTAATCAGCCTAATGCTAAAATAGGATCATTTTTTCAAGTGGACAATAGAAGCTCGGGAGCCATTTAAGAAGGTCAAAGAAGCGATCTCCGCAGCCCCGGTGTTAATTAATCCCGATCAGTACAAAGATTTTATAATGTATGCCTTCAGTAGCAAGTCCAGTATCGCTACTGTTTTGACTCAAAAGGATAGAGAAGGAAAGGAAGAGCATCCAGCTGCATTCTATTCCCGAACCCTAAAGGAATATGAGGTGAATTATAACTTCGTCGAAAGACAGACTTTCGCAATAGTAAAGGGACTTAAAAATTTTTGCCATCTAATTTCCTGTAACAAAGTTCTGGTATATGTCGCACATTCTAGTGTGCGGGAATATATTATGGAGGGAGAAATCACGAAAAAAAGGCTAATTGGATCACCAAGATCCTGGAGTATGACATCGAGGTCAGGCCTACCAAGACTATTAAAGGCAGAGGACAGTGTGAGTATATGGCACAGGACAAGGAGTCACCTACCAAAGAGGAATAGCTAGAGCTCATCCTGATAAATGAATATGGATTGGAAGACGATTGGTTGATGGATAGAATAAACTTCATGCAAACTGGAAGGTATCTGCTAGGTCTCTCTTCCCAAAAAAGGAGGTATTACCAGCTACAGAATTGCGGATATACAATGATAGAAGGAATTCTTTTCAAAAGAAATTTCAATGGTGTGCTCTTGCGATGTGTTACTTCAGGGGAGGCGTAGAGGATTCTCGACGCTTTTCACAATAGCGACGAAGGTGGGCATTTCTCCGCTAAAACTACTGCAATCAAGGTCCTGCGAGCTGGATATTACTGGCCTACACTCTTCAATGATTCCTACTCTCTGGTAAGGGCTTGTAAAAAATGCCAGTTATTCTTTGACAAAAGGAAGAACTCAGTGATGCCCCTCAAACCTATCGTGGCGGATGAACCATTTGTGCTATGGGGTCTAGACTTCATCGCAATGATCAACCCAGTTTCTAGTGCCAGACATAGGTGGATATTAACAGCTACAGACTACTTTACAAGGTGGGCAGAAGCTGTTCCCCTTAAGGAAGCAATAGAAACAGAGATTGTAGATTTTCTTGAAACACTAGTGACAAGGTTCGGCCCTCCGAAGACAATCATTTCAGACAATGCCAGAGCATTTGTAGGTACAAAGGTATGTCACTTTGCATTAAAAAATGGCATATTCCTTAAAACATCATCAAACTATTATCCACAGGGAAATGGCCTAGCCGAGTTGACAAACAAAAGTTTAGTCCGACTTATACAAAAGGTTGGCTCAAAACACCAGAGGGAATGGCATAAAAATATCTGAAAAGCGCTCTGGGCCAACTGCATAACTCCTAAACAAGTCCTCAAGACTTCGCCTTATGAGCTAGTATATGGGAAAGAGGCACTGTTACCTATCTCTATGGAGATCCCGGCGATACAGTTATTGAAATCTTTTGAGATAGAACAAAATGATGCCATGGAGGTTCAGCTTGCCGAACTACAGGAAGTACAAGAAAAAAGAGAGAACTCCCTAGTAGCAATGACAAGCCGTCAACAGGTGGTCAAACGGTGGTTTGACAAAAAAGCTTCTGACCAAGGCCTAAAAAGTGGAGACTTAGTGCTAAAATATGACAGCAGGGCTACAAAGCCAGGTCAGCACGGTAAGTTTGATAGCCTATGGGAGAAACCCTTCAAAATCATTCGGTGCATGCAACACAATGCTTTTGAGCTAGAAAATATGGAACAAGAGCTGCTAGGAATCCCAGTGAATGGGATTCACCTTAAATTGTTCCATTAAGCATTAGGCCCTACCTTGTACAGTTGTAAATAACATTTTTTTTCTTTCATATTTTTGGCCTGTTCTTTTGCGGAATCAATGGTCTTTCTACGCATTTGCTTACTATAGGTGGCAGAAAAAACACCAGAGATGCTTTACACAAAATGCACTTGTACATAGAGAAAAAGAATACAAGATTGACAAACCCAGAAAATTAAGCACAAAAGCAAACATGAGCATAGATTTCACTTAAAAAAAAAAGTATATATTTATATATATATGTTCCTGGGTTACAAAATGGTTGAGATGCTAATTTTCAAAATATACAAGTATCAAAGTATATATATATATGATGGTCTTTTATCAGGCTTATCTAGAACAGGTGAGTTACATCGTCAGGCAGCAAGGCAAGGGGGTCATCTATCCAAAGGAATGGCTGGCAGCAACCGACACATTTACCGCAGCATCTGCTTCTTCCTCGTCCACGGGGTCCTCGGCAGCACTGTCATCATCATTCAACACGGCCATTGTCGGTGGTGGATACACCAGGTCCCTGAAGTCAGTGTACCATTCTACATCATAGAAGGGTATCACGTTGTAGCTCCTGAACAGGAAGTGAAGGGCTTGAGTAACCCTTTGCTGGTGCTGGCCACGGGTCTGTAGAAAAAATTCGCTCAAGAATGGCAGCCAAATGACAACAGCTTCTTCTTCGATGAAGCGACGCAGGTCACTGGCTGTTGGCAGACCTATCTCGTACGCAACATGTGTAACAACCTCGCTGAGCCCATTCAGGTACTTCTTCGGGAATATTTCTTTGACCAGCTTCAAGACAAGCGGCCGGGGAACACAAATGTCTAGCATGGATGCTACAAAGTGAGAATACACGTCGGTGTTCACCTGATACTTATCTTCATATTCAACGCAGTCCTTGCCTAGAACCCACTTAATGGCTACTAGAACTAGCGAGTGCTTGTTCTTCATCATTCTTTTGAGCCTTCTAGTGGAGATCTCACCTACAAACGCCGTCTGTGATTTGAACGAGGTTAGGCGAATAGGGGTATCCATCTCTCCTAACACTATTCCTAAGTCTGTTAAGTAATGTCAAAATCTGCTCACCCCCTAACCTATGAAAAGACTTGCTTATCAATATTCTACTGGCCTATCACTTCTTAAACACTAAGTTTGTTTGCTTGTTATCTACTGGGATATTTATAGAAAAGTTGACAGGACATTTGCCAATCCGCCTATAAGAAACGTGATGTATACTGACTCCAATCTCGAAGGATGAGTTTGCGTTTGCTCACATTTTTGGTCGATACATGCACAATAGCACGGCTCAAGGCGTGCTTAATTAAATGAAGCTAATTAAGTAAGCTTTAAAAAGGTGGCACTTGTTGGTGAAGAGATGTATGGCCATATGCTATGGTGTCAAATCTCAAACGCATCCTAGAGCCCAAGACGATACTCGTATCTCTTCAGGTCGTGATCGTTTGCTTGGCGTAATCATTCCGGCCAGGATATTAATTACCGGTACATGCTAACGCAAGGGGAGAGGGCCAATTGCAAGCTCAATTTCCAAGGAGATCAGGGCGTATCACACGATCACCCCAATATGATGATGAAATTCGACCGCCTCGGAATAGCAATCAATTCATCTAGCACGAGTTGCCAGATTACCAGTACATGCCGAATTAAATGCAAAATGCTTGTTTTCGCCTACCACCTTGGAAAGTTGCTATTGTTGCATGAAACAGCTTAGTATTTCAAACTCTTTTTGCAACGTGGGGAAGGTGCAAAGTGTTTTATGTCTGTATATCCAGTGCAAGTGATTCGCGCAATCAGGAGGCTTAGAAGTTCTGCAGTGAAAGAAAAATGTCAGAATCTTTAGCTCAACCGCTGCAGGAGGAGATTAGCCAAGAACTATATACAGTCATTCGTTCTTCAGACGAGGTATATGTGTACGATGATGTAGCATATGCCACTCCTGGTATACCTGTGAAGACAAGAAGGGCCAACACAGAGGAGCTAGAAAAACCCAAGGAATGGAGTAGCCCTAAAAAGGTTAGAGAAAAGTGGGCTAATATCTACGACCCAAAGCTTACCAAGAACCCTAAATCTCTCAGGGAGGCGGCTTGTGCAAGGTTATCAGCACCAAAGGCGGACCAAGCCACGATAAATAAAGTCTGGCTTAGCGGCCTCCCACAATATATGGTCCCGTTGGTGCACTATTGCCCGGAGGTGGTCGACGCGGCTTTTCAGCGCTATAATCCACATACCCATTGCATTGAAGGTCGCAATTTAAGGGTTCAGATCAGCCCAGAAGCCATCTGGCATATGTTATGTATCCCTGACCCAAGAATAAAAAAGGAGAATATTGAGCATTTCCGCCCAAGCAAGGGAGAAAAATATGAAAAAAGATGAAAACCGGCTCCGATTTCTTGTTAGAAGAGACTAATAAGAAAGGTGTTGCATCCGCTAAGGCACCGAGTATTCCACTATCGCGTGGTTCATTCCGCGATGATCTCCAGGACCCCATATCCATGCTGGCATTTGTCTGCGGCCGAGATTCCAATGAGAAGATCGAGGCCTTTCAGCTCGGCCCTGCAATTCAGTTTCGCAAGCAGCATGAGCATTTCTGGTATGATTTTGCTCAGTTCATGGTTGAAGAAATGATACAGCAAATAGAGAATTATCAGGAAAAAAAGAAATTTAGATTTCTTTCCTACCTGGTCCACATGTTCCTGCACCAGAATCCGGATTTCTTCGCCCGATTCCTTTTGCTATCTATTTTTGATGAGCAGAACAAAAGAAAGTCGGTGTCTACATGGACACCTTTCCTTTCCGCAACATATGACTATTACGCCTTCACGGACTATTTCATAGCTCCGGTTTTGAATGATCTGATCAGAAAAAGGTGATATTGTCCGGCTTAACACTGAGTAGACTGAATTTCTGCAAAGCTACACCCCTACCTGTGACTGGTTCTTAGGCAAGGATTTCACAATCCTTCGAATGCGGGGTTTTATTGGTAAGCCTTTCTTGCTCTTGGCTTGTATTACCGATAGAGTGCTCGCGCTAGAAGTTTTTCGACAGGTGTGTATCATCGATTTCATGTTCTGTAGCTACGAAAGTGTCAAAAGGAAGGGATTCTTCACTTGCTCGAAGAGTTTCAAGTCGGTAACGCTAGTTAAAAAACAAGCACACAAGTTGCTAGGGGAGAAGTTGGCATAGCCAGGGTTGGTACTGGTAAATGATAAATGGGATTACAACCCTTTTAATGACCTGCTAGAGCCACATATGAAGGTTATCCATGTTCCCCGACCATACTGGGAGAAGCGACGTAACAAGCGGACTGATAAAGATTAAGATTTTGTTGAATTAGCACAAATCCCTACGCCAGACACTAGGGGCCCATGGCACAAGTTCTACTTTCCAGTGGTCGTGGCCACGGACAACCTTCTGATAGAGCACGACATTTATAACAAGTTGAAGGTGGGTGAGGAATGGAGTGGTGAAAAAATAAAGGCTTTCTGGAGATATCACCAAGAAATAGCCTGTTGAAGGCTCCTTATAATCAGGTAAAGGATGACCAGGAATTTGAAAGATGGTGGGATGAGGGCCATACCAGCCCAATCTCTAGTGCTGACCGGAGTGAAGAAGCAGAGGGATCCGAGGACCAGGAAGAAGAAACGATGGTATCATCCTCTTCTGCACAAGGAGGCAATGTCTCTGAGCATGCCGCCTATGTGGGCACTAATGTACGCTTTACTATATCAAGAGGCTCACTTACACACACATGGGCCACTAAACCGGTCAGGCTAACACCTTAGCAAGGGGATCCGGTGGCTGAGGTTAGTGAATGTCCACCTGCGAAAAGGCAGCACACGAAAAGTGTTATCAGGACAGTTTCACATGAACTCGCCGGAGGAGATGTGCCCGCTGCTAGTCAAATGCCAGAGTTTATGGGCGAGTCACGAATGATCCTGGAGCCACCGCCGACTAATCAACAAGTACATTTTGCTCCTTCCTCTCTTACATCTCATTCTTTTATTTCTGCCCCTCCATCAGCCACTCTTCCCGTCGGTCCGAGGCCCCCACCCTCTGCTTCTGGTCCAGCTTATTCGGCTAGATTTGCCCAGTATTCACAAGCCCAACCGTTTATAATTACTCCTCTGAGCATGCTTACACCTTCTACTGCCGCTCAGACTTTCCTCACCTCACTTTCAAAAAATGTTCCCCCTATCAGCTCTCACTCTTTTTCCGCCATGCTCACTGATCTGTTTCCATTGCAACACACCGATACCCAATCAGCAACTATCCTCCCTGGGCCAATGAGCCTTATGACTGACCCTCCAATTCAGCCACTACAAATGTCTAGCCCCGGTGATAGCTCTCAGGCCAAGCTATGGAACGTGCCACACTTTTCTCCGCAAATGGTTACTCTCCAGAAGAAGAAAATGCGTGCGCCTATGAAAATTACCTACCCCTATGCTCTGCCTTCAGGTGTCACTTTCGCAGATGGGCTGGTTTCCTGACCAGCTGAATTCATAGCATAGATAGATTGTGGAAAGGAAGCGCGTGCAAATAGAATGAGGCGACGTAAGGTGAAGGATGACAATGCCCCTATCGAACTGAGAGTACAGGCTTTGTATGACAAGGCCCGGCAGGGATTAAAATTTGCAACTATGTACCCAAGGATAAACAAGCCTCAGGGAGAAATGCAACCCGAGGACTATGAAATCTATGCTGTCGGACTTGACATGAAGGTAGCCCAGCCGCAGGATAAGGTTGAAATCATGGAGGAGATACAACGGGTAGTTACATCCGACTTCCTCAAAACTGGTCGCCAGCTAAAGAAGAAGGATGAGCAGCTCAAGGCAGCCAAGGAAAGGGTGAGCTTTCTATAGGCAAAAGAAAAATCTTTAGAAGCAGACATTGCTCGAATGACTGAGAGGTCGCTAATAGCAGAAAATGAGAGAAGCAGGCTTCAGGACGAAATTGCGAAGACCTAGGTTCTTGACCCCGGCCTAGTAAAAGAATTGCAGAGTCAGAACCAAGCAGCACAATAGAGCCTACGGTTGATGGAGGAGGAGCTTGAACGCTTCTGCCTTGAATATAGTCAGAAGATGGCAGAGAAGGGTGAGGCGATGGAGCACCTACAAGAGGAGTATCAGCAAAGGGTATAGGAGAAAGAGGCCAAATTCAAAAGCTTGAAGACTAAGCTAGAAGAAGAGCTCTGAGAGACAAAGGCTTCTCTAGAAGAGCAATTAGCTAACCACTCGCGAGCTGAACAAACTTGAAATAAAGAAATGAATAGCTATGCAGAGCAGTTGGCGTCTTAGAAAAAGAAGAAGGCTGAATTGGCCGAAGCCCTTATTTCAAGGGAAATGCAAATTTCTTCGCTTAAAGCCTCTGGGTTACCAGCCACTAACCAACCTAAAGTCATTCCGCTGGTTAGGCAGTTGTACATTTCTCATTGGGAGAAGGTCAAGACCTTCTACCTAACTCTGCAGCCTACTCTCCGATTCATAGACAAGGCATCAAGACTCAATTAGGAGGCCCATGACACAATAGAGCAGTTTTCGCGTTTCATCCTAGAAAAAGTTCCTGAGGTAAGGGACTTGCTAAATAAGCTAACTCTGTCACAGATGAAATTCTTGCTGAGGCGGGCATTGAGGATCGGGACATTGCTGCTCAAGTTGCTAATAAATTCATCCATTATCATTCCACTTTCCAGCACACTAAGGCAGCGGCGGCTTTCCTGAGCAAGGCTCTTGACAGCATACGAAGAAGTTTCTTTGAGTTATCCAAGCTGGGATTGCCATTCCCCTTTCTTGAGGATGGCTCCATTGCCACAACTACTCAGATTGCAGAGGCTATTGAACAGAAAGAGAACGACCCGGAGGCATTCAGGGAATTCAGCACCCCCCCAACGGCAGCCGACATTGAGGCAATCATTCATCCACTCTCTTAGCTGCTTTTTCATATCCAAGTAGGCACCAGCCTACCTGAGGTACTGCCTTACAAAGAAGCTATTGATCTTCGCGGGGCACAAGAGAATTTGCACAGCATGGCAAAGCCATCCGAAAGTGAATGGTCGCCTTTGTAGGCTACACTTTCCAAACTCTGATACAATTCGCCCAATGGATAAGGCTCTGGTCTCAAGAACCAGAGAGTTTTTGGGTTCTCCGTTCCTTATCTAAAACGCCCCTGATTAGTCGCCAAAAGCTGTTAAAATAAAGATTCAAATAGCTCCCTTCGGGTCCCTTTTGCAATTGTTCGTGTGCTGGCCTATGCATCGCCAAGATTATTCAGTTCTCCGATGGGTTTTGATCTTTCCCTTTGCACATTTTTCACTTCACAACTTCGGATATCGGCTCCCCTTTCGGGCCTCGAAATGCTGCACTGGGCATCCACGTGTCTCACCTACGGAGATCTTTGTTTTCTGTTGCTTTGTATTCTGTTCAGGTTGCGAAAGCCTTCCACAAAAGACAACATTCCTAAGATTGTCAGAGGGGCCCACATCTTGGTACGTGGCAGCATATTGCAGATTTTTCTTAGAGAGATAAATAAGCAGCTGTAGGCTACGAAATGCTTCTACGGCTTTCTTTATTTTTGGCGGGCCCTACCTTCTGCCAGGTGGCAACCTTTCGCAGCCTTTCCAACACAGCAAGGAGCTAAACATAGCGGGCTGCGAAACATTGCCAAGCGTCTTTCAAACCCGGTTCAGGCGGCTCTCTCCCCACTTTAGGAAAGACCTCCCCTTGGACACGTGTCGTTCGTTCGCAGTCTCTCAGCAGCAGTAGGAGGAATTCTCATTTAGGCCGCGGCGGGCTGCCACGTGCCTTATACTGATCATTGAAGCAGGCGATCGACTAGCTGAGCAATATATTGTTATCAAGTATTACTCATCTTGCTTTTCTAAAGTAGTGGATGACACTCGTCGAAATGGATGCGGCACAAATCACTGCTATCATTTCAAAGGGCACGCCTACAACCGATCGACTAGATGTTGTGTTCTAACTGGTTGCTGTTGTAATGGCATTAGGAATATTCTGATTTAGGCATCATTGCGGGAGATTGTGGGGATCTTTTCTATTATTGCTCTCCAAAGCGGTGGGATTTTGCTCACCGGCTATATATACTCTCTCTATCATGGAGAAAAGGGTCCGAGATTTTAGAAAGAATATTGGTTCTAGCAAGAGACACCATGCCTTTTTTGCATGTTTATTTTGCAAGAAATTTTCCAACTGTGCCTATTGTTCGGCCTTTCTATTTTTCATGTTTTGATTAAACTGTAAACTGTGCTTTTATTGTCTTAAGAATTTCATTTGAGGGGACTTCTATATATTGAGTACAAGCCTGCTTATATAAATCATGTCTAAATGACTCTTCTTAGTAGTAGGGGTGTATGCAATACCATTTTATGTCGATAAATGAATTATTTATGCTATATCTTTAAGTTTTCAAGGTTTTGGAACATAACAACAACATTCAGGCCCTTAAATCTATGATTTATCGTGCTCATCAGCTAATTTTGGCGTATCGCCTTAGATTAGAACTTGCTTCATTATATCTGCTTCATTTTCCTTTTCCAAAAACCCATTATAGAAGAAGTCGGCTTCTTTAAAACCTGGAGGTCACTTAGTTTGGCGCAAAGGGCCCCCCTTAAACTGATTTTCCCATAAGGCACTGTTCCTTAGTCAAGTTTTGGCGTCAACATTATGAAATTCTCTAATCTTTTTTGATACAAGGTAATTTAAAATGAAAAATTCTAAGAAAGATAATGAAAACTAACGAATGCAGCATTATAGTCCAACCTCTTTTGAGTGAATCCTCTCTTTATATTAGAAATGATACTACATGGATAAATGAAAACTAGTTAAATAAAGATATACAAATTGTTAAAAATATAAATGAACGTAAATTTATTCCTACTAAAAATGAGTTGTATTTTCATGCAATGAACATTTCTTCAAAATTTCAATATAAATATTATAATTTGTTAGCTCAAAAATTAAAATTGTTTAATTATATTCATTTCTATATTTTCTTATAAAAACAATCAATATTCAGTTATTATTTAGTTATTATTACTAACAATAATTTTAAATTTACTTTAATCATAAATAATTGTATTTAAATAAACATAAAAACAATCAAATAGCACTGCTTAAAAAGATATAAAACCTAATTAAAAAACACATTTTGTAAAAATTTCACATAATTGCAAAATTTTATAAGATATTTCTTTAAAAGAACTATGGTTTACTTAAGCTCTTGGAGCAACCAAATGATCATGAAGTTACCCCATCAACTAATTCAAGTCCTAGACCTATCTATCTCACATCAGAATTGACAAAATGTTTGTAGTCACATACATATTGTAAAATTAATAAACAACAATATAATATTGTCAGTAACCCGAACCTAATTTGTCTGTTTAAAATAGGAATGAGGTTCTTACTGAATGAAAGATGCATTCACCGAAGGCGACTAGAGAGTTGCATTCACTTCGGATGAAGTTGAGACTACCATGCTAGCAATTCCATTCAAGGTCGACAATAAGGATGATGACAGGGTATCAAGAGGAATGCAATCACCATACACAGCCACATGAAATGTTAGAGGAACATGGGGCAACTCAACTCCTCTTTTCAATATACCCACCACTTTTTCCATAGTTGGTCTGGAATTGGGATCGGGATGAGAACACAACAATCCCACTTTCATAAGCCGTTCCATTTCCAGAGTATTGAAATTTCCACCCAATTTCTCATCTGCTGCATCAAGAATTCTCTGCTGCCCATGCAAGTGCCAAACCCATTCCACCACTCTAGAATTGTGTTCAATCAAGCTCCAGTCTGCTGGTCGTCTTCCACAGGCAATTTCGAGACTCAGGGCTCCAAAGCTGAACACATCCATCTGTTTGGTGGCCTTCCCCATGGTTATAAACTTGGGCGCTATATACCCAATTGTGCCCGCCACCACGGTCGTATGTCCTCCTTTCTCGCGTTCCACCATTCTGGCAAGACCAAAATCACCCAGCTTTGCTTTGAAATTTGAATCTAGCATCACATTGCTCACTTTGATGTCTCTGTGTAGAACACTCTCATGCCGATCCTTGTGAAGATAAACCAAAGCGGAGGCTACGTCACTTGCTATACTGTATCTTCGATCCCAATCCAGTAGATT
>VDFB02000013.1:46451756-46467126 GCA_007258455.2 Sequoia sempervirens | reverse complement strand
GCAAATGAGTCCCACCTTAAGGCTAGAAATCCAGATTTTGTCAGATTCTAGATCCCAACACTCAGAAACCTGCTCTCAAAAGTTTTCATCAGAAGTAGGACTGATTTTCCATCAAGGGCAAATGAGTCCCACTAGTGATTTTTAGTAATCTATGACAGCATTTAGGACACTCCAGATTCTCCATTCTTTTCCTAGGTGCACTCTGATTCAACCTTCTTCTTTTTTTTGCATGTGTTCATACTTTAGTTCATGTTTTCATATCACTTGTGTTTTCCAACATTGCATAATTGTTAAGTTTTTTATTCATAATCAGTCAAATAATTCATTCAATTGCACTTAGATCATTCCATTTAGTGAAAATAATGCAATAAATTTCCTAATTTGAGTGAACCACCTAGATTTTGTGTGGGGTTTATGTCTTTCCTTTTATGTGAAACATTCTTAAGAGTGCAAGAGTAGCCTATAAGTCACACCAAAAAATCTTCACCTTTCTATAGAGGTAACACTAGTCAACCAATTCATAACATGGTTGTTGGAAGACCCCTTTTCATTATTGCCGCCATTGTTAACATTCCATTATCTTCAACATATCTCATGGTAGATTCTATGTCAGTTGTGGACCATTCCCATTACACTCAAACTTTCTTTGTTGTAAATGTTTCAATCACTTGGAATACATGATTGATTAGTTGTGGAATGGGAAAAAAATCATCCTCTTCACCATGTGGTAACCTCACACCTCTCTTGCATGGAGGCAATGTTATCTGAGCTCTTTTTACAACTCACCTAATTCTTTCTTGTGATTTATTCTTCATTTTCATTGAGCCAAGTGTAAGTATAATAAATGATAGACACATACACACAAAAATATATTCAAAGGATAGGGTCTAATGGTGGTGATTGTTATCTTGTGCGAGGGGTTCACATAAATATATGACACATTAGCTAAAAACTTGAATTCATACAACCCTTAACTGATCACATCCCTAATTCTAACTCTTACAACCCTTATCTAATCATATCCCTGATTCTAACTCTTACAACCCTTAGTTGATCATGTAATATATATATATAGTAAAGGGGTTATATGCAACTTGAAATGAAATTATCATACAGATATGTATAACCTTTTGAAAAAAAATAGAGTGATTTTTATATGACTTCAAATAGAATTATGATACAAATATTTATAACCATTTATGAAACAAAATTATGTTGGTGTAGGAAAATGCATACCATTGCATTTTCACACTTGTTTGGGCCCACCTTGCTTTATTTATGCTTCTTTTCAGCTTAATTGGTCCTATTTTGTGTCCAAAAGCCGTATGAATAATATATTTCTTCTGGTTAATCCCGAAATTCTCCAATGCATAAATGATAATTTAAGACTCCATTAGTGTGTCCCTAATTTTTGGGTAGGGACTAAAATGCCACCTAGGCCATCTTTTTCCCCCAAGACTCTTGGGACCCTGATTTTTGGATATTTGGATTTGGCCCCTTTTTGGTGTTTGCCCCAATCTTTTAGTACTTGGGACTAAGACACCACCTAGGGTGTCCTAGTCCTCCTTGAGTTATTTTTCAGGATTTAATTTCAAATTATGGTGGGATTTAGCCTCCTTTATCTAATGCGTTCATATGCCAGCTTGGTTTGATATAATTTCAGGATATTGACCATAGGTATGTATAAATACAAGGTTCATTCATTCATTCATTTCAATCCAAGTATTTTGTGAGATCTTTTATCATAGCATAATTGAGTTTAGAAGAACGTTCAAGAGTAGATTCATCATGTGTTTGGAGCCATCATCAAGATTCAAGCATCATATCAAAGAATTTTCTTGTATCATGTGTGTTGTGCTAACATTTGTGATGTAAGGTTTTGATTGAAGAAAAGAAATTCAAGTCTTATCTTTCAAGCATTCAAGATCCATATCCATTGTAACCATTGCACATGAGTTTGCATACTTTACAAGGGTTTGGTGAGTTGTAGCATTGCATGTTGTTCATTCACCATTTCCTTCATTATTTCTTTTTCAATTCAAGTTTTAATTACCAACAAGGGGTTTGACCAAGGAAAACCTCCATTCACTAACAAACATGTTTTTCCCTTCTTGCATATTTTTTATTGCAGATCTAGGTTCAAGTCTTGAAGATCACTTGGAGTGCAAATTTGTAAAAGTTGCAAAGTTACATTTCAAAGTTATCATCTTCATGAAAACTCACCTACAAGTCACATTTAGAAGATTCATAACTTAAGCTCTGAAGAGAGGCAAGTGCAGAACTTGGAAATCGGGATCTTGTTTAGAGTTAGTAGAAATTAAAAATGGAACTAATACACCATCTTGGGTCTCTTAGTCCTCCCAAGATTATTTTTCAGAGATTTTCTGAGATCCAGTTCCGAGACCTAAAGACTCCATATTGGCCCGAAAAATAATAGAAAGACTAATACGCCATTCTAGGCGTCTTAGTCCTCCCTAGCATTTTTGAAAAACTTCTTTGCATTTCCAGAATCCTCACAACATCTCTAGGCTTCCCAGGTACACACATCCTATTTCCTTGTTGCATAATTTTATTAGTAGCATCTCTCATTTGGCTTACATTCATAGTTTTAGGTAATTTTGCATATCACATTATGTTTTCAAACATTTATCTTTTACAAGAATTTGCTTGGTGGTGAACCCCTTAGAACTCATAGAACCCCTCCTAGGACCTTCCTAATTATGAATTGACTCACCTTGTGAGGTTGTTAGTCAATCCAAATGGGACTCCTTAGACTTTCAGTGAATGTTTGGATAGAAAAGTGTGATATCTTTCAAGGCATCCATTTTTCTATTCATCATTTTGGTGAACCCAACTTGTGAGAATTCATTTCATTTCTAATTTGGAGTCCATTAAGGTCCTTAGATCTACATTGCATCTTGTATTAGTGAAAGAGCATCTAGGGTTTATTGCATTTTGCATTAGTGAAATTTCATTTAGGGTTTTATATATTTGCATTAGTGAAAGTGCATATAGATTACATCTTTACTTGATTGCATCATTTCATTTGATTCAAATTTTGAAAAGTACATTGTTCATCATCCTAATTGCATTGAAAATTTAAAAAAAATTCATTCCACATTGCATTCAATTGCTTGTTCTTAGTTACTTTTTATTGCATTTATTTGCACATTTTTCTATTTTTTATCATCAGTATCTTGCACAAGCAATTTGTAATCACTGCTGACATTCCAAAATTCACTATTTTTTTACAAAATACCTTTGCTAGGACTAAAATGCCCTTACTGGCCCATCTTAGTCCCTCTCAGGATTTTTTCTTTTATGGACATGGAAAAAGTAACCCTTCTACTTTTTTTCATGTCTAGGCTCTCCTAGTGGTGTTAGCATGATTTTTCCTAGAGGTAATGTTGTAATGTGGCCAACACATTCACATTAGGTCTTGGACCCTTGTGAGTCATTAAGATTTCTAGGATGTCTTGTAAAAGTGTTGTGAAGTGTTGTAACCCACTTTCACACTTTTCTAGAACCCTTTAATTATAATTCACTTAAATAATCCATTTTTATCACTTACCAAGTCCTATTTCAAAGTGTTGTAAGGAGTTGAAACAAACTCTCATGCTTTTCTAGCCTTTTCATCACTAATTCAACCCTTTCTTATGTTTAAATGACCCCTTAATGCACTTTTCAGCCCTACTTAAGTATATTTTTGAGAATATTCCCATTAAACCTCATTAAATACACTTCAATCCCTGACACCCAGTAAAATTTTCTTGGCCGGACCAAGTCGCCACTTGGGGTGACTTAGTCCCACTAGGCACAAAAATCAAAATTATTTTAATTTTCTAGTTGGAGTTTATTCTCTTTACCTTAAAGTCATCCTCTGATGTATTATTTTTGGGAAATTTAGTAAAATAAAATATAGATAAAGGGTTTTTCTCTCATTTTAACCCCTAATCATTATTCAAGCATTTCATTCATTTATTTAATCATTCTCAAGCATTCTAAGCATTATCAACCATCCATTGGAGAATCTTCTTGCATATCTTTAGATTGCAACATCAAGGGTTTAGTGAGTTTGTGGCAATGCATGTTGTTCGTTCATCATCCTCTCTTTATTTCATTTCATTTTCTAGGGTTTGACCAAGACAAACCTCTATTCTCTAACCCTTAACCCTTTTTACCCTCTTTGCATGTTTGTTTTGTAGGTCTTGTATGCAGATTTGTCAAAGAGGAAAGTATTAAAAAGGTGTTGTCAACTCATAAAAGTCATTTAAGTCCAAAAATCCCTAATTGAAGCTTGGAGACCACTTTCATCCTATTTTCTACTAAATCTAAACTAGACACCTGTCATGAAGGGAAGTGCAAACAAAAAGCTATAGATTCCTATCCCAAATTTCCCAATATTCCTAGCTAGACTAAGTCACCATCTGTAGTAGATTGGTCCCACTGCTAGGCCTGAAAAGGGATTTCTATATTTTTGGATACCATTTGGCAGAAACCTATTTTGGTAGAATCTCCCCAAAATAGGACTAAGTCACCTAGCTTGGTGTAAGAATCCTAGTTGGCTTCAACAACAAAATCTATAGGATTCTAGAGCCTCTCTACATCACATTTCAGTTTACAGGTCCTCCTCTCTAATCTTATTCATTTATTTTATTGTTTACTTGCATTCTTAGGTCATTTTGCATAGATTATTGTGTTTTCAAACAACTTGCATTTCTTAGCTTTTACATTAATAAATAATTTATTTTATCAGTTTATTACGTTTAGACATTACATTTAGGCATTTTTTATCCATCCTTGTATTGATTTTGAGTGTATACATTGCCCATTTTGGCCCATCTTTCTCCTTTTAGGTGAAAAAATTTAGAAGTGTAAGAAAGCCATAGGGTGCCAAAAAAAAATTTTACATTTCGGTTAAGCTGACTTTTGAACATTAAATACTTTTGATTTCAAGTGCATCCTAGTTATAACTTGCATCAGCATTACATTAAGTTTTGAATTGTTTAAATTGCATCCTACTAGGGTTTTCAAAATTACATTAGTGAAAAGCTCATCTAGCTTTCCCTTTTGCATTCTATTTCATTAAAAAATCCAAAAAAATTGCATATGAAAATCTAAAAAACATAAAATTACATTTCAAAATTCTCAAAAAAATCACTATTGGTACTAATTCGCCACACTGGACGACTTAGCCCTCCTACATATTTTGCATAGTAATTTTTGTCCTTTTTCTAAGCATTTTGTGTATTTCTATTTTCTGTTAGTACATTATTGTTATAGTTTCTAGAATTGTAGTTATTATCATTTTATTACTCTTAGTTTACATTGTATTTGCATTCACCCACATGTATAAACCCTTGCATGAGTGTTTGGTGTCCTATTGCTAATACCTTAGTGAGAAGAAGCTCAAAACTCATGTTATCCCATGATAATACAATCATTGCGGATCTTGGATTGTCTAAAGCTTCCACTCCTAGTATTGCAACAAGAAAACTAGGCATGGTTCCTACCTTTAGCAATTATTTTCCTTCCAATAACATGCAAGTTGACACATAAAACAATCACATTCTGCAAGAAAAAGTCATTATCATTTGTGAGGACTTAACACATCTCCAACATCCACTGTTCCTTGAAAAAATTCCAAACACTGCAATTCCTGCTATAGAAAACATCCATCCCATCCTTGAATGTGGAAAAGGCCTAAACATTATGGAACAAATTGTTGAGATATAACACAAACATGTTCCTTCCACCTCTAGTACATCTCAACCAGAAAACACTGTGGTTAGTCAAGGAGGACCTCACACTCCTCCAACAATATCATCCATACCTACCTATACCACTCCTCAAGTCATCACAACAATGCAATAGGTTAGCAATGTGATTCCTTCCTTGACTATTCTTGCTATAATTCCTAATTCTTATGTGGCATCGCATGTTCTATCCTCTTCCACCATACCATCTATAAGCATCCCCTTCAATTTACCTACCACTACATATGCTCCATCACCACTTTCCCTTCCACCCCATACCACTTGCATTGACCCTCTCATAACACAACTTTTCCAAACCATCTCCTCCATGCAAAAGAAAATATCTACCATAAACCAAAACAAGAATGGACCACCCACTTATTATGTTTGAAGCAGCTCACTATCTTTGGAAATCTTGTGAACTTTGATCCCACAAGGAATAGAAATTCCTAGATTTTAAAAATATGGTAGGAAGGGATATCCTTCTAACCATGTTAATGCTTACACCACCTTATGTAGTGACTTTTCCTTGATGATAAACTATTGGAAAAACTATTTCCGAGGACTTTAAAAGACACTGCCTTCTAAGAATGGGTTTTTTCCTTACCAACTAATACAATTTTTTCATTCAATGAACTATTTGATGCATTTATAAATCATTTCCAAGTGCATATGACTCCAAAGAAGAACTTGGCTAATTTGATGAGATCCAAACAACATGAAGAAGAAAAGATCATTGATTTCATCTCATGATATCAATCTCTTTATTCTCAAACTGATGTCAAGATTCCTTATCCACATCTTCAAAATATTTTGATATAAAACTTACAAAATAAACTTCAAGACAAACTCACAATGATGAAATTTCCCTCCTTTATGCATTTTTTTACTACCCTTTGTGATTATCACAATTTTATTAGTAGTCATGGTGAAATTTCTACTTCTAGCTAAGTTGAGAAGTCTGAACATGCCAATACAAATAATTCACAACCATTTAGAAAGCAAAACAAAGGGTTTTTATAGTTCATTCCCTCTCAACAACCAACTAAACCCATCAACAACCAAGTAGCATACGTTAAAGCCGCGATACCTTATAGTTATGGAGATCCAAAATGTAGTTCACACCTTTACCAAATACCCTTCATAACATAATATCCCAAATATTTACAACAAAAAATGATTACTTTACGTTTTGTCAAACCACTCGATCCCACTAACCATTTACCTCTAAACTTTAACTCCAACGCTTATTACCATTATCATAGACAAAATGGACATGAAATAGAAAAATGTAAGCATCTCAAACACCTTGTGCAAGACCTCATTGATTCTAGTCGTCTATCCATAGTAAATGTTAATGTTAAAGGCAATACGTTTGTTTCCCCTCCAAATCAAAATTTGCAAATTTTCACTGATCTAATGCCTAAACATAATGTATCATTTTTCAAAGCTAGTGAAACTCCAAAGAATGATGTTATGAATATTCATACAGATGTTGAACATCCTAATCTTGTTCCACATACCACTAATATAAATCCTATGGATGAAATGGTAGGTGCAATAGACGTTATCCCTTGTAAGGGACAACCTAAGAAATCTCTTGATATTACCTTCTCCTCTAAGGAAATACTTCTGAATCTCCCCGATAGTCCTCTTTACATAACCGATCATATTTATGATAAGCCCACCAATGGGATACTCATAGATCCTGCCTATGGAGAGAATGTGATCATTGAGTAATTTTTTGTATTACATGATCTTTATCAAGATGATTATGATAAACCAACAACATGGATCAAAACACACAATGGTTTTTCTTGCCCTACGATCGGATTGATCATACTTCCATTATAGATAGGACCATAAATAGTGGATGTTAAATTCTCCATCATCTTGCAGCTAGACCAGTTCATTTGTGGCTAGGCCATCCATGGCTTCACTCAATGAAATTTGTCCCTTTAGTCATACACAAATGTTTAAAGTTTCCATTTGACAATGAATTATTCATTGTTCACCATAGTGGCTTTAACCCTTTGTCTTATAAAGGAAACTTCTCATTAGAATCCTTTTGGCCCAAGCCCATGGAACCTATAATGCCTCACAAATACTTCTTTTTCATTACTTACTGAAAGTTTAAAGCAAAGAAAATTGCAGAATTGTCTCTCTGCAACATGTCCTCATCCACTTCTGACACTCCTATCCTAGATGAAACAATGCTTCAACCAAAACATGAAACCACCCATCAAACTCAACCAACAATTGAAACTTCCCCCACATTGTCCAAACGACCACAAGATAATGGGGTATGTGCAAGATCATCATGGAAAAAACAGGCCCTTAAGTGGCAAAAAATTAAAAAAAAACAGAGTTAGGAAACTTGACATAAAAATTTGAATAATTTATCTATATTATTTAAGAAATATATAAGAATAGAATCTATATAAAATTGAATTTAGTTTCTAAACCTACTAGGTTTATTTTTAAAAATAAAAATCTATTTGCTAAAAATTTGAAATTTCAATGCAATAGTTCTTAAATTTCAAGAAAAAACAAGAAGTAGGTGTCTGTCTGACCACCCTAACAACAATAAAATGATAATATTTTTTTTGAAGATTTTAGATATAAGTAGAGGACTCATTTTCCAATGTGATGCATATTTTTTTGTAATGTAAATAATTAATTATGAATTTTTTATTACAACTTTAAAAAAAAATTATGATTTTTTTATTACAACTTTTAAAAAATATAAAAAACTCGTATGTCAGACCACCTTAACTTGGTCAAAACTTCATGAAACTCTTTTTTTTTTTTTAATCCTATAGTATGTGAAGCATATAATGTGACACATGTTTTGGATTCAAAAAATGTGATATCGTTGAAGCTATAAATGTTTTTCAATTAGCCTATCAATCAAGAATTTAGTCATAATTCAAATAGAAAAAAAAAATATTATTTATTAAATTCAAAGTAAAGCATAATTTATATTGGTGGAAAATTGAAAATCTCCTTTAAAAACCCTTTTTGTTTCATCAATTTTGGGTAAAAGAAAGTCGTCAGCCACATGGGCCATTATATCACTTACATATCGCCACTTTTTGGCCCATCATTATCCTACACATATCCAATGATAACAACTTTTTCATTCCTCCTCATATAAAACAAGTTTATAAGGAAAAAGTGAAAGTGGATGAACAACCTTCCATGGTTCCTTTCTTTCCTCCCCTTGGGAAAGAAAAGAAACCAATGGTTGATCAACCTGCTACTTCACAAACATGACTCAACAATAAAACCAAATGAAACAGAGAAGCTAGGGAATGTAGGTGTAGAGGTCGTGCCCTTGCTCACAAGTTAAAAGATGAAGAAAATAATGAAAATCCAAATTCGCACTTGACAAAAGAAATTCATGATGACCCTCCTCCCCAATCATAGCAAAAACAATCTAATACAACAACCACAACTTTCCATACACCATTCATTGGACATTATCATTTGTCCTCCTATTGTGATTAATCTAGATGATGATGATGAAATTATTAAAATAGATGAAGAGGTACATAATGATCTGAATACATTATTTTCCTCTTCCATTAGCTTAAATGGAAAATCTCCTACACAAAGTGTAGAACCTGGTACTTCCCCTTGTTTGGCACTTGCACTTGTCCCTTTAGCTAAATTTTGTCCCTCGACATATCATGAACATGATTGGGAGGCAAATGACTTGCTCGACAATTGACTTGCATTTTCCTTACTACTCTTTCTCTTTTTCTACTATATTTTTACATGTGTGTAGCGTGTTCCCCCATGATGTGATGTTTGATGTTCTCTCTCTATTTTTGACATTCCTCTATTTGTATCTTCCTTCTTCTCTATGTCATCCATCACTTTCACCAATTTTCTTTTTCTTGTGTTTTCCTTTTGGGGGTGATGCAAGGAATTGAGACTGAAATGGATCTTTCATGTTGAATCAAAAAGCCCCTTTTTCTTTTTCTTTTCCTTTTCTTTTTTCTTTTTCTTGTGTTTTCCTTTTGGGGATGACGCAAGGCTTTGAGACCAAAATGTCTCTTTCATGTTGACCCAAAAGGCCTCTTTTTATTTTTCTTTGCATTTTCTTTTATCTTTTTCTTGTGTTTTCCTTTTGGGGATGAAACAAGGCATTGAGTCAAAAATGTCTCTCTCATGTTGACCCAAAAGTTTTTTCCTTTTTTCTTTTTCCTTTTCCTTTTCCTTTTCCTTTTCCTTTTCATTTCCTTTTCCTTTTCTTTTTTCTTGTGTTCTCCTTTTGGGGATGATGAAAAGTGTGGAGACATCATATGTCTCTTCCATGCTGGCCCAAACAGATCTTTCTTTTTCTTTTTTTTTCACTCTCTTTCTATCATTCTTCCAGTTCTATGTATTTGGGGATGATAATAGTTCTGATCTCTCTTTACAAAACATTGCAGCAAACAACATACTAACCCCAAATCCATAGATCCCTTATGTGTTTGGTGTTTTCATTTTGGGTGCAACCCCTTTCTTTTCCTTTTTCCTTTCCTTCACATGATGCGACCTTACTCTGAAACATATGATTTAGCATAGGGGTTTTCCAAGTTGGCTCTCATGTCTTTCTTCTTTGCATTTTTCATATACTATTTTAAAGTAATTGCTCACAAAATGGTGTGTATCAATTTCCTTAAAGTGGGGGCATACGTTGGCATTATTCTTTTTCACTTTTTTCCTTTTTCTTTGTTCTCAGTGCAGCCTTGTTACTTCATATGATGTGTTTTTCACTTTGTGGATAACATTGGATGTGATGTCTTTCATGAGTGTGATCTATCTTAGCATATTAAATTCCTCTTGGTGGCTTGATGTGACACGCTGCATCCCCTAAGTTAAATTTTTTTATTCTTTGATTAGTCTTCTCTTGGAGACATTAGGCATAATGTTCCCTAAGTTAAAGACCTTGCATGAACTAAGCAATACTCCTTTGAAAATCCTTTTCATTTTCATTTTTCATTTGTTATATGGCCACCTTGCATAACATAGCTTGCATGCCTGTATTTCCATCACATTTGTTCATGAGCTCCAAGCATACTAAGTTTTGCTTGTCCTGTGAAGCTCAACATGTCATTTTCTTTTGTGGTACCTTATTAAAGTTACCAGGAGGTATAACTTTGGTATGGTTGAGTGGGAAGCCCATTCCAACGTGTGAATTTTCCCCATAGCCACTTGCATGTGTGTGAGTACATACCAGCCGTGAGTGTATGTTTATCACCTTTTTGGCCTTCTCACCTAGTCGAAAGCCATGAGTTTTGTTGCCTCAAAGTGATTATTCATTTTCTTTTTGAACAAACAACCTATATCTGATCCACAATGGGATGGAAAAATTATAGAAGCTTTATATGAATCTCTCTCTTCCTTTCTCTTCCTCATCATTTACATCATTCTCATGTGTATTTCTTGTGCTCATGTTTAGATTTCCATGGGATCTTCATCCTGGGGGCTTGATCATCCTTGTTGATCATTGTTGTCTCATCTTACTAAGAATTTTTTCATTGAAACCCCTCTTGATATGAATGTTGGACTACTTTATTGCACGTTTGAAGTAATTTCATCCTCTCACTAAAGTAGGCGCTAACTATGGACACCAAAAAAGTAACCCTTCTACTTTTTCTCATTTCTATGCCCTCCTAGTGGGTTTGGCTTGTTTTTTCCTAGAGTTAATGTTGTAATGTCGCCAACACATTCACATTAAGTCTTGGACCCTTGTGAGTCATTAAGATTCTAGGACGCCTTGTAAAAGTGTTATGAAGTGTTGTAACCCACTTTCACACTTTTCTAGGACCTTTTCATTATAATTCACTTAAACAACCCCTTTTTTATCACTTACCAAGTCCTATTTTAGAGTGTTGTAAAGAGTTGTAACAAACTCTCACACTTTTCTAGGCTTGTCATCACTAATTCAACCCTTTCTTATGTTTAAATGACCCTTAATGCACTTTTTGACCCTACTTAAGTGTATTTTTTAGAATATTCTCATTAAACCTCATTAAATACACTTCAATTCCTAAAAACTAGGAAAATTTCCCTGGTGGGACCAAGTCGCTACCTGGGGTGACTTAGTCCCACTAAGCAAAAACACTAAAATTATTTTAATTTTCTAGTGGGATTTTATTCTCTTTACCTTAAGGTTAGCCTCTGATGTGTTACTTTTAGGAAATTTAGTAAAATAAAGTATAAATAAAGGGTTATTTCTCTCATTTTAACCCCCTGATTCATTATTCAAGCAATTCATTCATTTACTTAATCATTCTCAAGCATTCTAAGCATTATCAAGCATCCATTGGAGCATCTTCTTACATATCTTCAGATTTCAACATCAAGGGTTTGGTGAGTTTGTGACATTGCATGTTGTTCATTCATCATCCTCTCTTTATTTCATTTCATTTTCTAGGGTTTGATTACCAAATCGAGGTTTGACCAAGGAAAACCCCTATTCTCTACCCCTTAACCCTTTTTCCTCTCTTTATTGTATGAAGATTTGTCAAAGAGGAAAGTGTTAAAAAAGGTTTTTTCAACTCATCAAAGTCATTCAATTTAATAAAGGCCTAATTGAAGCTTGGAGACCTCTTTCAACCCGTTTTCTGAAGAATCTGAACCAAACCCTTGTCACAAAGAGAGGTGCAAACATAAAGCTATAGATTCTTGTCTTGAATTTCCTAAGATTCCCAAGTGGTCTAAGTCGCCATCTATGGCGAATTTGTCTCATTTTCAAGCTTGTAAAGTGATTTTTGTATTTCCAAATACCCATTTGGCAAAAACCTATTTCGACAGAATCTCCCCAAAATATGACTAAGTTGCCCAGCTTGGCATAAGTGTCCCAGTTGGTTTCAACAGTAAAATCTACAGGATTCTAGAGCCTCTCTGCATCACATTTTAGTTTCTAGGTGCACCTCTCCAATCTTATTCATTTATTTTATTGTTTACTTACATTCTTAGGTCATTTTGCATGCATCACTATGTTTTCAAATAACTT
The DNA here is from genome assembly GCA_007258455.2 of Sequoia sempervirens. NCBI lineage: Eukaryota > Viridiplantae > Streptophyta > Pinopsida > Cupressales > Cupressaceae > Sequoia > Sequoia sempervirens. The sequence goes on along the minus strand of VDFB02000013.1, from coordinate 46,454,358 downwards.
GCATTTCTTATGTTTTACATTAATAAATCATATCTTTTATCATTTTATTTCATTTAGACATTACATTTAGGCATTTTTTATCCATCCTTGTATTGATTTTGAGTGTATACATTTCCCATTTTGGCCCATCTTTATCCTTTTAGGTGAAAAACCCTAGAAGTGTAAGAAAACTATAAGGTGCCAAAATCTATGTTTATAGCTTCAAAAATATCTCTCAGTTATTTGTTGTTTATCATAGGCTCTGGGACTTTAGAATCTCACCAGGAGGACCAAGATGCCCTTCTTGGCGTCTTAGTCACCATTGAATTTGATACTTCAGTTTTTAGAATCTGAAATTGATTTTTTGTGTTTCTGTGGGCTTCCTTTTGTTTTCTATTTTAGTTTCCAGATTTGTTTCTATTTCAATTTCTTTCATTTGTTTAATGTTGCATAATGGATATGTTCTTTGCAAAGTTGTGGATTTCATTGAAATATTTGGTTGATGTGTCAAATTGTGCCTTTGGTAATGATCCTAACGAAATTAAACTCACTCATGCTCAATCAACTCCTAATGCATGTCCTCCTCATGATGTTGAAATCATTGGAGATGATGATGACATCATCAATAAGTTCCTAAATGATTTTCTTGATAACCTTGAAGTTAATGCATCTTTCTATCCTTCCATGAAACAACCAGATCTTCCCACAATACCACCTCTTGAGATGTTTGGTTACTCGAATCCTGAAAATGAAAAAAAATTTGAACCCAAGCTCCCTACAATGGATAAACCTAGTTCCTCTAAAAATAAAACATTCAACCACTTTATGATACCAAAGTGACCAACACTTCCATTAATCTCGAAGAAACATATGGCAAAGGCTTTACTATCTTGAGCAAACAAGGTTGTGACACAATAACTGAACATGAAATTCACCAAATTTTAGAGCAACAACCAACTGATGAAAACACAAAAGGGATAGGATATCATGATCCCCTCACACTAATAAGCCTCAGGTATGGGTATGTGCAGGATCATCATGGTAAAAAAAGGCCCTTAAGTGGTGAAAATTTTAGAAAAATCAGAGTTAGGCAACTTGACGTAAAAATTCCAATAAGTTATCTATATTATTTAAAAAATATGTAAGAATAGAATATGTAGAAAATTGAATGTAGTTTCTAAACTAATAGGTTTGTTTAAAAAAAATATTTATCTATTTGGTGAAAATTTGAAATTTCAATGCCGTAGCACTTAAATTTTAGGGAAAAAATAAGAAGTAGTTGTCTGTCTAACCACCTAACCACAATAAAATGATAATATTTTTTTATAATATTTTAGATATAAGTAGAGGACTCTTGTCCTGATGTGATGCATATTTTTTTTTTTTGTAATTTTTTCAAAGTAATTAATTAGTATGATTTTTTTATTACAAAATTTTAAAATATAAAAACTGGTAGTAATAGAATAATACTGCTTAACTTGGTCAAAACTTCATGAAATTCATTTTTTGAAATATATAGTATGTGATGCATGTTTGGAGATTCAAAATGTGATACCATTTGAAAGCTATAGATGTTTTCAATCATCTATCAATGGGACTTTAGTCATAATTTAAATAGAAAATTAATGATAATTATTTATTATTAGAAAATTCAAAGTAAAGCATTATTTATATTGGTGGAAATATGAGAATCTCCTTTAAAAACCCTTTTCGTTTCAATAATTTTGGGTAAGAAAAAAGTCATCATACACATATCCTACACATACCCACCATATCGCCACTTTTTGGCCCATCATGATCCTGCACATACCTGTATAGAATATTTAAACCTTCGTAGTGATGGCACAGTGATCTTTAATTCTCCCCTTGATATGAATGTCCTTCTCCCTTAAGAACAACCAATGCCTCATAACAATGACATGCATGATAGGATCACCTTCGGTCCTCCTCAACCTTCAATTAGAGAAATTGGTCACTCTAGCAAACACAAAAAACCTTATAAATTACAAAAGCTACAACCTCCCTATCCACCACCTGAATTTAAAAGAAAACTACAATTTCTTCTTAACAAAGGATTCATAACATTACCACCTATGATTACATTAGTGCTTTATCCGAAAGATGCAAAAGTTTCACATCTTTCTTATCACTGCATTCTTGGACACAGTACTGATGAATGTCGTGCATTTCACTTAATATTAAAAAACTTTCACTTTGATGGAAATGATTTCCATTGTATGATTGCTTAGTTTCATATAGTTTCCACCCCTCATCATGTAATAGTTGCAGAATTCTCTATTCTCACTATTACATGACCCTTCTCATCACCTACCTCAACCCATTCTTGTCTTCCACTCAATGGGGGAAGAAGTTGTTGACCTTGTCCAGGTAAGGCATTTCTTGTTATCCCTTAGGTTATTTATCTACCTTCCACTTATCTAGACCAAGATTGGGAGGTGGGTTACTTTCTTTAGGTTGACTCACCTCTGCCTTACTAGTTATTTTCTTTTTCCCCTTTGATTGCGTATTGTGTAATGTGATTCCAGAGTGATGTTTTTTTTTTTTTATGTTCCTCTCTGTGTGTGTATTCCTCTATTTGTTGCATTCATTTTCTATATGTCAT
>VDFB02000013.1:46364633-46451656 GCA_007258455.2 Sequoia sempervirens | reverse complement strand
GCATGGTATGGTAAAAAAAAAGGACTTTTAAACATTGGTTTTTAGAAACAGCTATTGAAAATCAATTTGTATCATCTAGGTATTGAAATAAATTACATATTTGGAAACTAGACTGCGAGTACTACATTTTATGATTAGTGACTTTTGAAGATTCCATCTCTAAGTGCTTCAAATTTTAAGGTCAAATGTGTCAAATTTTAAAAATCAAGGAAAACACTTCCACTTTTTGGCCATAAAGTGGACTCAACTTATTGCCAACACCTTTTACAAAGATAGATATATAAGTGGTAGAGATATATAAATTGATGCATTCTATATCCTTCTTCATTTTCATTTAAATGAATTAGATGTATGGTTTATTATATATATATATATACATATATATATATATTAATTACAAAGATAGATATATAGGTGGTAGAGATATATAAATTGATGTTTTCTATAGCCTTCTTCATTTCCATTTAAATGAATTAGATGTATGGTTTATTTTTTCTTCAATTACTGTGGCTTTTACATGTATGATAATGTTGTTTCAGAAAGGGTTATAAAGATTTGTATCATGCTATTGTTTCAAGTTATATATAAATATCATAATGCTATATCAGAAAGGGTTAATAATTAAAACATAGATTTTTGGGACCCAAATGCTACTCTTGTACTTCTAGGGTTTTTCACCTAAAATGAGAGATTGGGTCCAAAAATGCTAATGTATCACTCAAAATAGGATGTGTCTGATGTGATAAGAAGTAAATGAAGTTAACTAAATGCAATAGATTAATCTAGGTGACTTAAAATGAATGCAAAAGTGCAATTACAACTATGTTTGAAAACACACTGTGATATGCAAACAATAAAGTGAAGAAATTATGTAGAACAGAAAGTACAAGGATAGTTATGAGTGCACCTAGATGAAATGTGAGCTTTCTGTAGTGTTTTGGATACTAGTGAAATTCACTGATTTTTCACAGTGGGACTCATCCGCCCAAGTTGGGGAATTAGTCCACCTACTAGTGAAAAACTGTTGGGAGCTAGTTTCTATCTATCTGGATATGAAATTTGACAAAACTCAAGTTTTAAGTCCTAAGGTGGGACTCATTCACCATAGCTGGCGAATCAGTCCTCCCCCAAATTTTTGAAAACTAGGAGACAAATCTGCAATACCAGATATGGGAATGTCTGCTTATCGGGTTATCAAAGTCAAATTTGTAGAAAATGGACAAATAACTCTCTCCAAGCTTGATTTTGACTCAAGTTGACTTGAAGCACCAAGTTGACTTGAAAATCACTCTTCAACACCTAATAACCTATCAAATTTGCAAACAAAAGGCTGCAAACAAAAATCAAAACGGGGAAAAATGATTAGGGGTTAGTGAATAGGGGTTTGCCTTGGTCAAACCCCAGTTTTGGTAATTAAACCCTTGAAAAGACAACAAAATGAAAGAGAAAGATAAAATAACAACATGCCAATGCTAACAACTCACCTAACTCTTGATAATGCAAGTATGAAGTAATGTCAATGGTTGCCTCAAAGTGTTTGAATAGTGCTTGAATTGATGATGTAGAATGCTTGAATGCTTGAAATGTATAATTGAATGCTTGAATGAGTGAGGAGATGTAAAATGAGGTGAAAATAACTTACTTGTATAATTCTTGTGCCTTAGTATCCATTCATACCTCATCACAAGCTAACATCAAGTGATTTTGAATAAAATCTTGAAAGGAAATTTGAAATATTTTGAATTTCGGGCCAAGGGGGACTCATTTTCCACCCATGGTGAATGGGTCCCACCTAGGACCTAAAAACAAGTGTCAGGAAAAATGTTGTATTTAATGTTATTTTTTGGGATAACATTCAAAAATACACTTAATTAAGTCATATGAGGGAATAAAGAGACAAAATAAAGCATGAGAAGGGTGTAAATAGTTAACTGCCTAGAAAAGCGTGAAATCTTATTACAAGACTTTACAACACTTTAAAATAGGGCTTGTTGATGAGTAAAAAGGTGGTTTTTAAGTAAATTACATTAAATAGAGTCCAGAAGAATGTAGAAATGTCTTACAATACTTCACAACACCTTCACAAGACATTGTTATTTGAGTTTTAGTACCTAAATAAGCATGTTCAAGCCATGATACAACATAAAATTAGAGCATCATAGTTCCAACACCATGAAATAAGACGTAAAAGGCCATGAAAATGACAAGAGGCCATTTTTCTATGACACATTTAGCCCCCACTTTAGTGAGAGGATGAACCTGTTTCAAACTCATAGTAAAGTAGCCATGAACATCGAGGGGAGTGTCCATATGCACTTACATTAGCAAGATGGAATGACAATGATCAAGAGGGATGATGAAGCCCCTAGGATGAAGATCCCATGGCAAACTAGACATAAGAACAAAGGAACACAAGAGTGTTGAAATGATTTGGATGAGGCTTTGATCATCAATCCAACTAGTTGTGAAAAGATATCGAGGTTGATTGTTTGAAAAAGAGACTGTGCACTCACTCTAGGGCCACAAAACTTCAAGCTGTCCATGGGGTGAGAAGGCCGAACTGTATACTCACTCTAGGGCCATGAAACTTGTTGTCTATGAGGTGAGAAAGCCCAAAAAGTATGATACATATGCTAGTTGGTATGCACTCACAAAACACAAAGGTGGCTATGGGGAAAAGTCATGTCGCTAGATGGGCTTCCCGCTCAACCATGTCAAAGTTATACTTGTTTGATAACTTTAACAAGGTGACACAAGGAAAAATGCTATGAACAAAAAGACAAAGGTACCACAATCATGGAAGTTATGTTATGTAAGGTGGCAAAAAGGAATGAAATTTTGAAAAATTGAAAAATGTAATGTAAAATGTAAAACGATGTTCAAAGGAGTCTTGTCCAGTTTATGCAAGGTCAGTCACTAAGGGAACATTGTGTTTATTGTCTCCAATAGAGGACCAATCAAAGAATAGTATATTCACAACTTAGTGGATGCAGTGCATCGCATCAAGCCACCAAGAGGAATATAATATGCTGAGATAGATTACACTTATGAAGGACATCACACCCAATGTCATCCACAAAGTGATGAACGCATCACACAAACAGAAAGGCTACAATAGGAACAAAGAATGCACATGAATTATGGTAATGTATGCCCCCCACCTTAAAGGAATTTCTACACATTGTTCTGTGAGCAATTAATTTAAAGTAGAGAAGAAAAGAAAAAGTAACAAGAAAACAAGACATGAGAGCCAACTTCAAAATCCCTATGCCAAGTCATATGTCTTGAAGTTAGGGTGCCTCATCTCAAGAAATATGAAAATAAATAAAAAGGAGGTTTCCCCCAGAAAAGAAAGCAAACCAAACACATAAGGGATCTATGGATTTGGGGTCAGTATGCTCATTGTTGCAATGTTTTTAATTAAAGAGTTGATAATTGTCATCATTCCCCAAAGCACATAGAACTGGAAGAATGACACAAAGAGAGTGAAAAAAAGGAGAAATAAAGTCCATTTTGGGTCAACATGGAAGAGACATTGTGTTTTGGACGCTTTGCATAGTCCCCAAAAGGAAAACACAAGGAAAAAAAATGAAAACTAAAAGGCGACAAAAAATGAAAAATCTTTTGGGTCAACATGAAGGAGACATTGCGGTCTCAATGCGTTGTGTCATCTGCAAAAGGAAAACACAAGCAAAAAGAGAAAAAAGGCAAGGACCTTTTGGGTCAACATGGAAGAGACATAGGGCATCTCTACGCTTTGCATCATGCCCAGAATGAGAACACAAAATGAAAAGAGAAAAAGATAGTGCACGATAAATAGAAGAGTAGAGGTACCAATAGAAGAAGTGTACAAAGAGATAGAACATCAAATGCACGATACAGGGGAACACTATATGCACATGGAAGGAAAATGAAAAGGAACAAGTAATGCAAGTGTAAGTCAACCATCAACTAAGGTTATTGATTTCTCAATCTTAAATAGATAAGCGAAAAAGGAATAACATAGTTAAGAGACAAAGACAAGTGCATTACAAGGACAAGGCTAACAACATCTTGCCCTCCAAAAAGTGTAAAGGAAAGAATGAGCCAAGATGGGTGATGTGAAAGGATCATGCAATAGTGAGAATAGGGAATTCTACAAATATGGCATGATGATGGGATTTGGTTGCTTTAAGGTATAACAGGGAAACAATCGGTAGATAGTGAAGTGATACTTATCTAGTTTGTCCTTCAATGTTCAACATTCTTTAGTGCGATGTCCAAGGATGCGATGATATTTACAAAATGGTATGTTAGAGTCTTTGTGACAAATAACTAACCTATTCAGAGGTGGTAAAAGTATAAGACTTTTATTTAAAAGTTGTTGAAGTTTCCTTTCACATTCAGGTGGAGGATATGTGGGAAACTTGATCTTTTTGAGTTTGTAAGGTCATTTTCGCTTGCTAGATTGTCCTTGTTCATGAATAGGAGGAGAAGGACCCATGGGGATCCTAACATCCTTATCATTAGAAGGAGATAGTAGTTTTTCTCCTAGAAGAAGAATACTTAAGTTAGGAGGAGCATTAAAGATGACCATTCTAGCATCTAAAAGTCTCTTAGGTTGAAGGGGATGTCTCTCAGGATGAGAGGGATCGTGATATCCAAGGCCTATTGTGTTTGCTGTGGTTGGTTGTTGTTCAAAAAGTTGATGGATCTCATGTTCAAGTTTTGTGTCACAACCTTGTTTACTTAAGATAGTAAATCCATTACCATAAGTCTCTTCAAGGTTGATAGGAATGTTTGTGACTGTGTGGTCGTAGAATGGTTGGGATTGTGGGGGTTGAGAGGAACTAGGTCCACTTGAGGGAGGAACCTTAGGTCCTATGTAACTGACGTCAAGATGTAAATATGCAAAGTGATCAGGAGGTGCAATAGTGGGAAGGTCTTGTGATCTCATTGATGGGTAAAAGGTTGCATTGGCCTCTAGGTTGTCAAGGTAGTCGTTGTAGAACTTGTGAATGCTATCATTATCTTCTCCCATGATGTATACATCACAAGGAGGGAAATCATAAGGAGTTGAAGGAGCATGTGTGAGTTCAAGGTCATTAGGGTCACAACCAAAAGTACAATTAGACATGTCTACCAATGACTTTAAGGAATTCCAAAACTTATTGAAAGAAAATGCCATGATGAAAATAAACTAAGATGCAATAAATGAGGAAAAACAAAGAATCTGTGAATGAAAATAGAATGCAAGAACAGAAAAGTGTGATGTAGAAAAATACCAAAAAGATTGCAAAAATGTTGTTTTAGAAGGGTAGAGGGACTGATTCGCCTTGGGTGGCGAATGAGTCCTAGTATGACATTTTTTACTATTTTTCAGAAATTTTAAGATGATTTAAATGCTCTAAAGTATGCAATTTTCAGATGTAGAATGCAGATTTTGACTTTTTTCAAATATATGTAATGCAAGAATGAAAGCTAAACGAATGTTTCACTAATGCAAAATGAAATGTCCTAGAATGCAATAACAAATCAATGTCTTAATTGAATGCTAATGCAAATGGAAATGTAGGATGAAATGTGTGACCACAATTAGAAATCTAAAGTGTTCAAAAGTCGGGTTCACCAAAATGAAACATAGATTTTTGGGACCCGAATGTTACTCTTGCACTTCTAGGGTTTTCACCTAAAAAAAGAGAGATAGGGTCCAAAAATGCTAATGTATCACTCAAATTAGGATGTTTCTGATGTGATATGATGTAAATGAAGTTAACTAAATGCAATAGATTAATCTAGGTGATTGAACATGAATGCAAAAGTGCAATTACAACTATGTTTGAAAACACACTATGATATGCAAACAATGAAGTAAGTGAGGAAATTATGCAGAAGAAAAAGGAAAGGGATAAATTTGAGTGCACCTGGATGAAATGTGAGCTTTTTCGAGTGTTTTGGATGCTGGTAAAATTCACTAATTTTTCACAGTGAGACTTATTCGCCTAGGGTGACGAATCAGTCCACCTACTGGTGAAAAACTATTGGGAGCTGGTTTTTGTCTATTGGGATCTAAAATATGACAAAACTCAAGTTTCTAGTCCTAAGGTGGGACTCATTCACCACAAGTGGTGAATCAATCCTCCCCCAAATTTCTAAAAATGTAGGAAACAACTCTGCAACACCAAATCTGGGAATGTGTGCTTCTTGGGTTGTCAAAGTCAAATCTGTAGAAAATGGACAAATAACTCTCTCCAAGCTTGATTTTGACTCAAGTTGACTTGAAGCACTTAGTTGAATTGAAAATCACTCTTCAACACCTAATAACCTATCAAATCTGTAAACAAAGGGCTGCAAACAAAAAGCAAAAAGAGAAAAATGATTAGGGGTTAGTGAATAGGGGTTTGCCTTGGTAAAACCCTACTTTTGATAATTAAACCCTTGAAAAGAAAATGAAATGAAAGAGAAAGATAAACTAATAACATGCCAATGCTATCAACTCACCTAACTCTTGATAATGCAAGTTTGAAGTAATGTCAATGGTTGCCTCAAAGTGCTTGAATAATGTTTGAATTGATGATGTAGAATGCTTGAATGCTTGAAACATTTGTAGAATTGAATGATTGAATGAGTGAGGAGATGTAAAATGAGGTGAAAATAACTTATTTATATAATTCTTGTGCCTTAGTATCCATTCATACCTCATCACAGGCCGACATCACATGATTTTGAATAAAATATTGAAAGAAAATTTGAAATATTTTGAATTTGGGGCCAAGGGGGACTCATTCACCACCCATGGTGAATGGGTCCCACCTAGGACCTAAAAGCAAGTGTTGGGAAAAATGTTGTATTTAATGTTATTTGTTGGGATAACATTCAAAAATACACTTAATTAAGTCATATGAGGGAAAAAAGAGACAAAATAAAGCATGAGAAGGGTGTAAATAGTGAAGATGTTCCTAGAAAAGCGTGAAAGCTTGTTACAAGACTTTACAATACTTCAAAATAGGGATTTTTGATGACTAAAAAGGTGGTTTTTAGGTAAATTGCATTAAATACAGTCTAAAAGAATGTAGAAATGTCTTACAACACTTCACAACACCTTCACAAGATGTCATTCTTTGAGTTTTAGTACCTAAATAAGCATGTTCAATCCATGATACAACATAAAATCAGAGCATTATAGTTCCAACACCATGAAACAAGACCTAAAAGGCCATGAAAATGAAAACAGGCCATTTTTCTAAGGCACAATAATATTTGTATCATACTATTGTTTCAAGTTATATATAAATATCATAATTGATGAATATGGAAAATGTGGCTGATGTTGAAAGACATCACACTTTCCTACTTAACCATTCACTAAAGGTTCTAGAAGTCCTAATTGGATTGACTAAAACCTCTCAAGGCGAGTCAATTTGCAATTAGGAATGCCCTAGTAGGGGTTCTATGATTTCTAAGGGGTTTATCACCAAGCAAATGCTTGGAAAAGACAAATGCTTGAAAACATAGTGTGATATGCAAAATGACCTAAAACTATGAATGCAAGATAATTAAGAGATGCTAATAATGAAATTATGCAACGGGAAAATAGGATGTGTACCTGAGAAGCCTAAAGATGTTGTGAGGATTTTGGAAATGCAAAGAAGTTGTTCAGAAAATTCAAGGACTCAGATGCCTAGAATGGCGTATTAGTCTTGCTATTATTTTTAGGGGCCAATACAGAGTCTTCGGATCTCAGAATTGGATCTTGGAAAAATCTCTAAAAAATAAGTCTAGGAGGACTAAGATGCCCAAGATGGCGTATTAGTCTTTTTCTAAATTTTTGCTAACTCCAAATAGGATCTTAAGTTCCAAGGTATCCACTTGCTTCTCTTCAGATCTCAGGTTTTGAATCTTCTGTTTGTGACCTGTAGGTGAGTTTTTGTGAAGATGACAACTTTGAAATGCAACTTTGCAACTTTTACAACTTTGCACTCAAAGTGATCTTCAAGAATTCAACCTAGATCTTCAATCATAAATATGTAAGAAGGGAAAAACTTGTTATTTGCTAGTGAATGGGGGTTTTCCTTGGTCAAACCCCTTGTTGGTAATTAAACCTTGAATTGAAATGGAAATAATGAAGGAAATGGTGAATCAACATGTAATGCTAAAACTAACCAAACCCTAGTAATGTCTACAAACTTGTGTGGAATGGCTACAATGGATATGGATCTTGAATGCTTGAAAGAAAAGACTTGAATTTCTTTGCTTGAATCAAAACCCTACATCACAAATGTTAGCAAAACAACACACATGATGCAAGAAAACACTTTGATATGATGCATGAATCTTGATGATGACTCCAAATGCTTGATGAATCTACTCTAGAATGCTCTTGTGAACTCAATTATGTTATGTAAAAGATCTCACAAAAGACTAATATTGAAATGAATGAATGAACCTTGTATTTATACTTATCTAGGCTTAATATCCCAAAATTATATCACACCAAGCCGATATATGAATGCATTAAACAAAGGAGACTAAATCCCACTGGAATTTGAAATTAAATCCTTAAAATGACTCAAGGAGGACTAAGACACCCTAGGTGTCATCTTAGCCACAAGTCCTAAAAGCATGGGGCACAGACACCAAAAAGGGGCCCAATCCAAATATCCAAAAATCATGGCCCCAAGAGTCTTGGGGGACAAAGACACCCTAGGTGGCATTTTAGTCCTGACCTAAAAATTAGGGACACACTGATGGATTCATTAAATTATCATTTATGCATTAGAGAATGTCAGGATTAGCCAGAAAATAATATTATTCATAGGGCTTGTGGACACAAAATAGGACCAATTAAGCCAAATAGTAGCATAAATAAAGCAAGGCGGGCCCAAACAAGTGTGAAAATGTAAGGGTATGCATTTTCCTACACTAAGTTTATCCCCCACTCTAGTGAGAGGATGAAATTGCTGAAAATCACACTAAAGTAGCCAACGATGCAATCAAGAGGGGTTGAAGTGTACAAATGTTAGTAAGATAGTATGACAATAATCAAGAGGGTGACCAAGCCCCCATGATTAAGATTCTATTGTAGACACACATAGGCACAAAATAACACGATTGGAGATGATATATGAAGCCATAACCAGATCACAAACATACACCATCAAAGACAAGAAAATGACAAAAGGAAAAGGGAAAAAATGGAAAATTGCAGCAAATCAAGCTTCAACTGGTCGTCCAAGGCGGTGTACCAGGTCTAGGCTATTTGTCCAAAAATAAAGTTTACAAACTTAGAATGCACTGTCCACTATGCAAATAAAAGGCATGCTCACAAGGGCTAGTGGGAGCTAGGTGTCCACTAGGTGAGCCCCAAGAAGTCCATTTCAACATAATACCCCATGACTATGATAAGGAGAAAAGAAAAATGCAAGCTCACAAGGGCTAGTGAAGCTAGGTGTTCACTAGGTGAGCCTCAAGGGACCATATTAGAGCCATACCTCTATGACTCTAATAAGGTACAAAAATGCATGCTCACAAGGGCTAGTGGGAGCTAGGTGTCCAAGAGGTGAGCCCCAAGGAGGTCCATATCAAAGCCATACCTCCATGACTTTAATAAGGAAAAAAGGTAAATGCAACAAGAAAGAGGAATGTTCAAAGGTATTTTTCTTAGTTCATGTGAGGTCTTATTCTTAGAGGAAAACATGCTTAACATCTCCAAGAGAGGATAAATACAAGGTCTAATATTGGGAAACATTATATCTAATGTTTCCAAGAGAGGATGAGGAAATATCATTCTCTCAGAGGAATTCAAACCCAATGACACCACCAAGAGGAAAAACACATTGCATAAAGAAATAAAATCACATCAAGGAACATGAAATAAATGCAATCATGCCAAAAATAATTCCAAAATAATGCCAATGTATTCCCCCACTTTAAAGAAATTGCTAACATCATGTTGTGAGAAATTACTTTCAAGTAGCCAAATGAAAAATGGAAAAGAGAAAGGAAGGGTTGCCCCCCAAAAACACATAAGGGATCTATGGATTCTGGGTTAGTATGTTCTTTGCCACAATGTTTGTATAGAGCTTGGAACTATCATCATCCCCCAAATACACATAGCACTGGAAAAATGACACAAATATAGTGAAAAAAAAGAAAAGGCTTTTGGGTCAACATGGAAGAGACATAGGGTGTCTCGATGCCTTGCGTCATCTCCAAAAGAAAAATACAAGACAAATGAAAAGGAAAATGAAAGGAAAAGAAAAGATAATGAAAAAGCTTTTGGGTCAATATGAGGGAGACATGAATGTCTTGATGCCTTACGTCAACCCCAAAAGAAAAAAACAAGAAACTAAAATGAAAGTAAAGGTAAATCAAAAGGTAAAAGTGTATGACATATAGAAAAATGAATGCACAAATAGAGGAATGCACACAGAGAGAGGCGCATAAAAAAAAAACATCACAGGGAATCACATTACACACATGCAATCAAAGGAAAAAAAAAGAAAATAACTAGTAAGGCAGAGGTGAGTCAACCTAAAGAAAGTAACCCACCTCCCAATCTTGGTCTAGATAAGTGGAAGGTAGATAAATAACCTAAGGGATAACAAGAAATGCCTTACCTGGACAAGGTCAACAACTTCTTCCCCCATTGAGTGGAAGACAAGAATGGGTTGAGGTAGGTGATGAGAAGGGTCATGTAATAGTGAGAATAGAGAATTCTGCAACTATTACATGATGAGGGGTGGAAACTATATGAAACTAAGCAATCATACAATGGAAATCATTTCCATCAAAGTGAAAGTTTTTTAATATTAAGTGAAATGCACGACATTCATCAGTACTGTGTCCAAGAATGCAGTGATAAGAAAGATGTGAAACTTTTGCATCTTTCGGATAAAGCACTAATGTAATCATAGGTGGTAATGTTATGAATCCTTTGTTAAGAAGAAATTGTAGTTTTCTTTTAAATTCAGGTGGTGGATAGGGAGGTTGTAGCTTTTGTAATTTATAAGGTTTTTTGTGTTTGCTAGAGTGACCAATTTCTCTAATTGAAGGTTGAGGAGGACCGAAGGTGATCCTATCATGCATGTCATTGTTATGAGGCATTGGTTGTTCTTAAGGGAGAAGGACATTCATATCAAGGGGAGAATTAAAGATCACTGTGCCATCACTACGAAGGTTTAAATATTCTATACAGGTATGTGCAGGATCATGATGGGCCAAAAAGTGGCGATATGGTGGGTATGTGTAGGATATGTGTATGATGACTTTTTTCTTACCCAAAATTATTGAAACGAAAAGGGTTTTTAAAGGAGATTCTCATATTTCCACCAATATAAATTATGCTTTACTTTGAATTTAATAAATAATTATTATTAATTTTCTATTTAAATTATGACTAAAGTCCTGATTGATAGGATGATTGAAAAACATCTATAGCTTTCAAATGTTATCACATTTTTGAATCTGAAACATGCATCACATTACATGCTTCACATACTATAGGATTAAAAAAAAATGAATTTCATGATGTTTTAACAGTTATAGTGGTCGACATACGAGCCTTTTTTTAAAAGTTGTAATAAAAAATAATGAAATTCAGATGTCCGACCTTAAGGTAAAGAGAATAAAATCCCACTAGAAAATTAAAATAATTTTAGTTTTTTTGCTTAGCGGGACTAAGTCACCCCAGGTAGCGACTTGGTCCCACTAGGGAAATTTTACTAGTTTTCAGGAATTGAAGTGTATTTAATGAGATTTAATGAGAATATTCTAAAAAATACACTTAAGTAGGGTCAGCAAGTGCATTAAGGGTCATTTAAACATAAGAAAGGGTTGAATTAGTGATGACAAGCCTAGAAAAGTGTGAGAGTTTGTTACAACTCTTTACAACACTTTGAAATAGGACTTGGTAAGTAATAAAAAGGGGTTGTTTAAGTGAATTATAATGAAAGGGTCCTAGAAAAGTGTGAAAGTGGATTACAACACTTCATAACACTTTTACAAGGTGTCCTAGAAATCTTAATGACTCACAAGGGTCCAAGACCTAATGTGAATGTGTTGGCGACATTACAACATTAACTCTAGGAAAAAACAAGCCAAGCCCACTAGGAGGGCCTAGACATGAGAAAAAGTAGAAGGGTGACTTTTTTGGTGTCCATAGTTAGCCCCTACTTTAGTGAGAGGATGAAATTACTTCAAACTCACACTAAAGTAGTCGAACATTCATATCAAGAGGGGTTTCAATGAAAAAATTCTTAGTAAGATGAGACAACAACGATCAACAAGGATGATCGAGCCCCCAGGATGAAGATCCCATGGAAATCTAAACTTGAGCACAAGAAATACACATGAGAATGATGTAAATGATGAGGAAGAGAAAGGAAGAGAGAGATTCATATCAAGCTTCTATCATTTTTCCATCCCATTGTGGATCAGATATAGGTTGTTTGTTCAGAAAGAAAATGAATACTCACTTTGAGGCAACAAAACTCATGGCTTTCCACTAGGTGAGAAGGCCAAAAAGGGGATAAACATGTACACTCATGGCTGGTATGTACTCACACACATGCAAGTGGCTATGGGGAAAATTCATGCCTTGGAATGGGCTTCCCACTCAACCATACCAAAGTTATACCTCCTGGTAACCTTAATAAGGTAGCACAAAAGAAAAAGACATGTTGAGCTTCACGGGACAAGCAAAACTTAGTATGCTTGGAGCTCATGAACAAATGTGATGGAAATACAGGCATGCAAGCTATGTTATGCAAGGTGGCCATATAACAAATCAAAAATGAAAATGAAAAGGATTTTCAAAGGAGTCTTGCTTAGTTCATGCAAGGTCTTTAACTTAGGGAACATTATGCCTAATGTCTCCAAGAGAAGACTAATCAAAGAATAAAAAAATTCAACTTAGGGGATGCAGCATGTCACATCAAGCCACCAAGAGGAATTTAATATGCTAAGATAGATCACACTCATGAAAGACATCACATCCATTGTTATCCACAAAGCGAAAAACACATCATATGAAGTAACAAGGCTGCACTGAGAACAAAGAAAAAGGAAAAAAGTGCCAAAGAATAATGCCAACGTATGCCCCCACTTTAAGGGAATTGCTACACACCATTTTGTGGGCAATTACTTTAAAATAGTATATGAAAAATGCAAAGAAGAAAGACATGAGAGCCAACTTGGAAAGCCCTTATGCTAAATCATATGTTTCAGAGTAAGGTCGCATCATGTGAAGGAAAGGAAAAAGGAAAAGAAAGGGGTTGCACCCAAAATGAAAACACCAAACACATAAGGGATCTATGGATTTGGGGTCAGTATGTTCTTTGCTGCAATGTTTTGTAAAGAGAGCTCAGAACTATTATCATCCCCAAATACATAGAACTAGAAGAATGATAGAAAGAGAGTGAAAAAAAAAGAAAAAGAAAGATTTGTTTGGGCCAGCATGGAAGAGACATATGATGTCTCCACACTTTGCATCATCCCCAAAAGGAGAACACAAGAAAAAAGAAAATGAAAAAGGAAAAGGAAAAGGAAAAGGAAAAAGAAAAAAGGAAAAAACTTTTGGGTCAACATGAGAGACATTTTTGACTCAATGCCTTGTTTCATCCCCAAAAGGAAAACACAAGAAAAAGATAAAAGAAAATGCAAAGAAAAATAAAAGAGGCCTTTTGGGTCAACATGAAAGAGACATTTTGGTCTCAAAGCCTTGCGTCATCCCCAAAAGGAAAACACAAGAAAAAGAAAAAAGAAAAGGAAAAGAAAAAGAAAAAGGGGCTTTTTGATTCAACATGAAAGATCCATTTCAGTCTCAATTCCTTGCGTCACCCCCAAAAGGAAAACTCAAGAAAAAGAAAAAGGTGAAAGTGATGTACAACATAGAGAAGAAGGAAGACACAAATAGAGGAATGTCAAAAATAGAGAGAGAACATCAAACATCACATCATGGGGGAACACGCTACACACATGTAAACATATAGTAGAAAAAGAGAAAGACTAGGAAGGAAAATGCAAGTCAACTGTCGAGCAATTCATCTCCCTCCCAATCATGTTCATGATATGTCGAGGGAAAAATTTAGCTAAAGGGACAAGTGCAAGGGCCAAACTAGGGGAAGTACCAGGTTCTACACTTTGTGTAGGAGATTTTCCATTTAAGCTAATGGAAGAGGAAAATAATGTATTCAGATCATTATGTACCTCTTCATCTATTTTAATAATTTCATCATCATCATCTAGATTAATCACAATAGGAGGAAAAATGATAATGTCCAATGAATGGTGTATGGCAAGTTGTGGTTGTTGTATTAGATTGTTTTTGCTATGATTGGGGAGGAGGGTCATCATGCATTGCTTTTGTCAAGTGCGAATTTGGATTTTCATTATTTTCTTCATCTTTTAACTTGTGAGCAAGGGCACGACCTCTACACCTACATTCCCTAGCTTCTCTGTTTCATTTGGTTTTATTGTTGAGTTGTGTTTGTGAAGTAGCAGGTTGATCAACCATTGGTTTCTTTTCTTCCCCAAGGAGAGGAAAGAAAGGAACCATGGAAGGTTGTTCATCCACTCTATTTTTCCTTATAAACTTGTTTTATATGAGGAGGCATGAAAAATTTGTTATCATTGGATATGTGCAGGATAATGATGGGCCAAAAAGTGGCGATATGTAAGTGATATAATGGCCCATGTGGCTAACAACTTTCTTTTACCCAAAATTGATGAAACAAAAAGGGTTTTCAAAGGAGATTCTCAGTTTTCCACCAATATAAATTATGCTTTACTTTTAATTTAATAAATAATATTATTTGTTTTCTATTTGAATTATGACTAAATTCCTGATTGATAGGCTAATTGAAAAACATTTATAGCTTTCAAACGATATCACATTTTTTGAATCCAAAACATGTGTCACATTCTACGCTTCACATACTATAGGATTAAAAAAACAAAATGAATTTCATGAAGTTTTGACCAAGTTAAGGTGGTCAGACATACGAGTTTTTATATTTTTTTAAAGTTGTAATAAAAAAATCATATATTTTTTTTAAAGTTGTAAGAAAAAAATCATAATTAATTATTTACTTGAAAGAAAATTACAAAAAAATATGCATCACATTGAAAAATGAGTCCTCTACTTATATCTAAAATCTTCAAAAAAAATATTATCATTTTATTATTGTTAGGGTGGTCAGACAGACACCTACTTCTTATTTTTTCTTGAAATTTAAGAACTATTGCATTGAAATTTCAAATTTTTAGCAAATAGATTTTTATTTTTTAAAAATAAACCTAGTAGTTTAGAAACTAAATTCAATTTTATATAGATTATATTCTTACATATTTTTTAAATAATATAGATAAATTATTCAAATTTTTATGTCAAGTTTCCTAACTCTGATTTTTTTGAATTTTTTGCCACTTAAGGGCCTATTTTTTCCATGATGATCCTGCACATACCCCATTATCTTGTGGTCATTTGGAAAATTTGGGGGAAGTTTCAATTGTTGGTTGAGTTTGATGGGTGGTTTCATGTTCAGGTTGAAGCATTGTTTCATTTAGGATAGGAGTGTCAGAAGTGGATGGGGACATGTTGCAGAGAGACAATTCTACAATTTTCTTTGCTTTAAACTTTCAGTAAGCAATGAAAAAGAAGTATTTGTGAGGCATTATAGGTTCCATGGGCTTGGGCCAAAAGGATTCTAAAGAGAATTTTCCTTTATAAGACAAAGGGTTAAAGCCACTATGGTGAACAATGAATAATTCATTGTCAAGTGGAAACTTTAAACATTTGTGTATGAATAAAGGAACAAATTTCATTGAGTGAAGCCATGGATGGCCTAGCCACAAATGAACTGGTCCAACTACATGATGATGGAGAATGTAACATCCACTATTTATGGTCCTATCTATAATGGAAGTATGATCAATCCGATCGTATGGCAAGAAAAACCATTGTGTGTTTTGATCCATGTTGTTGGTTTATCATAATCATCTTGATAAAGATCATGTAATACAAAAAGTTCCTCAATGATCACATTCTCTCCATAGGTGGGATCTATGAGTATCCCATTGGTGGGCTTATCATAAATATGATCGGTTATGTAAAGAGGACCATCAGGGAGATTTGGAAGTATTTCCTTAGAGGAGAAGGTAATATCAAGAGATTTCTTAGGTTGTCCCTTACAAGGGATAATGTGTATTGCACCTACCATTTCATCCATAAGATTTATATTAGTGGTATGTGGAACAAGATTAGGATGTTCAACATCTGTATGAATATTCATAACATCATTCTTTGGAGTTTCACTAGCTTTGAAAAATGATACATTATGTTTAGGCATTAGATCGGTGAAAATTTGCAAATTTTGATTTGGAGGGGAAACAAACGTATTTCCTTTAACATTAACATTTACTATGGATAGACAACCAAAATCAATGATTTCTTGCACAAGGTGTTTAAGATGCTTACATTTTTCTATTTCATGTCCATTTTGTCTATGATAATGGTAATAAGCGTTGGAGTTAAAGTTTAGAGGTAAATGGTTAGTGGGATTGAGTGGTTTGACAACACGTAAAGTAATCATTTTTTGTTGTAAATATTTGGGATATTGTGTTATGAAGGGTATTTGGTAAAGGTGTGAACTATCATTTTGGATCTCCATAACTATAAGGTATCGCGGCTTAAACGTCTGCTACTTGGTTGTTGATGGGTTTGGTTGGTTGTTGAGGGGGAATGAACTATAAAAACCCTTTGTTTTGCTTTCTAAATGGTTTTGAATTATTTGTATTGGCATGTTCAGACTTCTCAACTCAGCTAGAAGTAGAAATTTCACCACAACTACTAACCAAATTGTGATAATCACAAAGGGCAATAAAAAAATGCATAAAGGAGGGAAATTTCATCATTGTGAGTTTGTCTTGAAGTTTAGTTTGTAAGTTTTATATCAAAATATTTTGAAGATGTGGATAAGGAATCTTGACATCAGTTTGAGAATAAAGAGATTGATATCGTGAGATGAAATCAATGATCTTTTCTTCTTCATGTTGTTTGGATCTCATCAAATTAGCCAAGTTCTTCTTTGGAGTCATATGCACTTGGAAATGATTTATAAATGCATCAAACAGTTCATTGAATGAAATAATTGTATTAGTTGGTAAGGACAAAAACCATTCTTAGAAGGCAGTGTCTTTTAAAGTCCTCGGAAATAGTTTTTCCAATAGTTTATCATCAAGGAAAAAGTCACTACATAAGTTGGTGTAAGCATTAACATGGTTAGAAGGATATCCTTTCCCACCATATTTTTAAAATCTAGGAATTTCTATTCCTTGTGGGATTAGAGTTCACAAGATTTCTGAAGATAGTGAGTTGCTTCGAAACATAATAAGTGGGTGGTCCATTCTGGTTTTGGTTTATGGTAGATATTTTCTTTTACATGGAGGAGATGGTTTGGAAAAATTGTGTTATGAGAGGGTCAGTGCAAGTGGTATGGGGTGGAAGGGAAAGTGGTGATGGAGCATATGTAGTGGTATATAAATTGAAGGGGATGCTTATAGATGGTATGGTGGAAGAGGATAGAACATGCGATGCCACATAAGAATTAAGAATGCTAGCAAGAATAGTCGAGGAAGGAATCACATTGCTAACCTATTGCATTGTTGTGATGACTTGAGGAGTGGTATAGGTAGGTATGGATGATATTGTTGGAGGAGTGTGAGGTCCTCCTTGACTAACCACAGTGTTTTCTGGTTGAGATGTACTAGAGGTGGAAGGAACATGTTTGTGTTATATCTCAACAATTTGTTCCATAATGTTTAGGCCTTTTCCACATTCAAGGATGGGATGGATGTTTTCTATAGCAGGAATCACAGTGGTTGGAATTTTTTCAAGGAACAGTTGATGTTGGAGATGTGTTAAGTCCTCATGAATGATAATGACTTTTTCTTGCGGAATGTGATTGTTTTATGTGTCAACTTGCATGTTATTGGAAGGAAAATAATTGCTAAAGGTAGGAACCATGCCTAGTTTTCTTGTTGCAATACTAGGAGTGGAAGCTTTGGACAATCCAAGATCCACAATGAGTGTATTATCATGGGATAACATGAGTCTTGAGCTTCTTCTCAAGTTGCTAAGGTATTAGCAATAGGACACCAAACACTCATGCAAGGGTTTCTAAATGTGGGTGAATGCAAATACAATGTAAACTAAGAGTAATAAAATGATAATAACTACAATTCTAGAAACTATAACAATAATGTACTAACAGAAAATAGAAATGCACAAAATGCTTAGAAAAAGGACAAAAATTACTATGCAAAATATGTAGGAGGGCTAAGTCACCCAGTGTGGCGAATTAGTCCCAGTAGTGATTTTTTTGAGAATTTTGAGAAATTTTAAATGTGATTTTATGTTTTTTAGATTTTCATATGCAATTTTTTTGGAATTTTTAATGAAATAGAATGCAAAAGGGCAAGCTATATGAGCTTTTCACTAATGTAATTTTGAAAACCCTAGGATGCAATTTAAACAATGCAAAACTTAATGTAATGTTGATGCAAGTTATAACTAGGATGCACTTGAAATCAAAAGTATTTAATGTTCAAAAGTTAGCTTAACCAAAATGTAAAAAAAATTTTTGGCACCCTATGGCTTTCTTACACTTCTAAAGTTTTTAACCTAAAAGGAGAAAGATGGGCCAAAATGGGCAATGTATACACTCAAAATCAATGTAAGAATAGGTGGAAAATTCCTAAATGCAATGTCTAAATGTAATAAACTAATAAAAGAAATTATTTATTAACGTAAAAGCTAAGAAATGAAAGTTGTTTGAAAACACAATAATGTATGCAAAATGACCTAAGAATGCAAGTAAACAATAAAATAAATGAATAAGATTGGAGAGGAGCACCTGTAAACTGAAATGTGATGTAGAGAGGCTCTAGAATCCTATAGATTTTGTTTTTGAAGCCAACTAGGATTCTTACACCAAGCTAGGTGACTTAGTCCTATTTTGGGGAGATTCTGCTAGAACAGGGTTCTGCCAAATGGTATCCAAAAATATAGAAATCACTTTTTAGGCCTAGCAGTGGGACCAATCTGCTACAGATGGTGACTTAGTCTAGCTAGGAATCTTGGAAATTTGGGATAGGAATCTATAGCTTTTTGTTTGCACTTCCCTTCATGACAGGTGTCTAGTTTAGATCCAGTAGAAAATAGGATGAAAGAGGTCTCCAAGCTTCAATTAGGGATTTTTGGACTTAAATGACTTTGATGAGTTGACAACACCTTTTTAATACTTTCCTCTTTGACAAATCTGCATACAAGACCTACAAAACAAACATGCAAAGAGGTTAAAAAGGGTTAAGGGTTAGAGAATAGGGGTTTGTCTTGGTCAAACCCTAGAAAATGAAATGAAATAAAGAGAGGATGATGAACGAACAACATGCATTGCCACAAACTCACTAAACCCTTGATGTTGCAATCTAAAGATATGCAAGAAGATACTCCAATGGATGCTTGATAATGCTTAGAATGCTTGAGAATGATTAAGTAAATGAATGAAATGCTTGAATAATGAATTAGGGGTTAAAATGAGAGAAAAACCCTTTTATCTATATTTTATTTTACTAAATTTCCCAAAAATAATACATCAGAGGATGACCTTAAGGTAAAGAGAATAAACTCCAACTAGAAAATTAAAATAATTTTGATTTTTGTGCCTAGTGGGACTAAGTCACCCCAAGTGGCGACTTGGTCCGGCCAAGGAAATTTTACTGGGTGTCAGGGATTGAAGTGTATTTAATGAGGTTTAATGGGAATATTCTCAAAAATATACTTAAGTAGGGCTGAAAGGTGCATTAAGGGGTCATTTAAACATAAGAAAGGGTTGAATTAGTGATGAAAAGGCTAGAAAAGCATGAGTTTGTTACAACTCCTTACAACACTTTGAAATAGGACTTGGTAAGTGATAAAAATGGATTATTTAAGTGAATTATAATTAAAGGGTTCTAGAAAAGTGTGAAAGTGGGTTACAACACTTCACAACACTTTTACAAGACATCCTAGAAATCTTAATGACTCACAAGGGTCCAAGACCTAATGTGAATGTGTTGGCCACATTACAACATTACCTCTAGGAAAAATCATGCTAACACCACTAGGAGAGCCTAGACATGAAAAAAAGTAGAAGGGTTACTTTTTCCATGTCCATAAAAGAAAAAATCCTGAGAGGGACTAAGATGGGCCAGTAAGGGCATTTTAGTCCTAGCAAAGGTATTTTGTAAAAAAATAGTGAATTTTGGAATGTCAGCAGTGATTACAAATTGCTTGTGCAAGATACTGATGATAAAAAATAGAAAAAATGTGCAAATAAATGCAATAAAAAGTAACTAAGAACAAGCAATTGAATGCAATGTGGAATGAATTTTTTTTAAATTTTCAATGCAATTAGGATGATGAACAATGTACTTTTCAAAATTTGAATCAAATGAAATGATGCAATCAAGTAAAGATGTAATCTATATGCACTTTCACTAATGCAAATATATAAAACCCTAAATGAAATTTCACTAATGCAAAATGCAATAAACCCTAGATGCTCTTTCACTAATACAAGATGCAATGTAGATCTAAGGACCTTAATGGACTCCAAATTAGAAATGAAATGAATTCTCACAAGTTGGGTTCACCAAAATGATGAATAGAAAAATGGATGCCTTGAAAGATATCACACTTTTCTATCCAAACATTCACTGAAAGTCTAAGGAGTCCCATTTGGATTGACTAACAACCTCACAAGGTGAGTCAATTCATAATTAGGAAGGTCCTAGGAGGGGTTCTATGAGTTCTAAGGGGTTCACCACCAAGCAAATTCTTGTAAAAGATAAATGTTTGAAAACATAATGTGATATGCAAAATTACCTAAAACTATGAATGTAAGCCAAATGAGAGATGCTACTAATAAAATTATGCAACAAGGAAATAGGATGTGTGTACCTGGGAAGCCTAGAGATGTTGTGAGGATTCTGGAAATGCAAAGAAGTT
This sequence comes from Sequoia sempervirens, assembly GCA_007258455.2. Lineage (NCBI taxonomy): Eukaryota > Viridiplantae > Streptophyta > Pinopsida > Cupressales > Cupressaceae > Sequoia > Sequoia sempervirens. Next base: position 46,430,628 of record VDFB02000013.1, on the reverse strand, counting down.
TTTCAAAAATGCTAGGGAGGACTAAGACGCCTAGAATGGCGTATTAGTCTTTCTATTATTTTTCGGGCCAATATGGAGTCTTTAGGTCTCGGAACTGGATCTCAGAAAATCTCTGAAAAATAATCTTGGGAGGACTAAGAGACCCAAGATGGTGTATTAGTTCCATTTTTAATTTCTACTAACTCTAAACAAGATCCCGATTTCCAAGTTCTGCACTTGCCTCTCTTCAGAGCTTAAGTTATGAATCTTCTAAATGTGACTTGTAGGTGAGTTTTCATGAAGATGATAACTTTGAAATGTAACTTTGCAACTTTTACAAATTTGCACTCCAAGTGATCTTCAAGACTTGAACCTAGATCTGCAATAAAAAATATGCAAGAAGGGAAAAACATGTTTGTTAGTGAATGGAGGTTTTCCTTGGTCAAACCCCTTGTTGGTAATTAAAACTTGAATTGAAAAAGAAATAATGAAGGAAATGGTGAATGAACAACATGCAATGCTACAACTCACCAAACCCTTGTAAAGTATGCAAACTCATGTGCAATGGTTACAATGGATATGGATCTTGAATGCTTGAAAGATAAGACTTGAATTTCTTTTCTTCAATCAAAACCTTACATCACAAATGTTAGCACAACACACATGATACAAGAAAATTCTTTGATATGATGCTTGAATCTTGATGATGGCTCCAAACACATGATGAATCTACTCTTGAACGTTCTTCTAAACTCAATTATGCTATGATAAAAGATCTCACAAAATACTTGGATTGAAATGAATGAATGAATGAACCTTGTATTTATACATACCTATGGTCAATATCCTGAAATTATATCAAACCAAGCTGGCATATGAACGCATTAGATAAAGGAGGCTAAATCCCACCATAATTTGAAATTAAATCCTGAAAAATAACTCAAGGAGGACTAGGACACCCTAGGTGGTGTCTTAGTCCCAAGTACTAAAAGATTGGGGCAAACACCAAAAAGGGGCCAAATCCAAATATCCAAAAATCAGGGTCCCAAGAGTCTTGGGGGAAAAAGATGGCCTAGGTGGCATTTTAGTCCCTACCCAAAAATTAGGGACACACTAATGGAGTCTTAAATTATCATTTATGCATTGGAGAATTTCGGGATTAACCAGAAGAAATATATTATTCATACGGCTTTTGGACACAAAATAGGACCAATTAAGCTGAAAAGAAGCATAAATAAAGCAAGGTGGGCCCAAACAAGTGTGAAAATGCAATGGTATGCATTTTCCTACACCAACATAATTTTGTTTCATAAATGGTTATAAATATTTGTATCATAATTCTATTTGAAGTCATATAAAAATCACTCTATTTTTTTTCAAAAGGTTATACATATCTGTATGATAATTTCATTTCAAGTTGCATATAACCCCTTTACTATATATATATATTACATGATCAACTAAGGGTTGTAAGAGTTAGAATCAGGGATATGATTAGATAAGGGTTGTAAGAGTTAGAATTAGGGATGTGATCAGTTAAGGGTTGTATGAATTCAAGTTTTTAGCTAATGTGTCATATATTTATGTGAACCCCTCGCACAAGATAACAATCACCACCATTAGACCCTATCCTTTGAATATATTTTTGTGTGTATGTGTCTATCATTTATTATACTTACACTTGGCTCAATGAAAATGAAGAATAAATCACAAGAAAGAATTAGGTGAGTTGTAAAAAGAGCTCAGATAACATTGCCTCCATGCAAGAGAGGTGTGAGGTTACCACATGGTGAAGAGGATGATTTTTTTCCCATTCCACAACTAATCAATCATGTATTCCAAGTGATTGAAACATTTACAACAAAGAAAGTTTGAGTGTAATGGGAATGGTCCACAACTGACATAGAATCTACCATGAGATATGTTGAAGATAATGGAATGTTAACAATGGCGGCAATAATGAAAAGGGGTCTTCCAACAACCATGTTATGAATTGGTTGACTAGTGTTACCTCTATAGAAAGGTGAAGATTTTTTGGTGTGACTTATAGGCTACTCTTGCACTCTTAAGAATGTTTCACATAAAAGGAAAGACATAAACCCCACACAAAATCTAGGTGGTTCACTCAAATTAGGAAATTTATTGCATTATTTTCACTAAATGGAATGATCTAAGTGCAATTGAATGAATTATTTGACTGATTATGAATAAAAAACTTAACAATTATGCAATGTTGGAAAACACAAGTGATATGAAAACATGAACTAAAGTATGAACACATGCAAAAAAAAGAAGAAGGTTGAATCAGAGTGCACCTAGGAAAAGAATGGAGAATCTGGAGTGTCCTAAATGCTGTCATAGATTACTAAAAATCACTAGTGGGACTCATTTGCCCTTGATGGAAAATCAGTCCTACTTCTGATGAAAACTTTTGAGAGCAGGTTTCTGAGTGTTGGGATCTAGAATCTGACAAAATCTGGATTTCTAGCCTTAAGGTGGGACTCATTTGCCATTGATGGTGAATTAGTCTGCTCCCAAAATTTTGTGAAATTAGGGACCAATCCTGTAGCACCAGATCTAAGGTTGTTTTCTTGTTGGGTTCACAGACTCATATCTACAGAAAAAAGATAGAATGTCTTCTCCAAGGTTGAAATAGGTTGTAGTTGATTTGAAACACTTTTTTTTACTTCTTTTCCACTTTTCAACACCTAATAGCTTTTCAAATATGTATACAGAAGTCTACAAACACACATGAAAAAGGGGGAAAATGGTTAAGGGTTAGGTTATAGGGATTTTCCTTTGTCAAATCCCACTTTGGTAATCAAATGCTTAATGAAGAAATGGAATGGAAGAGAATGATTTTCAAATAACCTGCAAATGCTATCAACTTACCAAACTCTTATTGAATAAATCTAAAGATATAACAATAGTTGTTCCAAAATACTTGATTAATGCTTGATTCAATGATGCAAAGTGCTTGAATGCTTGAATGAATGTGTGAATAAGTGAAATTCATGAATAGGGGTTAAAAATGAGAAGAAAAATAGTTATTTATACACACTTGTGCCTTAGTAACCTTAAGATACCTCATCACAGGAAAACATAAGGTGATTTTAAATGAAAACCCAAAAGAAAATTTGAAATATTTTGAATTTTGAGCCAAGAGGGACTCATTCACCACCCATGGTGAATGGGTCCCACCTTGAACTTGAAAGTGGGTGTTAGGAATTATCTTGAATTTAATTTTTTTGTCGAGTTTATATTCAAAAACCACTTAATTAAGCCTTATAAGGGTATAAAGGGGTCAAATAAAGCATAAGAAAGGTGTAAATAGTGAAATTAATCCTAGAAAAGCATGAAATATCATTACAAGACTTTACAACACTTTAAAATAGGACTTGACAAGTGATGAAAAGGTGATTTTAGGTGAATTGTAATAAATAGAGTATAGAAAAGTGTAGAAATGTTTTACAACACTTCACAACACCTTCACAACACATTACAACATTAAATCAAAGTAAAATGGACCAAGCATCATGAAGAAAGGCCTAAAAGACCAAGAAAATGATAAGGGTCCATTTTTCTATTGTACAAAAGGAAAGGGTCCCCAACAACCTTGAATGATGATGAAGAGATGTAGTGACAAAAAAAGTAGTCTTTTTCCTTACTTGCTTGGATAATTGACATTAAAATTGAAAAAATGGTGTCTTGGGCTAGTGTTGTAATGTCTTGTAAACATTCACACTATTTTAAGACCTTTATTTAGCTAAATCATGCTTTAATTAGTCTTTTGCAAGGGTGTTGTAAAGTGTTGTAATAAACTTTCATGCTTTTCTAGGACTTATTTGCTTAATTAATCCTTATAGGCCCCTTTCTAAATAAAATATGCATAGTGTATACCTTTTTTAAGTGTTGTAAAGTGTTTTAAAGAACTTTCACATTTATCTAGGTGGTCTTAATTCATTAAGGCTAAGTGGAGTTATTAACCCCCCTTTTAGGCCTTAATTTTGACACCTCTTGAGGATCTTTCCTAACAAGTATAAATTCAATATCAAATTATTTCATTGGGAAAAATTTGGTCGTAGTAAGATGATTTGGGACCCATTCACCCTTGATGGTGAATGGGTCCTCTCTTAACAAGACTCTCTTTTTTTATTTGATCTAGAATGGGTTTTTGACCTTCTTTCAACTCCCCAAAGATCAGTCTTGGAAACTTAGCCAAGACCCGTTCGCCTTTGGTGGTGAATGGGTCATCCCTTAATGAGACCTTAATTTTTGAATTCAATTTTTGTGAGAATTTAATTATCTTTCTTTATAGATCTGGTGTCAGCCTTAGTTCTTTGGATTTTGAGGTTAATCTCCTAATTTAGTATAAATAAGGGGTTAATTCACATAGTTTCATCCTAATACTTTCAAAAATTCAAGAATTTAAGTGATCAAGCATTCTAGATCATTTCAAGAGAATTTTAAAGGCATTTCAAGGTAGATTTCAAGTGCTTATTGCATCAATTCAAAGATCATATCATCATCCCAAGGTTCTAATTGGATCATTTCGTGTTCATGCTTCTTTATATTATTTCATCACCTGGTTTAATTACCTACAAGGGGTTTGATTGTGGAAAATCCCCATTCACTAACAAATAAACAAGTTTTGTTTCCTTGAGTGTCTGATTGTAGATTTACAAGTTGAAGAGAAAGATTATCAAAGTTGTCAAAACTATCAAAGTTGCAAAGTTGTCATTGAAGGCTCAAGATCATAGAAAGAGCCCTACATAACTAAATATTGACTTCCAAAACTTGATAACAAGGATTTCAATATTGAAAAAATCAAAGTACAGGATCCTAAAATAATTTTTCTAAATCCCTAAAATTATACATTCGTGCTTGAAGGAAAATGAGTCCTCCATAGCTTAAAAACAACTTTCTAGATAAGTACACAACTTTTTACACTCTAAAAACATTCCTTATAGTTTCTATAATAGTTAGGGTTATTTTCTAATTTTTATTTGCTTCTTCTTTTGCATAATATAAAGTGATTTGGACTTGGAAAAACCAATGATCTATCTCATTTTTGGGATAGATCATATTTTCCTTCATTTCATTTTGGTGAACCTAACTTATTCAACATTGCACTTTTCTAAATTTGGAGTTTTTCATTGCATTTTATGTTAAAATATTGTTTTCATTGCATTTAGGTTTTCACTGAATTAGGGTTTCTTCTTTTGCATTTAAATATTGCATATCATATAAGGTTTAGATTTGTATTATTTTGGACTTCTTAAATCTGAAAATAATGAAAACAAATCAGTCATTTTGCATTTCATTTAAATTTCCTTCAGTTGAATTTGAAAATAAAAATAAATGAACTAGGTCTTGCATCTCATCTTTCTATTACTTTTTTGCATTGAATTTCTGGAAAATCTGAAGCTGTGTTTCACTTTCTACAATTTAGAACTGAAATATATAATTGATAGCTTTCAAGTCATTAAAAAATAGTTTAAAATAGCTAACTAGGACTCATTCACCTTTACTAGTGAATAATTCCTTGATTAGGTCTAATCTATACCTCCTAGCATCTGAAAAGGCATTAAAATTGACTCTAAAATCCATTGAAAAGTCGTAGAAACACCTAACCATGACTTATTCACCCTTACTAGTGAATGAGTCCATGTTAGCTACAAATATGCTATTCTAGGACATTAAAATATTAGTTTTTAGCTTCTATTTAGTGTTGTTATCATTTTTTTTAGTTTCCTAATTTGTTGTTTCATCAATTTCTTTGCATTTAGATTAAATTTCTTCATTTTAGTGCATTTTTAAAAGTTCAAAATTGTATCAAAACATTTCATTTTTAGCTTATTACATTGTGTAGCATAAAAAATGTATCCTTGGAAATTTTCATGTTCATTTGGGTCTTTTTGATGGATGTTGGCCTAGTTTTTTCCTAGATTTAATGTTGTAATATGGTCAAGACATTCACATTAGGTCTTGGACTCTTGTGAATCAATAAGAATTCTATGATGTCTTTTAAAAGTGTTGTGAAGTATTGTAACCCTCTTTCACACTTTTATAGGACCTTTTTAATATAATTCACCTAAATAACCTCTTTTTATCACTTACCAAGCCTTATTTCAAAGTGTTGTAAAGTGTTGTAATGAAATTTCATGCTTTTTTAGGCTTGTCATGAATAATTTGACCCTTTCTTATGTTTAAATGAACCCTTTATACACTTGCAAGACTTACTTAAGTGTGTTTTTGAGAATAATCCCATTAAACATCATTTAATACACTTTAATTCCTAACACCCACTTAAAATTCCCTAGTGGGACCAAGTCTCCAATAGGGGCGACTTAGTCCCAATTGGCTCAAAAATCAAAATTATTTCAAAATTCTGGCAAGATATTATTTTCTAAACCTTGAGGTCAGCCTGTGATGAGGTATTTTTAGATCCAAAAATCTGTTAGGAATTAAACTGCAGACGGGGAGCTACATATTACATCTTCAAATTTCATGAAAGATGAAGGTGGATTAAGTCACCATCAATGGTGAATTAGTCCCACTACCAGGCCTAAAAAGCATTTTTTGTAGTTCTGGATACCCTGTTGGCTGAACCTTATTTCAGCAGAATCTCCCCGAAATAACAGTAAGTCGCCCAACTTGTGTAAGTGTCCTAGTTAGCTTCAATAGTGATTTATATAGAATTCCAAAGCCTCTCTACATCACTTTCCAGTCTCTAGGTGCACTTCTCTAGTCTCATTTATTTTTGTTATAGTTTGTTTGCATATTTAGTTCATTTTACATATCACAATGTGTTTTCAAACAAAGTGTATTTTCTTAGTTTTGCATTAATAATTCATCTCTTCTATTAGTTTTTTGCATTTATTGCATTCTATTTAGACACATTTCAGTCATTTTTGCATTAGTCTTGAGTGAACAATATAGATTTTTGGGATACCTTTCTCCTTTTAGGAGAAAAATCCTAGAAGTGTAAAAGAGTCCTATCCCCAAAAATTTATGGTCCACATTGTTTAATTAGTAATTATCATTGCTTAGAATATGAAAATTTCATTTCATTATAGGTCCTTTCATTACATCAATGTTAACATCCATCTTTTCCATGTTTGCAAATAAAAGTTAATCAATAACAAAAATAAGAATTTGTGGGAATGATGTGATTGAAGAGGATACAAACATAGATAAACATGAAGATCATAGTTGTTCTTCTCTCGATACCTCTCCCATTAGTGACGAAGGTATCTCAGTGAAAGAAGATGCAATCATTGAGAATCATGAAAGTATTGCTTTCCATTCTCCTCCTCTCCTTTGGAAATATATTATGACACAAGATGATGAAATCATTTTCACTACTTTACTTTGTCTACATTCCTCTCCTAACACCTCCCATACTTGTGAGAATTATTTAGTGAAACAAGATGTAATGATGGAAAATAATGAAAATGACATTTAAGAGGAGGACATGTTGATGTTAAGAGATAAAATGATTGAGAGCTATGTCAATCCTACCTCTCCTACTTGGAAAGAAATTATAGGACACTGGGATGTAGTTGTAGATAGCCATGCCAATCAAATTTATCGTTCTCCTAGTATCTCTTCTACATACAAAGAAGATAGTTTGGTGTTAGAAGATACACTTATTGACAGTCATGAGAATCTTGTTTCTCCCTTTCCTAATGCCCCTACCCTTTGGTAAGATTTATTTGAAAAAAAAATTCTAATCATTAGTAAGCATGAAACTCATAGTTGTTCTTCTCTTGAGGCCTCCCCTATTTTTGAGGAAACTACTTTACAAAATATAATCATGGAATGTAATGAACCTCTTGAAAGGTCTCCCAATAGGGTAGATATCATGGAAAAAGAGAATGAGACCTTAGAAAACAAGGATAAAATCATTGGCAATCATAAAAATCAAATTTGGCATTCTGCTAATATCTCTCCTATTTATGACACAAATACTTTTGTGTTAGAAGATCCAATTGATGAGAGTTGTGAGAGTCCTATTTTCCTCTCTTCCCATAGGAAAACATTATCGAATAAGAGAATGTCATCATTTTTGATCAAGAAAATCCAATCATTGATCACTCCCTTACTTTTGATGACATTTTAAAAGAACCAAACAATGAATGTCATGAACATCTAGTTTGTTTTTCTCCTAAAAACTCTCCTACTAGGGAATATGTCATGATGCACTTGCAAATGAGAACATTGACACAGGTCTTTCAAACATTAGTGATGTGACTTCCTTAGATGAAGATGATGAAGTGACATTATGCTCCCCTTCACTAAGAGATCAAGAAGAGAAGGATAAGTTTCTTGAGGTTATGAACATTAGGACTCCATTGATTCCTCTAATTCCTAGACCTCCCAAAAGTCATTTAATTACTGGACCACCTAAGCCTAAATTCATCATTTATCTACCTTCACAACAACCACAAGATTAGAATAAACCCTTTCTTATCTTAGAACCACCTAAATGGAAACTCAATGATGATAATGTTTCATAGAAGCCTAGTTGCAATGACATTTCTCACATATATAACAAGGTGTATAGAATCAAGACCGATCCTAAACCCTATAGCAGAAAAGGATGTGGTGCTAGAGAACAAAGTATTTGTGTCCCTATAGAGCCTAACAAAAGAAAAAACTTGTGGTCTTGGTCATTTTCCTTTGATAGAAATCAAACCAACAAAGAAACCTTCACTTAATATCAACAACCTTACAAAAGATTCTTCCAAGACAAGTTTAACTTTGGTGATGTAAATGCAAGTATCTCCTCTTTCTAGGCGACCAACATCCAACACTAAAATCTCGCTGAAAATGGATAATTAATTTATGCATGCAACCCAATGGATGTGCCAAGAGTGGCACACTTCCCAAGGAGGGATATTTGATGTATAAATTTGAAGACTTCACCAAAACCAACAAAAATGCAAGAATAGGGGCACCTTGGGGTGAGGAATTGAATGATCAAATACCTAGAATGAAAAGGTTCTTTAATTCTCTACCATGAATGAAACTTCATTTCAACAATAGAAAATCCAACAACAGAATTGATGGAAACCCACTGAAATCACCCCAAAACTATTAAATACTAATTACCCATCAAACTTTGCAAAAAGGAACATCAACTAAAATCTCAAATCTCCAATAAGCTCAATTGTGACCTTTGTATGAAGCCATCAACACAATCAAAGAGAGGTTACATTCTCCAAGATTGAATTTACAACAAAACCCTAGGTTTCTTCCTCAAAGCCAAAGCTTCTTTAGAAAAGACAAGTGTTGAATGATTCAAGAATAATGAAATCACTTTTCAAAAGCCTTAATATAATATTTAATTTGCATTTGGCTTCATCTCATTTAATTTCACTTTAATTTCATTTACTTTTCCCTCCATTTGGTGCACAATATAAAGTATACTTTATTAAACACTTATATCCCCCTTTTAAATAACACTTTATCACTTATAATAAAGTATACTTTAAAAGCATTTAATATATCTTCTCTTAAAGTGGGCCCCCAATATAACTTAAATGCACTTTAAATAATTCACTTCATAATTTATTAAATAACCCTCTCATAATAAATTCAATTAAACAAATGATGTGAACTTTTTAATTAATTATTATTATTAAAGTGCAACTTTAATAATAATAAAAATGCATTAACTTCCACAATAAAGCATATAATTCAATTTCATCTACTCTAGGAGGTAACCCACTGCATCCACTACACATCCAACTACCTTAATAAAAATATTAAGGGTCCCTCTCTAACATCCATTGACTTACTATAAATATTAAGTCGCTCAAAACAGAACTAGAAACCCCTGAATATCAATGCCTCAAAACATATGAAGGATCTGAAGAGATAAACACTTACAACTGCCACCTGAAGAGCTCCATAACGCCCAAACTAGACTCTCTAATCCACCACACTATCCTATGAGGGTCAAATGACAGGCTAATCCTTACAAAATATTCTTCCAAGACAAGTTTAACTTTCAATGTTATTGATTTGATTGTTCTATTGGGGTGTTGTTTGCTACACAATTGGTTGGATGTTAGTAACTTGAGTATTGTTTGGCCTAGGAGAACTTAGGACTAGTTTAGCGTCTACCACACCATCATTTGTTACATTATTGTTCTTATCCTAGACACAATGCTTGTCATTTCAACTAGTTGATAATTAATCCCACAATAGTGGTTTACAAATTTTGGCCAAACTGGACATTGAAATAATTTTTTCTAACTAAATCTTCACATTAAGGAGCCTATAGCAGCTAAAACGTAAGGAATTTGAAGATGATGCAAACTAGTGATTTGTGAATTTTTTTTTTAGATTCTAAATATATTTTGTTCAAAAAATTTGGAATTATATTGCACTTATTTTTCCATCTCCTTCGAAAACTATTTTTTTTCAGTAAACAACATTTTTAAGGAGTGACACTCATCGTATAATGCATAACTTATTTTCCATGAAGGATAAAATTATATTTTTTTCTAAATTAGATTTTTAAGTATGATATCAAGTGCTTCCAATTGGTTTCATAGTGTTTTATTAAATATTCTTTCCTTAATCAAGTTTAAAAGGAAAACTAATTACAATTCAGACATAGGTAGACCGTATAATGCGTAATTTTTTTTTGTATGTATCAAAATTCAATTTTTCATTTTTTGTTGGATCAAAGACTTCAATATCTAGTGCACTCATATTTTCAATTTTTTTTTTATAATCTGCTATTTTTCCACATGTGTAGAACAAAGATCTTGATTTTTAGTGAAAAACATACATTCATAAGAAATAAGAAATAAATATAATAATCAAATTAAAATTAATTAAAATTATACTTTTTTGGAAGGTTATTATAAGATCTACATACTTACAAAAAACAAAAATTTAAATGAATTCATTTGATTCCCCAAAATCTAAATGAAATGTGATTTTTTATCAACATTTTGATAGGTGTAAAGGAGAATTCATTAAAGGTATGGTTTAAAACTAGTGGGCTTCTATCCAAGGGGGCTTGGTCTAAGGTGGTTTGATCAAACCCTCTTTAATTGTAATCCTTTAAATGAAACTTTTCAAGGCTTAAATCATTATATTTTCTAAAAATATGTGATCTAAGAAAAAATCAGGATCTCCCTGAAAGTGTAAACCACTATTGTCTTGAGTGTTTCCCTACAAGATTAGAGCTCTCTCGATGCTAAGGGCTCTGGAGACAAGCTCATCATAAGATGTGATGCACTACATTTTCAAGAGGAAGCATAGTTCTAGATCTTGATTTGCTATGATGATTCCCACTTGTTGTTCATTAGGAAGAGGTCACTTGATTTTACTAGCTCTTTTCCTCCATCGTTGTAAGAAATTGGTGAAATTTTCTCCTTTATTTTGTTTGAGAGTATACAATTCCTTTAGATTGATGCCCATGTCAAGATTGAAGGAGAAGTGATTGATGAATTTATCAATAACTTCATGAAAGGTTTTGATACCAAAGGTTGATGAGAAAACCAATCCATTGCAAGACCTACTAAACTTCGAAGGAAGAGGCGCATTAAATATGAACCATTGTAAGCAACCTCCATATGCATGATGTTAAATTCTTTGACATGGTCCACATGAATTCCTCTCCCTTTCTATTTATCAAATTTGGGGATTTCAAAAGTAGGAGGGAATGGTACCATTGTGATATATCAATTGAATGGATATGGACATAAGTTCTGTGTATGGGGCTTCTTTGCCTTGCCCATGCGAAGGTTCTATGTTTATCATGGTAACACGTTAGATTGTGATTCTAGGTCATCTTGTGGATTTTGTGGAGGAATATATGGTGAGATGATGGATGAGTTGTACATAGGATTTTGATATGAGGATGTGTTATATGGGGTGTATGGTTGGGTAGGATTCTATGAAGGTGATTGGGGTAATGATGTGTATGTTCCTACCATGTTTGGAATCATGATGTACGATTGAGGATTATAATAGGAACCTTATTGGTATTGTTTTTGTTGTTGTTGGGCATATTGTTGAGCTAGTAAGGCTTACTATTGAGCTTGTTGTTGGGCCTATTGTTGTTGTTGTAGTAATAAGGTTGCTTGATGTTGTTGTGCTAACACTACTTGTTTTTGATGTTGTTGTTGTGCTACTAGGGCTTCTTGTTGTTGTTGCTATTGGATAACTTGTTGTTGTTTATAATTATATTGTGCTACTAGGGTTGCTTCTTGTTGTTTCTATTGGATATCTTGTTGTTGTTGCTACAACTATTGTGCTACTAGGGTTGCTTCTTGTTGTTGTTGTTGTTGTTTTTGCACTACTAGGTGTTCTTGTTTTTGTTGTTGCTATTGGATAAATTTTTGTTGTTGTTGTTGTTATTGTTGTTTTTGTGTTTCTAGGGTTGCTTGCTATTATTATTGTTGTTGTTGTTGTTGTGCTGCTTGTTGTTGTTTCTATTGTTAGATGGCTTGTTGATAAGCTTGTTGTGCTTATTGTAAAGCTAAGGAATGAACTTGTAATGTAGGATTGGGTGGTTGGGACATCTATCATCGATTGGGGATATTAATATTTTGAATAGGTAGCAGATTACTTATGAGAGGTGGAGGATTCCCTTGGTTTAACATTCCTTGTAAGAAAGTGGATTGAGGTGGAGGAATGCATGTTTGAGATCTTGTTTGACTTGTCATAGTAAAGGGGACTTTGGGAAAATATGAGGATGGTGCCATTCAATTATGTGAAGGAAATGAAGCACTAGGACCTTGAGTCCATTGATTAAAAGATTTATTTGTCCCATGTCTTGAGGATTTACTTGTGATGAGGATGTGAATGAAGTATTGCCTTGATTGATGGGATTTGTGACCAAGGGATTGTTTTGAGATGGGTTGATAATGGATGGGATGGATTTTTTTTACAAAACCCATGGTATGGATGAACCCATTGGAGTATTAGGTAAAGATGTCCCTATCTTTGTTAAGTGTTGACTCTATGGTATAGTATTGACATGCCCTTGTGTGTTGTTTTGAGAAATTTAGTCTATATTGCTTTGCATGAGAGTAGGAACACTCATGGTACTCATGGCTACAGGTGAAGAGGGATGTCCTCGATATGTAGAGGTCATTGTGTAGTAGTGAATTTAAAGAGGTTTATATTGGTTTTTTGGATCTTCAGGAATGGGAGGAGCACCAAAGGTAAGTATCCATGTGGTTGTTTGGGATGGAGGATTACTTCCAAGGTTACCCACAAGTGTGTTGATATCAAATGGAAGAGTTAGACCAAATGCCTCAATAAAGCTAGTTAAAAATATGGGAGTGGATGTTGGAGTTAGCCCTAATGATGGAGTTGTGAATCCTTGTATAAAATTCTATGCAAAAAATCATGGGCAAATAAGGGCTATGTTTTCAAAGGATTGACATTCCATGAGTTATTCCCTAGTGAGTTCAAATGGATTTTTTGTGATATCTTCTATCTCATATGGCCCTGATGGTAATGAAGGTTGGTGTGATGGTGGAACTTAACTTCTTGGATCAAATTCCAAAGTATTTGGATCACTTGAGGTGAATGTAAATTTAGTTTTCTCCATGATTCTCTTGTGTTGTGATCTTGTCTTTACCATAAATTTTGTGTCACCTTTGGGATATTTGTTTTGTATTTTGTAATGTTTGAACTCTATAGTTGACTCAAATCTAGGTAAAAGGGACACTCTAAATATTTTTGGAGAAATTGTGATAGTGGGAGATGAAAATATGGATGATGTGAAGAGTGGTCTTTGCAAACATTTTGGGACAACACTTTTGAATTAAGTTTAATGTTTTAATGATGGGATAAAGGATGTTAATGACCCCGTTAATCTTTAGGGTAGACTTGTGACCTTCAAGATAAACTTAGTTCAAGTATGATAACTATTTTTTCTAAATGCATGGAAAAGGATACATTTCACATAAAAAGTAGATATGTTAGGGGTTGGCTTGATAAATGTTTTCTCTTAAGTCAAAAGGTGTTGGTGTATTTGAATATTTTGCAAAGTTTGATGGAGTGAAGGATGAAGTTTAATGGAGGGGTGGATGAAATGTTTGACCCAATGTTGGACCCTAAAGTGAACCTTTGTTTGACAAGACCAAGGTAGTGAGAATAATGATAGACCTCTAAATTTTTCAAATACCAAAGACTAATGTTGGCCTAAATGAGAGGATAGATGTGGGTGTGTAAATATGTTTGGGTTACTCCTAGATCGAGCATAATAGTTTCTTAACAATAGGTTGTGATTGTGATTAAGTATTAAGGCCCACTTCCTACCAAACTTGGAATTATGGTACCTATGTTTGCAATGGTGACATGTAGATCTTCCCCTATAGATTTTAACTATGTGATAGATCATGTGAGAAATTAGAAATGTTAGAAAAGACCAGGATTCTGACAGTAATAAAAGGAATACAATTTGGGATTTTTTCTTGAAGTAGGTTTGTAGAAGTTATACACCAACCTATTTTTGGTCTCATGAAGTGCCCAAAGGTTTTGTTTGAGATATTTTGGACTAAGATGACTAAGTTTGAAATGAAAACTGGTAGACCTTAATATAGGGATCCTTACTTTGCATGAGATCATTTAGAAAAGTTCAAGTTTATGGAAGAAAGGAAGATATTTATTGTCACACAAGTGGGGTAATATGGGCCTTCCAACCTCAATATCAAATTGTTCCTCTTCTTCGTCCAAGATTGCTGTTGTGTTTCTCCACTAGGTAGGTGTTTCATTTGTTAGAAAAGTGAAGCTTCTCAAACTACTAATGAGATAGTTTTGTTATCCGTTAATGAGTTCAAATTTTGGTTGAATGATAGCACCTGGAAGATCAGGTTCTTCAACAGGAGAAATTGGTGTCCAAATAGTCATGTGGGGTTCAATTGTCAATTTATCTTGCTTAAGTGAATTTATTTTACCACAAACACTTGTCTTGATTAAGTTTTCAAACTAAATGTCTATGTCGAAAACATCGTAACTTTCACAATGTCCATTTTGTGAGAATCATGAGGTTGAAGTCATAATTTCCTATGTTATCTTTAGAAAATATGGATTAAATATAACTCAAGATATTTAGAAATCTCTAAGGATTTAAATCCTTAGGACAAGTAGTAATATCAAGATTATTTCAAAAGGTATCCATATTTAAGCCAAAGTGTTTAAAATTTTGAGAAAGATAGTGAATGTTTGTTTTGTAACGTTTTAGAACCAAGCAATGTATCAAACCGACTCACACTAATTTACAATGCTAGAATGAAATGGATATACTTGTTGAGTCCCCACTCAGATTTCTACAAACACTAAGACATTGCAAACAGTTAGAGATTTGGCGACACTGGCTCCCCTGCATGACACACACTTCTCGGGACCACCAAATCTCAAAATCTTGAAGATCCTAAGATCTTAAGAATTTTTTGTTTCAACAATGAATAGTACAAATGTGGGGTGGCTTTAGAATGAATGTTCTTGCACCAACAAGTATTAAGTATTTGGGATTCTAAACAATGGTTCATAGTAAGGGCTTCTGGTTCAAGGAATACTATGATAAACTCCCTCAAGAGGACTCCAAACCCTTAGAACAAGGGATTTTCACATCATAAAGATACTAGGGTGGATCTATCACATGCTACTTCCCGTTGATCACAACTTTCATTCAACCACACATTTATATAGTGGTTCAAAAGAGATTGGATTTAGCTCATTATTGCTTGGGTCATTCCCTCCTTTTGTAGCGGGGAGGTAGGCCCTCTAAATATAAACAATAGCCAGGAAGTATGTTTGTAGTTCAATCACCCTAGTTTACATGAAACGAGGAGAGAACACACACCATACCTTTTTGTTACACTAGCAAGGGGTTCTTTTTTAATCTGAAAGGAAAGATGTAGGTGATTTTGTAAAGTTTTAAGGAACTTTTTCTGTTTCTCAAGATCACTAAGTGGCGCGAGAGAATTGCATATGCATCTAATAAAAACAGGTGTTGGCAAGAAGTTGAGTCCACTTGTTGGCCAAAAAGTGGAAGTGTTTTCCCTGATTTTCAGAATTTGACACATTTGACCTTAAAATTTGAAGCACTTAGAGAAGGAATCTTCGAAAAGGTCACTAATCATAAAATGTAGTACTCGGAGTCTAGGTTCCAAATATGTAATTTATTTCAATACCCAAATGGTACAAATTTAGTTTCAATAGATGTTTCTAAAAACCAATGTTTAAAAATCACTTTTTTTTACCATACCATACACATGTACCTCATACATATTTTGACCTAAATTATTGTATTTTTCTAAATAATTTTGGGAAAAATATTTGTAACTCACTGAAGCACGTTTTTCGATATTTTTTGTAATTTTTTATTGAATATTTTGTTTTGTTAAATTTTTATTAGCCATATTTGTCATTTTGAAAAATCGTCGTGTACATCACGCATAAGATGAACTAAACTTATCATTTTTTGAATTTTTTGTTTAAATTGAAAATAATTGTCTGAAATATGTTTTCATGCAATTTGTTTTACAAAAAATATTTTTATAAAAAGTTATTAAAATAGTTAAAAACCCTGATATGTCAAGTTTGTGGACCAGTTTCATCATAAATTAATTAAAAAAAAATAGTTGAATTGTAAAAAAATTATATATTTGGAATCTGCACTGTGTCATCTATAATGTGTTTTAATTTTGTAGAAAAAATCTACAAAAAAGTCATCTACCATTGTCCAAAGTCACTATTTTTTTGTGACATTGTTAGGACCTTCAACTTGTAGGTCAAACCAGGTTGAAGGCCTAGGTTTGGATTCCCAATGCTTTTCTCGAACCAAAATACAAGCCAAAAAACCAACCACGAAGCAAGGGGAATTTCAAACTTTTAGAAATGGGATCCCATTTTGTAAATTGGGATCCCGTTTCCCAATATTAAATGTTGGGACCATTGAAATGGAAATGAGATCCCATTTTATAAACAAGATCTCATTTACTATGAGATCCCATTATAAAATGAGATCTTGTTTTATTAAATGGGATCCTATTTCTCTTTTTACCACTTTTTTTTAATTTACTAGCAAGTTTTACTATGAAATCTATGACTTCACATGTATGGCTGACTGTGACATATTTGGCTATTTTCTATCAACTTTCTTTTTACAGGTGTTCAAATTGCATTTTGGATTGAATTTTTCAAAGGAGGCATCATATAAACATTTTTTAAGTGGAATTGTGTTAGGTTTTTACTCATTTGGAGGAACAAAAGAAGAATAATTTTGTTTTATAGGTCTTCAACTTGTAATTTGGATTGAATTTTTGAAAGGAGGCATCATATAAACAATTTTTTCAGTGGAACTATGTTATTTTTCTACTTGTTTAGAGGAACAAAAGTTGAAGACTTTTGTCTTTACATGTCTTCAACTTGCAATTTGGATTGAATTTTTTGAATACTTTCACTATTGACATTCATTTGTGCTTGAGAATTTTATAATCATGGGTTCACAAGCTCATAATAAGAGGAAAGATAGGAAGACATTGACTCCTGAAGAAATTCAAGCAAGGAAAGATAAAGAAGCAAAAAGGAAAAGAGATAGAAGAATGAGTATTTGATCAATGAATAATGCTAAAGAATCCAATTCCACAACTATTGAAGATTAAAACATTGAGGAGACCATGGTTGTAGATGAAGCTAATTTTCAAGAAGGCAATTTGGAGAATAATATGATTATACAAACAAGTCCTAGTATGTCTTCAAATCCCTCTTTCAATGCTATGGAGAATGTTTCAATAGCCACAAATCCTGGTATGTCTTCAAATCCACATTTTAGTGAAATGGAAAATTTGTTTGTAGAAGTTTTCCAAGATGCTGGACTTAAGGATGTTGATGTTGATAATATTCAGAGAGATGAAAATTTTATGGAATTTGTTGAAAATCATTTAGATGTTGTTGAAAATGAAAATGAAAAATATTTTGTTGAAAATGAAAATGACAATGATCCTTTTATTGAAAATGAATACAAAAACTGTTTTGTTGACGAAAATGAAAATGAAAATCGTTTTGTTCATGAAAATGAAAACCGTTTTGAAGTTGAAAATGAAAATGAAAATGAAAATCTAAGATTTGATGTTGAATTTAATAAAAATATTTTTTTTTAATAATTGAAAGAGTTGTTTTGGATAATCTTCTGGGTAAGATTTGTTGGAGGAAAATAAGAACACATGCGAATAAATATATACAAAAAATTATTTTATCATAAAAAATTTGCATTTCAATGTCATCTAATGATGCAATTGATGAGGATGCAAAAAATAAGAAAAGTAATGAATTTTTTTTAGGATTTTTGGTTAAACAAAAAAGAAAACATCATCATTATAACATGTTATGTCTAATGTTGCTAGTGCCATTCAATCTATTTGAAAAAATAGTCGATCTAAAGATAAAAATGCAACAAGAAGAGCTATAACAACTGCTATAGTTAATAAAGCAATTTTGAATAAAAGAATGGTATGTCATACTAGTGAAGTTCTACAAATACATCCTAAAAAGTTTCTAAGAGCAGCAAAAAGAAGAGAAAGTAGAGAAAATGATCCAATTAACCAATGTTGGAGTTTTAGTGGTTGACTCCCGAGGTCTGATATGAAATTGAATGTTCAAATTAAATCTTTGATTGAAAAATATTGGCATGATATACTAGGGAATCATCTAATGCTAGAGATGTTTTAAAACTAAGAGTTGGGTCCAAGGTTCATGATCCTCATCCAAATTACCTATTAGATACAACAAAAATTGAATTTTATATAAAAAATTGTGGTGATTTAGTGTTACCAAGTAATATTAAAATAAGTCAAAGGTCCCTTGAAAAATAAAAAACCTTGGTATGTAAAAATTAATAAGCAAAACACATATTTTTGTTGTAAAACGCATGTTCAATTTCATTATTTTTATAATGTTTTTTGATATATACGTTGTACTTTTCATACTAACATGATTATATAGGAATGTGGTATTAATATGCCACCTCAGACAATAACATAGTTTATATCAAGTTTGTTTTGTGGAAGACCTAATGGTAAATTGTTTTATTTAAGTTCTTGTATTTTTGGACAATGCACTACTTGTGGAAATCTTTCATTATTAAGAATTTGTATGATGAAAGTGTTGATAATGATTTTCAACAATAATTAGTAGATGTTAAAATATTTAATAATGTTCACTATTCTTTAAAAGATGGAAAAATAGGAAAGAATTGTGATTTAGTTATAGAAAAATTTAGTGTACATGCATTCATAATTGAATTTAAGAATAAGATTGTACCAAAATATGTCATGCACTCTCAACATGATCAATGGATTGATGGCAAATTTCACACATGTAGAAACACATTTCCAATTGGTACTATAATTTCAGTGATTGATTTTGTGGAAAATTATACTCTAGCTTTGCAAGAGGAAATTCAGTCAGAGTATTATAATTCAGTGCAAGTAGCTATGTTTGTGAATCGTAGATTTTTGGCACCTTCCACCTTTCTAGCTCTTCTAGGGTTTTTCACCTAAAAGGTGAGACGTAGGGCCAAAAATGATAAGGGTTCATTCAAATTGTGTTATGTGCAATGTTATCTAAGCTAAATGAAGTGAAATAAATGCAATTAAGTGATTTATATGACTGAAAATGTATGCAAAACTAATATTTGAGCTATGTTGGAAAACACATTGTTGTTTGCAAAATGCTTGAAAGAATGAACAAAAATGCAAATTAAACTAAACCAAAGGTTGTTTTTAAGAATGAGTGCACCTAGGAAATAGGACAAGATTGGAAAAAAACTAGAGAAGTGATGAAATATGGATTTGAGCTAACTAGGATGAATTCGCCACCTTGGGCGAATCAGTCCTAGTTATGGGTTTTTTGCACATAAGTTATTTTTTGTCAATCAGAAACCAGGATCTGCATCTGACTCAACTCTACACCTCAAGAGGGACTCATTCACCATGCATGGAAAGTTAGTCCACTTTCAAATTTTTGTAACTTCAAATTTTTGTTCTGCACCTTGACACACACACAACAATTCTGATGGAAACCTAACTCGAGATCTCAAAAAATTCTTGCAAAATAGCTTAATTTTTTTTTTTCAAATGGGGTGTTTTCCTTGGTCAAATCCCTAGTTGGGTAATTAAACCTTGAATTGAGAAAACCTACATAAAACCCTAGCCTTAGATGTGTTAAAGACTATAAAGTTCTCAAATATGACAAAAACCTTATTCTATTGTTCTAGAATAAGCAATGCAAGAATGATTTGTATGATGCAAGATCTCAACCCTAGAAACTGGTCGTGACCACAAAAGAATATGAAAATCATAGTAAAACCTTTCCTGGGAATTGGACATTTCAACAGGTGACTAACATCTTGTTGTGACCTTTTCCACACATCGCCCCATTGCAAATGGGGACCCTCGCTGGTTTTCTCTTAGGGTTTCGCGTTGAGTAGCAATTTCATAGCCTCTCATACCTGGGAATTTCATGTCATGGTCTAGAGTCATCATCCGAGCCAAGTTGGGAGTTTGAGCCCGAAACTGAACGTAAACATCATAGAAGTGCTTAGAAGGCCTCGCAGACGAGGATCGCCTGTGCTTTCGCTCAATTCTGACCCTTCCTATTTTTTAGGGATTCTGCTTTTTTGCTTTTTTTCTTTTTTCGTTTTTGGCATTTCTGGCCCAATCTGGAATTTACTATTTTTAGAAAGTTGCTTTTTGCTTTTTTTCTATTTTTAGAAAGTACAGGGTGTCATTAGCATTTGAGTCAAAAGTTTCCATTTTTGGAACTAAAAAAGCAAGCAAAAATCAAGCAAAGATCAAAAAATCATGAGAAAAGCAGAGAAAAAAGCGCATGCAAAGCAGAGAAAGGTGCATGCAAGATGAGAAAAGCAGAGAAAAGGTGCATGCAAAGTCAAAAAAAATCAACTGGATAAGATCACGCCTTTAAGAGAAAATCACTGAAAAATCAAGAGAAAAAGCAGGCAAATCATGGTGAAATTCACCTAAGTCTGAAAGAGGTACGAACTTTAGAAAATCTAGTTGAAACTTTAGAAAATCCAGTTTGAAAATCCATTGATCAAAGGGAAAATCCAAGTAAAATCAATCTATTTGAGGAAATTCGCATTCTTCAAGAAAATCCTGTTGGAAAGTGAAAATTCTAGTTAGACAAAGTAAAAATCGACTAAGGCATAAAAAATTATTGAACTGGGCTTTAGGAAATTGAGTGAAGTGAAAATTCCAGTTGGGAAGTGAAAAATCCAGTTGGAAGTCGAATTTTCTCAAGTTAGAATCAAATTTTTTCTAAGGCAAAGTCACTTTGAGAAGTCAAAATTCCAGTTGAAAAGTCAAGAGGTCTAGTTGAAGGTCGAATTTTGCTAAAGGCAAAAATAAAAGAAAAACTTAAGTTTTATTTTAAAACTTAATCACCAAGCCAAAAGGGATGCCTTGTTTGAAAAGTCAAAGATCAGGATAAGATTGCTTTTTCGTTTTAAAGCAAAATGCAACCAATGAGAGGAAGAAGTCGACCTAAATTAATTTGGGAAGGTTTTTATTATAAAAGATAACTTGAGAGCTCATTTTTTTTCATTATTTGCAAAAGTCAAACTTTCTTCACAGGCAAAGCTCTCCCAAGAAAAGACGTCTTTTTCAGCTGCAAGTGGATTTTTCTTGAGTTCCAAAACATTGAATTGGATTTTTTCTCCTCCTTTCCGGATTTTCTTCAAACAACTGCAGGTTACCTTTGGCGATTTTGAAAGGGGAATTGGATTTTTTCATTAGAGATTTGAGAAAACTTCAGTATAAACCTTAAAAAATCCAAAAGATTATTTAAAATTCCACGAATGCTCTTTGAAAATAATAAAGGCAAATCGATTTCATTTAAGAATTTATTCTTCATGCAACCTTTAATCAAGTTCTGGATTTTTAATTAATTTTTCAAAATTTCTCCAGCCAAGAAATCGCCTTTTTTCAAATTTATTAAAAAATTCTCTAACTTCGAGTTTCTTACAGGCGCAATGTCTTCTCCAAAGAATGTGGGAGGTGGAGTCAGAAAAGCTCAAGTCAAGGAAGTCCTGAAGGAATTTTATCCAGAATCCCAGTTATCCTCGAAGTGGAAGAAAGTGGCAGATACAAACTTTGAACAATTTAATGCGATTCAGCACAAGAGAAGGATGTTTGGCATAGAAAACGAAATGCCTACACCTATCGCCTCAAATATTGTTAAGTCTGGACTTCATCAAGCAGTAGGATTTTTGCCTGCAGTTCAGTGCAATGAGTTAATGGTTGAATGCGCCAGAAGGTACAATCCTCAAACAAGATCAATTAAAACTCCCAATGGAATCACCTTGGCCTATTTCATAGAGGATTCAATCAGGGAAGTATTTGGTATTCCCCATTGCCAGAAAATGTTGAACAGGACTCAGCAAGAATCACAGGCCATGTTCGATCAAGCCAAGGAATCCTGTATGGACATCATCAATTCCAACTGGATTAAAGAACCCAAAAGACATCGCTCCAAGTTGCCAAAGAGACTAATTTGCACAGATTTTAAGATAGAATACAGTGATATGATTCACATGCTGAACAGAGTTATGGGAACGTCTCAAGGAGCCTTCTTTGAGGTGTGGATGTTTTCATACGTGGAGGAAATCATATTGGGAATGGAGGCTATAAATTGGGCAAAGTTAATAAGTGATAATATCGATTTCCAGTTGAGAAACCTTGAAAAAACTAGAACCCTTTACATGAGTTCTTATGTGGTTTATATTCTGGCAAGATTCACTAAGTACAGAGGACTGATTTGTAAAGGCAAAGTGGGACTTCAGAAAGATCAACTCAAATCATATGATTGTTACCCGCAGCTCCAACTACATTACAGGGACAACTTCAAGATAACAAATGACGCCTTTCTTATGTACATCACACGAGTTCTTCAAGGAACAGTGCAGAGAAGGCTATCTAAAGAAGCTATGGTAATGCTTGACAAGTTCGGGTCTTGGTTTATCCAGTTTCTGAAATTTACTTATATAAGAATTCATGGATTCTCTGATGCTCCGTACAGACTTCCTCGATACCCAACAGACAAAATTGTTATGCTTGAAGTTGCAAGGCAACTAGCATGTGTAGACTCCATTCAGGCGAAGAAGAACAAACAAGGAGTGGATTTTCCGGTTGCAATTGGAAAAATGCTAGAAGTCTGTCCTTCATTACAATCAGCCAAAACAGCAGGGGTAGAGTTGCAATTTTACAAGTTCAGCACCTATAATCCAAGGTCCGATTATGATCCATACCTGAGAGTGCATGGGAAGAAGTCCCTTCATGTTATGCAGATCGAAGATTACTGGTCTAACCTGATGGACGAGTATGGAGTCAGGAAGAAGGCTTGGTCAAGAATTCCAGTTGAACTTGTGAAAAGGTGCGACTTGTTTCCTATACCTGACCAAGTGAGAGACAACGGGGACTACATTCACCCTCAGTTTGAACAAGAAAAAGATAGCCCTAGCTTATTGCCTAACTGGACACAACCTGAGATGGCCAATTTGAACACATTGATGAAGGACATTTTTGCTTACTCAAGGGAATGGGTCGATGGTTAGATCAGCAAGTTGAGGAAGGAAGGAATTTCTCTTACTTACGCCACATTAAACAATAAGGATGGCCAGGAGGAAGCAATTGGCAAAAATCCTGATGAATCTGCATATCCTAGCAAGAGGAAGGTAGTAAGTGGAAACCTTCAACTAGAGGAAAAGGAGTCAACTAATGAGGAATTGGAGAGTAAGAAGCAAAAGGTGACTGAAAATCCCTCATCTTCAAGGACTTTGTCAGTTGGAGTAATTGAAAAGGTATCCGTTGTTGATATCGAGCCAAGCTATGAGCAAGAAATTCAGTTTCAAGAGTTAGAACAGGTGGATTCTTTCCAAAATCAAGCCTCCACGGAGTGTTTAGAAGGAGATGATACTTTGATGATTGAAGGTGAAGGAGATACTGAGATCCTTGAGGACAATGAAGAACTAGGAGATGAGGTAATTTCTACTCTTAAAGCAATTAATGATGATGTTCAGTTAGAAGATGGGATGGAATTATCCACAATCCGAGATTGGCTAACTGAAAGTTTGAAGAAGAAGTCCAGACCACTGGATGAGGTTCAACTAGTTGAGAGCATACAAGACTTCCTTGAAAGAATTGGCAAGGCTAAAATGCCAAAGAGGCCTAAGAAATATTCTCAGATTACCAGGAATGGTACAAGATCCAGGATCTTACATGTAGCAGTCCCGAAAGTTGACAAGCTAAGAGATCAGATTGCTCCTATGGATTATGAAGTTACAACGTTCGATATTGGGCCAACGACAATAGATCAGGATTTCCATGAGTTGGTAGACACTTCCAAAGCCATCAGGGAAAAGTTTGATAAAACAGAAGAGAAGAAAGAAAGGTTGGAATTGGAAAATCTAAGGCTGATAGAGTTCATTCAGCAGCTAACAACCCCTTTGCACTAGGAAAAGGCAGCCTTTATTCCACCGTCATCTCTCACTCCAGAGTCTGTTGATGTTCTTGAGGCTATGAGGATTACGAGTCAAGTAACCAGGAGTTGGGTGACCAATATTTCAAAACAAATGGAGCGATTCTTGGAGAAGTGCACCCAAACTTATGACAGATCTGCATTGCTGATAACTGAAGTTAGTCAAGTTGAGGACCATTGGGAAGATTTCCAGTATGTACAGGACAAAGTGATACCTCGTTTGAGGGTTCTAAAAGAAGTTTCCTTGCAAATTTTGATCCAGGAAGGTGTTATCGAAGAAGGAGCCTCGTATGATTTCAGCAGGTGGTATTATTCCTTATTGGCCAAAAAGAAGACATATGATGGAATAAAAGAAGAATGTGCTGCTATACGAGGCACGATTGAGAAAATTCAGTTCAAAATCCTCACTTCTCTTGAAGGATTAACAGGACAAGAACATCATGATACGAATAGCTTAGACTTAGAAGGATTGAAGAAAAGTGTGATGAGCATTTACTTCAAGGAAGTGCAGATTATTACAGAGAATCAGCTTGATGATATGTCTTCCCTTTTGACCTTCATGGAGAACTTTCAAAAGTAGGAGGCTAGATGGGAAAGAACTTTCACTCAGTGCCTGGAGACCTTGGACGTGATTGGAATGCAACTGGATTCTGTGCCGAATATCTCAATGGAGGAACTTGATTCTGTGTTAGCCAAATTTCTTGCATTTGTAGCTAGGGAGCGATCCAAAGGGAATTGCATTCTGGATTCCCACTTGCTCGAATGAAGTGCAAGGTGTCACCATTTTCCATGCTCCAAATGGCATGTTCTGCTTGTGCCATGTGTCTTTGAGTTTGTTGTGCTTTTAGGGTTAGGGTTTATCAAATTTGATATTGGCTGTTGATTTCAAGTTTAATCTTGGCCATTTCTTTGTAATCGGGGTGCCTATATAAACCCCATTCATTTCATTTATTCAGGGAGAGACTGATGAGATTGTTGCAATATTGTTGTTTAAATAATAAGTGGATTCAGAGTTGAGAATTTATTATTTCTATGAGCCCGCATGGTTTCATTGATTTCTTCAAAATAGAGTAAATTTGTTTTCAAGTATTTTAGATGAATGAAAGATTGATAGTGTTGGAAAAAGTGGAATTAGTTCATACCTTTTTCAATTGGATGATTTTCAATTTGATGTGTAAGGTTAGTATGAACATAAAAATTGCTTAATTCGAATTCCATTACCTATATGCATTGGTTGAATTGATGGTGATATAGTGTAATAGGATATCTTTCATAAACCCTTGAAGATTGCACCGTCTTTGTCTAGTTGTAGTGTCGTGCTTGGCGAAGCAAAGATTGGTTTAAATTCCATTATCCAGCATTTGTCTCCGAAGTTCATAGGATTAGTTTTGCATAAATCTAGTTCCTTTACCCTCATCCTTTTTTCATTTATTTTATCCTAAACTGAAAATCCCAAAAACATAAGAGCGTTCAACATTACATCAATCCAACTCCCTACTTTGAGTAAGTTCCTCATTTCAAGGTCCCTTTGTGAAACCAGCATATCACATCATCCATTGAGCTTGTCCATCCCCCAAACTGGAACATTGGAATTACGGTATGATCTTTCTGGCAATCTTAGCATAAGAGGTAATTTTTCAAGAGAGGATAAAGCTGCCTTTGGGCATTCTTTTCTTTATTCTAAAGTGTTGGGTGTGTCACAAAACATGCATCAACAAATCTCTCTGTGGACGTTCATTTACTTGTCAAACCAGGGGACGTATACTTTAAATGGCACGGAAAAATATATGCACCAAGAATTAGTTTCGGTCAAATATTAGTAGAAAACAAATACTGGAAAGGAATTCTATCTACGCCACAGGAAGGTAATGCAAATTTTTTTAACTCAACTATGATTTGATTAAAATAGAAACCATAACGACTACTACTGAAACACAAACCATGAATTGGCCTTATGGTGTAGGAACAGGCACAGGGATGGGTTCTCTATGCTGTAGGAGCAATATAAGACTGAGTTTGTATGAAAACTTCAAAGATGAGAGATAACTAAAGATCAACAAGAAAGAACAACTAACTAACAAGCTACAGATACTTACTAAGTGGGTCCCCTTAGCAAGCATCTACTAATTACACAGATGCTAAACTCAGAGCTTCATCAAGCTTTATTGATGAAAATAGAATGGTATACATTGCTTTGTTGAAAATGGAAAATAACAACAAACTCTGTCTCTTGTCAAACATATTCTACTTTTCACTATCATACTGATTCTTACATGATATCTGCTATCTTCTATCTTACTCTAACTATCGTCTCACTCGCACAGGAGGAGAACCTTATTTTTAAATCAGGAGAGCAACTAACTAACTAACCCTATCAAAGAAAGACGTGGAAGTAAAGTGTATCCCCGAATCAAGGAACAAACTTCATAAATGAATTTATTTGTTCAACCCGATGCAAAGAGAATCTAGCACTCCACTCTTTCCACGTTGATTGTCATTAAAAATCTTTCCCAACAGTTTCAGTCAAAGAGTCTTCGTCGGAGCTTCCTTGAAGTTGTGCAGGAAATGGACTTTACTGCAAGGCCGAGATCGACTGCGCTTGAATCGATCATTCTTCAACAACCTACAAAACAAAAGGTAATAGGTGCAAAAGAAAAGGCATATGGAACATACACAATATCCCTTCATTAATCACACATTTAAATCTATTTCATCATTCAAAAACTGTATGCGATATACCAGTCATTTAGGGAGTCATCGGGGCAATAAATGTAATCAAGTCAACACAATAAGCTGCAGGAATATGAAAGTATTCTGCTACAGGATATCCTCATAAAAGGTTTCAACATAGTTTAAACAGCAACAAATAACAAAAGTAAAGATATTAAAAGTTCATCATAATATCCAAACTTATGAACATATTTTAAGCTCATCACTACCCCCTACTTAGCCCAATGTTGGTCCTCCAGCATTAACTTTTTTGGTGGTTTCTCTGAAGTTAGTGGTTGCTGCATGACTCTGAGATGGATTTCCAAACCTGTAATAAAATCCTCTGAAATCCCGACACCATTCATATCTTCAGTTTTCTAAATCATCATTAAGATTTGTAGCCTGGTGAGGATAGAGGGGCCACATTAGCAGAGGAGGTCTGAATGTCAATGGCAACCACAGTTCAAATCTCATTTGAAGTCCCAATTGTATGTATCTGTTTGACCTTTTAAGAGCTGCTGTGAAATTTAGGGGACTATGTGGTTCTGATTTTCTTAATCCAACAGTTAATCTTTCCCATCTTTTCTCACTTCTGGTATATGCTAGTCTCCAAAATGAATATTGTTGTGCCTGAAATTCATCATATACCTATTTCCTAATATCAAATATCTTCTCTCTGGCTGTAACATTATTAATTCCATATGTCATAGTAAACCAATCTTTCAACATTGCATGGGGGTTTGAACTTTGAGAGTGTAACGGAACAGGCTCAATTTTCTCAACTTCCTCATATGTTTCCCACTGCCTGCCATAATTCACCTCATTTGCTTCCCATGACATAAATGCTCTTAAAATGAATATCACCAATATACAAAAGAGGATTCCATTCTGTTTCAAATGGAATTAAAAATCCATGTAAATATAATTCACACAGAGAATTTCTTAACCAATTTGGGGCTGCCTGGTATGCTTCATAAAAAATTTTGGCAGTATGAAGTATAGGATCTTGGTTTCTAGAAATTCTCATCAGTTGGAACCATAAGAACTATTCTTTGAGGCACAGAGCATAAACTCTGGGTGGTGGTCTGCATTCCATAATCTGACTAGTTACTTTTAACATTTCATCCATTTTTGTTTTCAACTCAACAATTTCCTATTTCTGACTTTCAATTTCCTTTCTCAATTTCTTCCTTTCTACTTCCCATAGACTTTGTTGCATGTCAGTCTGGGCTATGTGTTGAAAAGTCAGGGTTTGCAATGTAACTAGTTCCCAATTAGCTTTAACATATTCTAGAAACTCAATTAAAAATGTCTTCTTATACACAACAATGGCTTTACAAGTTGCAGGGTGAAATATAGCTTCACTAGGCACATTCAATTGTTCAGTCAATTCTTGCTCTTGCTGCAAGATAAATTCAAGTTGTTGCGGTGGAGAAGGTCGTGCTTCCTCTGAAAACTGTATAGCAGCAGTAGCCAAGTCATCAAGATTTGGTAACCCTTGCTCATTATGCCATTTTTCAATTGTCTCAACTTGTTCCTCTTCAGGAACGAATGGACTATGTGCGGCATTTTTAGACATATTCTGAGAAACATTAAATTTAGACTCAACAGACCCTTCTGAAATTACAATAACCTCTGGTTGAGGTGAAACAGGGGAGGTCTTAGATTGTTTCATTATGGAAACTCTTCTTGGTACTGATGCGGTTGTCGGAGATGTTCTAGTAGCCTTCCTCTTTCTTGTCTGCTTAGAGGGCTCTGCCCTACTAGAGGATGACAGTGAACTAGTGATAGCAATAGGTGTTGCTGTAGGAGAGACGGCTGCAGGGGATGATGCTGCAGGAGAAGGACATTGCCTTTTCTGAGAATGAGGGTCAGATTCAGGGGACCCTTCTGCCTTTGTTTTACCCTTCTCTCTCCTAGTGGCAGACCTAGTTCGTACCCTAGCAGAGGATTCAGGTGTGAAAGCTGCAGGACCAGGTGCTATAGGAGTAGATGACCCCTGCCCTGTTCTACTAGTAGATGCAATTTCCTTTTTTTCTGAGGCCGTGGGTTAAGTACCCTAGGGGGTTGTGGAATTTTCAAACTCTTTTGAGCAACAAATTGTTGCCAGGAAAGAGGTGAGACATCTCTTAAAGAGCGTTCAATCAGTAATTTGATAAGGCCATGGTGAGCAACAGAATTATCTTTCCCCTGTTGGGTTCCATGGGCACTTTGTTCTAGAAATTTTAATAGAAAATTTGGAACATTTACAACTAACCCATGCCTCATATGGCTTAATAATTTGAAATGATGAGAATGCAGGTAAGAGAAACGGCCTTCATAGGTCAAATACCTAATTATGTAAGTAGTGTATTCTGAATAAAGAGGCAATGATACCCGCTTGCATCCCTGCTTGGAGACTTCTAAAGGTCCATCAGTGGGCATTGAAAACTCAGCCCTAGCAGCTGCAGTGTCTGAAGAAAATTTTTCTCCAATGGCTGGAAGCCCGGTTACTTCAGCAATTCTGTCATTAGTTGCAACAACTGTTAGACCCCATACAGTAGCTTCCCCTTCAGAAAGGGTTCTCAAAAATTCTCTAGCAGCCTCCTCATCAAAAGCATTTAAACTTAAGAAATAATTCAACCATCCACAGAGGCTGAATGCGTGGACCGTTTGAGGATTTTGCAACAATAGCTCATGAGCTACAGGCTCATGTTGCACCAACTGACCACCCATGTTCACAATTTTCTCATAGCTGAACTCAATTCCTTGCTAAAAATTTAAATTCCCTGTTTCCCTTTCTGCTCTGGTTTTTCTTCTGTCGTGCTGTCACATTTCTTTTCTTTTCCAAAAATGAGTTTTTTTAAACAAGCAGTCTTAATCGTATTTTACAAAAAAGACATGCAATAAAGAAGGACATGCGATCACATTTGGAAAGTACCAGAAAAGTATTAAAGAAAGGTTATTTGCATAGTTATGGCAGCGGCGAAAAGATAGGTTTTAAAAGGTGGATTACCCCACCCCCTACTTAGAGTATGACATGTGTCCACACATGTACTAAAAAAATAGGTAGAGATTTTGTAATAATGACTAGTACTGTCATAGCAGTAAATGAATAGAATAAAATAAATCAAATATGCAATAAAAAAAGATATTGCGTACCTTTGATAATTGCGCGTACATGTGAAGAAAGATGACGGCGTCTGCATGAATTGACAGTTGGGAAGAATATCTTAGTTAAGGGTGATGTGGATGGATGAAGTGGATGGGTGACATGGGCAGATGAGGTGGATGAATGGAATGGATGGATGGAAGATAAATAAGTGAGATGGGGGCGATAAATGAGTATGGAGAAAAAAGGGTTTCCTTTTAAAAAGAAAATCTTTATTATAAGCATGCATTTTTAAAATTGCGATGAAGCTGCAAGAGAAAGGCTAAAGTCTTCAGCTGCAGGAAGAGTAATGGGAGGAACTTGAATGAACTATTGCATGAATTCTTCTTTTGAGACTGGTTTATGGTACAACTGGAGTCAGTGGCCATTAACTAGAAATTTGAAGCGAACTGGATCAATTGTCACCAGCTGTATAGCTCTGTTGTCGAACACATTTTCAACTTTATAGGGGCCAAGCCAGCATGTTGTACAAGCTTACCCTGGTGTTCTTGATATCTAGAATCATATAACAGAGCACAATCACCAGTAGAAATTTTTTTGTTTTTTATGTGTTGATCATGCCATTTCTTCCTTTGATGTTGGATTGCTTTTGTATGCTACAGGGTGGCTTTTCTCATCTCATCCAAAGCATTTAGCTGCATGAGACAGTCCTTCTGTGCTACAGATATTTCCATATTGAGTTCAAGAGCTATCCTCAAAGTTTTATGCTCAAATTCAATGGGTAGCATGGTTGTTTTCCCATAAAGCAACTCAAAAGGTGTAAACCCAGTTGTTGTCTTCCATGTAGTTCTGTATGCCCAAACTGCTTCAAAAAGTCTACTGCTCCAATCTTTTCTATGAATCTATATTGTCTTTGTGAGGATCACCTCAATTTCTCTATTTGTTACCTCCGCCTGACCATTGGCTTGAGGATGATAGGGGCTGGACTTCCTATGTTTGATCTTATAGTCGTTCATTAATGCAGTTATCAGATTCGATGTGAACTGAGCTCCCTGATCAGTTACAAGCTCTCTAGGAACTCCAAATCTAGTGAAAATTTGTTCATACAGAAATTTAGCAATTTTGTTATCTCGAGCATGAGTCATAGCTTTTACCTCAACCCATTTTGTGACATAGTTTGTGCAAACTAGAATATATAATTTTCCGTTTGATGGTGGAGCAATTGGTCCCACAAAATCCATCCCCGATTTATCAAAAGGGGTGACTATTACCTGGGGATATAGTGGCATTTCATCTAACTTAGTTGGTCTTCTCATACGCTAGCATCTGTCACATTTTCTTGTATAGGCCACAACATCCTTGTGTAATGTTGGCCAATAGTACCCTATTGTAAGAATCTTCATTGCTATTCGTTTTGCTGCAAAATGTCCCCCACATGGTTCATCATGGAAAGCATGCAAGATATCATAAGTCTCATCTTCTCTTACACATCTTTGCATTATCTGATTAGATCCAGTATAAAACATACAATTTGCAATCCATGAAAAATTAAAACTTTTCTCTATTAACAACTTCTTTTCTTTTGGGGAAAAGTGATCTGGTATTTTGTTTGCTGCTAGATAATTGGCAATGTCTGCATACCATGGTGTATGTGCAACAATGGAGAACAAGTGTTCATCTGGAAACTTATCATCAATAACCTCATATTCAACAGGTGTAGCTAATTGAAGTCTTGATAAAAAGTCAGCTACAACATTAGCTCTTCCTAGTTTGTCAATTATTGTAATATCAAATTATTGTAACAGGAGCCATCGTGCCAATCTACCAGAAATGGCAAGTTTGTTCATCAGATACTTGATTGCTGCATGGTCAGTATGGACGAATATCTGATAACTTGTGACATAATGCCTAAATTTATTTAAAGCATACACTACTGCAAGCAATTCCTTTTCTGTGACAGTGTAATTGAGCTCAGGACCTTGAAGGTTTTTACTGATAAAATAAATAGCATGTTCAATTGAATGTTCTTTTTGACTTAAAATTGCTCCTATACCAAAATCAGATGCATCAGCATGTATGTGAAAATGAAAATTCTATTTTGGACCTTGAAGAACTGGGGCTTGAGTAAGCAAATCTTTTAGTTGCAGGAAGGATTTTTCACAGGCCTCTGTCCACTCAAATTGAGAATCCTTAGTTAACAAGGCATAAAGTGGGCTGGAAATTTTACTGAAATATTTTATAAACCTCCTATAATACCCTGCATGGCCAAGGAAACTTCTGACATCTTTTTGTTTTGCAAGAGTTTGTAAATTCTGAATTACTTCAATTTTAGCAGGGTCAACCTGAATTCTATTTTTTGAAATATGATGACCTAGAACAATACCTTCTTCCATCATTAGAAAACACTTTTCACTATTTAGAGACAAATTTTGTTCTCTTCACCTTTTCAATACCTTTTCTAAATTCACCAGTGCTTCTTCAAATGTGATTCCATAGGTAGTGAAATCATCCATATAAATCTCCATACATTCATGAGATATATCAGCAAATATACTAATTACTGCTCTCTGAAATGTTGCTGGCGCATTGCATAGACCAAAAGGAAAGACTAAATAAGCAAATGTTCCCCATGGACAGGTAAAAGTGGTCTTATCTTGATCCTTAAGGGCAATTTTTATCTAATTGTACCCACTGTAACCATCCAAAAAGGAAAAATATCTTTTGCTAGATAGTGAGTCTAGTACTTGGTCTACAAAAGGTAGTGGAAAGCAATCTTTTTTAGTGGCATTGTTTAATTCTCTGTAATCTGCACACACACTCTCCATTTTCCTCCTTTCTTGGGGACAATGACTACTGGAGAAACCCATTGACTGTCAGAGATTGGGTAAATAAAACCAGCATCAAACAACTTTTGAAGTTCATTTTTCACTATTTCTCTAAGTGTTGGATTTACTCTTCTTTGAGGTTGTATAACTAGTGAGCAATCCTCTTTGATATATATCCTATGAGTACAAACTCGAGGATCTATTCCTTGCATGTCCCCATATTCCCATGCAAAAGTTTTATGCTATTCTTGTAGCATTTTTAATAAGTCTTCCTGTTGAGATTGTGACAGCTTGCTATTCACATTCAAGCAATGACCTGGAGACAATTCTATCTGCTTCATGAGATTACTCATAGAATCTACAGGTGATGTTTGTACCTCTTGTGGAAGCAAATTATGAAAAATCGCTGGAAGTTTAGGCAGTGAACTCTCAGAATCTGGTTGCTATAGGAAATATTGAAGATGGCTACCACTTGGATCAAATGAACTACCCGTATCAGAATTAAACTGCAGAATTTGAAAAAGCAGAGCATCCTCACTCTGAAGTTGTGAGAATGGATCATTTTGAAGCATCATTAATTGAGCCAAGGAATTGGCTTCTTTAGTTTCTTCCTTCACGTCTGGCCAAACAAGTTGGGACAAATCTGGTTGAGGTCTAGTAGGCGAATACAAGGCCAATTTCTTTATGGACTGTCCATCAGAAATGGTCATATCTCCAGAATGACATCCTATAAAAGCATCAATAGTTGCTAACCATGGTCTACCAAGGATAACCGGATACCCTCCTAAAGTTTCCTTAACTGATAATATTGTGAAATCAGCAGGATACTCGCAAGATTCAAGAGTGACAATTACATCTTCTACCATCCCATCAGGTTTAACTGTGGAGCTATCTGCAAGCTGCAGAACTGTGGGTGTAGACCTAATATTTGAAATGTTCAAGGAGTCCATATTATGCTTTGTCATGACATTAATGGCAACACCTAAATCAATCAAAATATTTTTTACAACTTGGCCATTTATATGTATCTGCACTACAGGACTTCCAGGGTCAATATACTTTGGAATGACTACAATTCCCAACATTATATCAGCCAATTTTTTTAAGACATGAATTGTTTGGGGATCATTTTTCTTCCATCCAGGCTTCTTCAAACATGCTTCTTTAATAGCTTTTCAAAAAATGGGAACATCTTTAATAGCCTAAAATAAGGGAATTTGAATTTGTACATTCTTGAGCTGATCCAGGATGTCAAAAGTGGGTTCTTCCATGGATTTAAATGTAGTACTTTGCAACCTCTGAGGAAAAGGTGGGTTGTCTTTATTTTTCCAAGAAGGCTCTTTAGAAACTGTATCAGGTATAGGCATATGCTCAATAAGATCAGCAGGTGCAGTAGATTCTTCAAGGGGAGAATCTGGTATTTTAGTAATCATAGGTGGTTTAGGAGCAAGTAAAGTAGTTCCAGACCTCAAATAGATGTCATTAACATTTAAGGCATAAGCTTGATATTGGTTTGCTTCGGCAAGATACGTAGGCTGCTGTGGTTGCTGTTGTTGCTTATTATTAGGATTTGGCAAGGGCTGGGCAGGCATAGGCATTTGCTTTAGAGGGCCAAGATTTGTGGTAGCTGCTATAGGAGGTGGCATGAGGGCCTGAGGTTGTGGCTGTGGAAGCTACAGGAATCCAGAGGACTGGTTTTTCCATTGCTAAGGACCTCTCCATTGAGGATTTTGCTGCCAATTACCTGAAGGTGGGGTCCATTGTCCTTGTGGCTGCTACCAACCTCCTTGAGGAGATTGCCATTGCGAGTTCTGATAATTAGGCCAACTTGGTTGAGGTGGATTCCAGGGTGTTGGTGGTCCATATGCATGTTGCCATTGGTTATTATAGCCAGAATAAAGATTACCAAAAGTTAAAGGATCTTAAGGCATACCTTGTCTTTGGGCCCATGGTCTCCTTTGCACAATAAAGAACACTTGATCATCATCACCTTCTACTGGTTTGAAGTCAGTAGGTAGTTGCCTGGTTTCCAAATTAGCCACCATCTTGCATCTGCAGTCATGCTTCTTCTACCTGCAGTATGGACAGAACTCAGCCAAAACTACCTCAACTTCCTCATGTTTCTTCCGAGCTTGCATGGTGTCCAGTTGTGTAGCCATATTATTAATGATGTCCTGCTTGAAATCATACAACAAATTTGTTATCTCCATATGAGAAATTCCACCAGAAGAAGACTTCCCCACTGTAGCATGATGTCTTCGACCTTTTTTAACTATTGCTCGAGAATAGTTAAGACATATTTTCTTTATATCGTCCCAAGGCAGTGGGTTATATCACCTCCTCCCATCAGGTCCAGGGCATCTATATAGGCATCACTGATTCCCCTTAGAAAGAGTAGTTTCTACGAGTCCTCATTGAGAGTATGGTTCGAGTTCCTCTTTAGTGAAAAAAAATCTAGAAATATAATCTTCTAGACTTTCATCCTCCTTCTGCTGAATTCAGAATATGTCATCACCTTTGCTGGCACTCTTACAATATTCCTTATACTTTTCAAGGAATTTCATTTGCATGGCGGCCCAACTATCTACAACACCTCTTCCCAGACTCATGAACCATCTGAGAGCTCCTTCCTTCAAGGTGGAAGGAAATAACTTCAATTTATGAGCATCTGTGTTGTAGTCATAACTGCGACAAAGGACATCAAATTCAAACAGAAAAGTTTATGGGTCTTTCATAACTAGGCCATAAAACTTTGGAAGCAAGGAAGAGGGAATGTTTTTAAGATTGTCAATATCTCTATGAGGAACAATTGGAAACTCAAATGCAGGAGGTGGATTATTTGGTGGATTATTTGCCATGTTTGGTTGCTAGAATAACAAAGTGAATGGATTTTCCTCAGGTTCGTTGTCAGCTGGGTCAAATGGTAGTTCAATAAACAGGTTTTCAGGGAGGAACCTTCCCAATGCATCTCTTCTTCTTCTATGCATGCAATACGATATGAATAGTGGCTTGAAAGATTTTGAAAATTTTAAATAACAAACTAAACTAGAGCTAAAAATAACTTCTGACAAATTCCTAGCTGGATGCCATCCCCGGCAACGGTGCCAAAAATGGTCGTGCCCACAAAAGGATATGAAAATCATAGTAGAACCTTTCCTGGGAATTGGACATTTCGACAGGTGACTAACATCTCTCAGTGGATGTTCATTTACTTGTCAAACCAGGGGACGTATACTTTAAATGGCGCGGAAAAATATATGCACCAAGAATTAGTTTCAGTCAAATCTTAGCAGAAAACAAATACTAGAAAGGAATTCTATCTACGCCACAGGAAGGTAATGCAAAATTCTTTAACTCAACTATGATTTGATTAAAATAGAAACCATAACGACTACAACTGAAACACAAACCATGAACTGGCCTTATGCTGTAGGAACAGGCATAGGGATGGGTTCTCTATGCTGCAGGAGCAATATAAGACTGAGTTTGTATGAAAACTTCAAAGATGAGAGCTAACTAAAGATCAACAGGAAAGAACAACTAACTAACTAGCTACATATACTTACTAAGTGGGCCCCCTTAGCAAGCATCTACTGATTACATAGATGCTGAACTCAGAACTTCATCAAGCTTTATTCATGGAAATAAAATGGTATACATTGCTTTGTTGAAAATGGAAACTAACAACAAACTATGTCTCTTGTCAAACAGATTCTGCTTTTCATTATCATACTGATTCTTACATGATATCTGCTATCTTCTATCTTACTCTAACTATTGTCTCACTCGCGTAGGAGGAGAACTTTATTTTTAAATCAGGAGAGCAACTAACTAACTAACCCTATCAAATAAAGAAATGGAAGTAAAGTGTATCCCCGAATCAAGGAACAAACTTCATAAATGAATTTATGCGTTCAACCCGATCCAAAGAGAATCTAGCGCTCCACTCTTTCCACTTTGACTGTCATTAAAAATATTTCCCAAAGGTTTTGGTCAAAGAGTCTTCGTCGGAGCTTCCTCAAAGTCGTGCAGGAAATGAACTTTACTGCAAGGCCGAGATCAACTGCGCTTGACTCGATCATTCTTCAACAACCTATGAAACAAAATGTAATAGGTGCAAAAGAAAAGGTGTATGGTACATACACAATATCCGTTCATTAATCACACATTTAAATCTATTTCATCATTCAAAAATTGTATGCGATATACTAGTCATTTAGGAAGTCAACGGGGCAATAAATGTAATCAAGTCAACACAATAAGCTGCAGGAATATGAAAGTATTTTGCTACAGGATATCCTCATAAAAGGTTTCAACATAGTTTAAGTAGCCACAAAAAACAAAAGTAAAGATATTAAAAGTTCATCGTAATATCCAAACTTATGAACATATTTTAAGCTCATCAGAAACCTTGCAACATATGAAAAATAGAAGTGAAATGACATGCAAATGAAAAACAAACAAAATGAAAACATTAATATGAAGATAGAGTGAAAATGGAAGATGGAATCAATATGAAACCAAGTCCTTAGGTTTGATTTGGTGGCTAGTTGCACTTCCTCACCCTAGATTTCTTCATGATTCACCATAGGAATCCATCATCAACCCTTTTCAATGTTTAATCTTGACAAAAAAGAGTGAGCTTCAAGACCTGAAAAAACCCTAGTTTGTTGTCCTAAAACTTCAAATTTTGCTAATGAGACTTGTTGTGGAAGACTTGAATCTAGGAATTGCTCTTGAAAAATGACAAAAAGATGTGTGAAATGACTTAAAATGAGTATTTATAGGCAACAACACCTTATTTTCCCATTATTTAGACCAAAGAGGCCAACATTCACTAAAAATTCAAGTTAAATTAATCAAATTCCTACTCAAAATTGAATTTTCCCTCAAATGGGACTCATTTGCCACCCTTGGAAAATGGGTCCCACTAGAGGGGACTCATTCGCCCAAGGTGGTGAATGGATCCCACTACTAATTTTTGAAGGTGGGTTTTCGGGGTATGAGATAATTAAGTGTTGTTTGTCAGGTTTTATGTTATTTCTTAGGTAAAACGGGCCTCTATATCAAAATAATGGGTCTCAAGGGTCTGTAAATGTTGTTGTGAAGGCTAAATGGTGTGAAGGAACTCAAAATTTTGTCCAATTATGCATGAAATTATCTCTTTTCTCAAGAGGGTCCAATTTTCTATAGCACAATTAGCCCCCACTTTAGAACCTATTTGACTATATGTGTATATGTAAGATAAATGAATCTAAATGATGCACTTTATTATATAAAAGGATACTCATTCAAAAGAAAAGAGAAAAAAGCCCCCAGTGTAGTTATGTACACAACCATAGCATTAGAAACCACATCCTACAACACACATTCATTAATTTTCCATAAATCATTTTATGTAACTCTTAGGAATCCAATTTGAGGGTAGTTGTATGCTCCCCCTTGATTTTTCTTTCTTTACGAAGGTGGAATCAAGGTAGCAATCTAGCCACATCAAATAAGAAACATTGTATCATAGGGAATTTCCAAGTACCATGCCTCATGACGATAGACAAATGATGATGTTGGGTGTGGAATCATGATTTCAACACATAAAATAGTGTAAAAAATGGATTAACCTAGCTTCTATTATGGTGATTTGAAGAATATCTACATTATGAGTTTTTGAAAACATAATAACCTTATGCTAGTGCATAAAAGTAAAAAGACATGAAAAAGGACTAGAAGAAGGAAAAGAAAGTACCTTGTCAGTTACTATTCATTTTACCTTCGTGTAGCAGGAGAGTGAAGAGTGAGAGAAGAACATGCCGAGCAGACGAGATTACACACCTTTGTGGCTGGATGATCTTCATGAGCAGGTTTCACATGGTAAGCTAATTCTGCAACTTTTTCCTTGTGATTTTATAATAATTTAATGATTTTAATGCATGGATAGTTGAATTTAGGGTTCTTGGAAAAAAGTTTGCAAAGTGTCCCATTTATTTGGAGAGTGTCCCTTTTGTTCGCAAAGTGTCCCGTTTCTTTGTGAACTATCCTGTTTCTTTGTGAAATGTCCAAAAAGGGTTATAAAGTGTCAAGGCCATTTGAAAAGCACACTAGATTGAATTTAGCACACTTGCTTGATGAAATGTGTGAAAAATGAAGAAATTAGATGAAATTTAGAGCATTTTGTGATGATTTTGATAGATCCCTACCTAGTCGCAACACTAGCTAGGGGGAAGACAACTCACATTTTTGAGAGATCATGCACCAACCATATTAGTGGAAGAGGTAGAGCATTTACAATTAGTGGGTATATATTGGGAATATCTTATGCCACCTATGAGATACCATGACTCCATGCTTATGGCTTTGTGCGAGTGTTGGGATGTTGATACTTGTACCTTTCATATTCCCATTGAGGAAATGACTATCACTCTTGAGGATGTACACCGCATTCTCTCAGTTCCTATTCAGGGAGAGCAGGTACATTTTCGGGTGGATCGGTCATTCTGGGAGAAGAGATATATGCAATATTTTCTAGGTGGGCCTGTACATGATGAGTGAGTTAGAGAATGGATCAATCTTCCCATGCTAGTGTATTCATGAGCTCCTATGGCCAGAAGGATTATGATGCACATAGTGGCACTGGTTCTCAATCTAGATGGATGAGCAAGGGTATGTGCAGGATCATGATGGGCCAAAAAGTGGCAATGTGATGGGTATTTGTAGGGTATGTGGCTAACGACTTTTTTTTACCCAAAATTGATAAAATGAAAGGGTTTTTAAAGGAGATTCTCAGATTTCCACCAATATAAATTATGCTTTACTTTGAATTTAATAAATAATTATTATTCATTTTCTATTTGAATTATGACTAAAGTCTTGATTGATAGGCTGATTGAAAAACATCTATAGCTTTCAAATGGTATCACATTTTTTGAATCCAAAATATGCATCACATTCTATGCTTCGCATACTATAGGATTAGAAAAAAAAAATGAATTTCATGAAGTTTTGACCAAGTTAAGGTTCAGACATAGGAGTTTTTATATTTTTTAAATTTTTAATAAAATAATGATAATTATTTATTTACTTGGAAAAAATTACAAAAAAATATGCATCACATCTGGACATGAGTCCTC
The DNA here is from genome assembly GCA_007258455.2 of Sequoia sempervirens. Lineage (NCBI taxonomy): Eukaryota > Viridiplantae > Streptophyta > Pinopsida > Cupressales > Cupressaceae > Sequoia > Sequoia sempervirens. The sequence goes on along the minus strand of VDFB02000013.1, from coordinate 46,390,360 downwards.
TACTTATGTCTAAAATATTATAAAAAAATATATCATTTTATTGTGGTTAGGGTGGTCAGACAGACACATACTTCTTATTTTTTTCCCTAAAATTTAATTACTACTACATTGAAATTTCAAATTTTCACCAAATAGATTTTATTTAAAAAAAAAGAATCTAGTATTTTAGAAACTAAATTCAATTTTCTACAAATTCTATTCTTACATATTTTTGAAATAATATAGATAACTTATTCAATTTTTTATGTCAAATTGCCTAACTCTAATTTTTCTGAATTTTTTTCCACTTAAGGGCCTATTTTTTCCATGATGATCCTACACATTCCCGTAACACACTTGGATGGAGGACTAGTACACTTGATACAAGGGATGGATGAGTAGATGATAGTCTATTCTTAGGGCTACTGTATTTTAACAAACTTGTATTATGATCTTGGTCGGTTTGTGTTTCGAGAGATTGATTGTATTGTCCATTATACACTTCTACAGGTGTGGTGCCTTGAGCATATCATATGTACTAGGCTTGTCGAATTCCCTTGTGCTATAGTTTTAGGATATCCATGAGCATTTGGATATCCTTTGTGACACTTGTGGCAATATGGGGATTTACACTTTTGGAGGGTGAGATTTGACCGGTTGGAGGAGGAAAAAAACCTATGGAGACCTTATCTACTTACTCTACAGTGGCCAGATCCCATAGTACAATTATGAAGGATGTAGATGGATAGGTATCTAGCTAGGAGGCATGACTATGTTGTATGACCTTTCTATTACAAGTGAGTCATGCGATAGTTTGGACAAGTGCAGACACCACCAGGGGCATGCCTCTTCATTAGAAAATCAATGCAGAGTGCCTGAAGGCCAGGTGATACTATTCGGTTGACTATAGATCATGTTCATGAGAGTGATTGCGATGATTCAAATCACAACCAACCACTAGCATCCGACGTTGATGATGTTGGTAGCACAAAATAGCATGAGGAGTGGTGGTCATATGCACGACTAGCTCCTATATTCCCCATGGAATTCCCTATAGGTGATGCGGGACTAGCACCAAATGAGGGTGATGAGCCAGAGGAGAGAGTAGAGGAGGTATGGTATAGGCCAACATATGTTTTTGGTGATGTTATTAATGAGGAGTACAAGTTCGATGTTGATTGTGACTATGAGGAATAGGATGTAGGAGAGGATGACGAGGAGGAGGGGGATTATGAGGAGGATGATTACTACGAGGAGGAGCCACCCATGAGCGAGGGTGATGAGGTACCTATTGAGGATCGGTACAAGCATGGAGAGTCCTCACATACTTATAGGACAAAATCATGGGTAGTAGCTACAACAGACATCAACACCTAGAGTTAGAGAGAGGCTAGCACATCTTCAATGCTCCACAGAGAGGATGAGCTTGACATTCCTCAAGAATCTAGAGACATAGGTGATGATATTTGATTTTACACGTGTATTTTATTGATTTATGCTTTATATGTATATATCATGATGATGTGTTATTGATTATGTACATTATCTATCTTGTAGGAGTGAAGAGAGACTGGCAAGAGTTCTATCATTAGGATTCCACAGAGATAGTGCCTACATCCATCAATGAGGAGGAGATGGATCTTGACTACATTCCACCACCAATCATGGAGGAAGAGCCATAGTCACTTAGACCATTTGCAAGGTTATGAGTAGCATATGAGAGTGTGAGGAGGTTACTCTGTCAAGTTGAGAGTGCACTACAATCAATACAAACCTCAACAAGGGTGGAGATACTGCATGTAGAGCTAGCACAAACATGACAAGAGATGGATCAGATGGGAGAGGAGTAGCTTATTGTTGTTGGTCGAGTACAAGGTTTGGAGTATGCACTTAGACTTGAAAATTTACGATCATGGTCACACACAACTGTCTCATGACTTCCAGGGACTGTATCATGAGTGCCAGATCCCAAGGGGTCTAGCTCTCATAGATCACTATGACTTTGTATATCATATTGAGATGTATATAAAACTTTGATATATAAATAGACATGTGCATTTGGTGTTCTTATGATGTATCTCTTTGTGTGGATGTTTAAATGCAATGTGATTAATTAAATGACTTATGTTGAAAGTATTTAATTAATGTTAACATGATTTAATAAGATTGATTTGATTTGGTGTAAAACATATTTTAGTTTTAGTGTAGATACAATATTATTAATGAAATAAAATATGTTAAATTAAATACACTGATAAGGATCTAACTTAACACAACAGGAATGTGGATAGTATGAAGCCTAAAGCAATTATAAAATGAACTTAAATAATTACCTTAGTGTTCAAGAAAAAGAAAAAATTAGTTGTCAAGAACGAAGCAATGTGGAAGTTATTTAGAATAACATCAAATAACTTTAAACAACCTTGTTGTATCAATCATACTATTTAATGTGTTAGAGATAATACCTATGCAAATGCATGGAATTAATAGGTTCTTGAATGGGTGTTCTGTCAAGCTACATTAAGAGATAAGCACCAAACCTGTAATTGGTATCAACTATGTAAGGTCCCAACCAATTAGGGTTGAAATTGTCTTTATCTTCATTATCAACACTAGTATTGTGGTGATTTTCAATAAGAACAAAATCTCCCTTGTAAAATGACTGAGGGATGACATGAATGTTGTGTTTGCATTGTAATTGTTTGATGTGAGCTTGGAGATTTTCAAGAGTGTTAATGTGTTGTTCGTTGAGCATCTTGAGTTGATGTAATCGTTGATCATTATAAGTGTCATCGTCAATGAGATCTTGGAGACCAACTCATAAAGTATGAATTTCTAACTCCAAGGGCATAATCACATTAGTGCCATAAATAGGGTTATAAGGGGTATTTCCTATGGATGATTGAACATTAGTTCTATAAGCCCAAAGTGCATAAGATAGTTGCATATGCCAGTATTTATGATGCTTGGTGACAGTTTTCTTGAGGATTTGTTTGAGAAGCTTATTAGTATTTGTAGCCTGTCCATTGGATTGTGGATAATATGGTGTTGGAAAGTGATGTTGAATGTTGAGAGAATTTTCTGAACTTCGTTATTCTTAAATGGAGTTCCGTTGTTAGAAATAATTGCAAAAGGGAGCCCAAAGTGAGCCATTATGTGGTCTAAAATGAAATGAAAAATGGCTTCAGTAGTTGTAGAATGGAGGGAATAGCTTCCACCCATGTCATGAAATAGGTTGTTGCAGTTATGATAAACGTATGTCTAGCAGAAGATAGTGGTGAAATTTTTCCAATAAGATCCAACCGCCATACTGAAAATGGCCAAATGGGAACATTGGCATGGAGCTTAGTAGCAAGAGCATGGATCAAATTGCTATTTTCTTGGCATTTGTGACATTTTTTAACATAGGTGAAGCAATCCTTCTCCATATGTCTCCAATAATAACCCATACAAATAAGTTTTTGCACTAAAAAATGACCTCCAAAATGACCTCCACAAGCACCGACATGAGCCTGTTCGAGCGCTAAAGGGATTTTAAAATCTTTAAGACATCATTAAAGGATACCATTAAAAGATATTCTATACAATTTGTTTGCAAGGATGACATATTTAGCTGTGAGTCTATGTAAATTTTTTTGAGTATTCATTGTGCTAGGTTCGAGAATGGTACCATCTTTCAAGTAGTTGTATATTTTATCGTACCATTTGTAGGAAGCATCTTGAGTTATCACCAAAATGTATTCTAACAGAGTATTCATCGAAGGTTTCATGATGGGATGGATAACAAAGGTGAAGGTTGTGGAAGGATCGTGCGGGGATATAAGAGAAGCTGCACTCGCCATTGCATCCGTATGTTGATTATCTTTGCATGGGATATTATCAATGGTGAATGATTCAAAATTTTCTAATAATTTCATTATAAGATCCTTGTATTTTGATAATTTTTCATGTTTAGTTTGATATGTACCATTTATTTTTTTGATGACCAATTGTGAATCGCCAAAGATCTTGATATGTTTAGCATTTTTTGATAAAGCATCTTGCAAATAAAGTAGCTTGCAAACTTGCAATAATGCTCATACTTAGCTATCTTATTTGTGCATAGGAAATTTAATTGATAGGATAAGGGAATAGGTTTTCCATTGGGTGGAATTAGTACCACTCCAGCACTAGAACCTATTCTACACTTAGATCCATCAAAAAATAACTCCCATGGTTTAATGTCAGCGGTTAAGACATGATCATTAGGAAAGGAATCATGAGTAGGTAAAGCAAAAGGAGAATGAGCATCAGCTAAGTGATTGGTTAAGCCTTGGACTTTGATTGCTCTTTGTGAAACAAATTTAAGATCAAACTGAGTTAACAACATCACCCACTTAGCTAAGCGTTGGGAGAGATTTCTTTTGTTGAAAAGATATTTAAGAGGATCAAATTTGGTGATAACTTGTATTTCAACATTTAGTAAATAATGTTGCAACTTACTAGTAATGAATACAAGAGACAAAAATTGTTTTTCAATTTGTGTATATCATGTTTCATAATCAATTAAGGTTTAGCTAATGTAATAAATAGGGTGTTCTTTACCATGATCGTTGTGTTGACCCAACAATTATGCAAGAGCATGGATAGATGCAGTGATGTACAAGATAAATAGTCTATTTGGAACAACAGGTTATAAAACAGGTGGAGTGGCTAGGTATTCCTTTAGAATCTCAAAATCATGTTTACAATCCTCATCCCAATCAAAAGGTACACCCCTTTTAAGGAGATGTGTGAAAGGTAATGTGCGATTGGCTAAAGTTGCAACAAAATGACATATAGCTTGAATTTGACCTTGTAACATGCACAATTGAGAAATATTCCTAGGAGGTGGAATGTTATTGATTGCATTGATTTTCTTTGTGTCCACCTCAATTCCTTTGTGAGATATGAAAAACCCCAAAATTTTGCCACTATCTACGCCAAAGACACTTTTTTGGATTCAATCACATATTATATTTGCGTATTCATTTGAAGATTTTGTGAAGGACATTTAGATTGTCTTGATGTGATAGCGATTTAGCAAGGATATTGTTGACATAATCTTCAAATATATTTTTAATGTAATCATGAAATATTAATTTCATTGCACATTGATAAGTTGTGTTGGCATTCTTTATACCGAAAGGCATCACAACCCAACAAAATGTTCCCCAAACAGTTGTAAAGGTAGTTTTGTATTGGTCTTGAAGGTTAATAAGGATTTGATTATAACCAAAAAATCCATCCATGAATGACAACAAAGCATGTCCAACAATTGAATCCACAATCATGTCTATATTAGGAAGCATAAAATTGTCTTTTAAAGAGGCTTTATTCAAGTCTCAAAAATCCATGCATATCCTAATACAATTTTCGGGTTTTACAAATGTGACAATGTTTGATATCTAAGGAGAATAATCAATAGGTCTAATAAATCCTGCATCAACAAGTTTTTTGAGCTCCTCTTTAACATGGTAGCTATGTTAGGATGCATTTTTCTAATATTTTGACGAATGGGTTTAGCATTTTTAGCAAGGAAAATTTTATGCATCAAAATTTTTGGGTCAATTCCTAGCATATCAGAATATTTCCAAGATTTTTTTTTAGGAAAATCATTAAGTAAAATAGTAGTGTCTTCTTGTTCTTCATGATCAAGGAACTTCCCAATTTTAATAATTTTGTCATTATCATTAATTTCCATTGGCACATCAATTGTATCTCCTAAAGGGAGTGCATTAGATTTAGGACTTTTGCATTCATAGAATTCTTCAGTGATATCACTTACTATTTTCTTGGTAACAATCATGGAATGAGCACTATTTTTCATGAAAGTAAGTGAGGACACGTTATCATAAACATCTAATAGTCATTTCAAAGTCTCATTGCTATCGACATACATGCATGAAAGCGGTAAGGTTATATCAATAAATTTAGGATGTTTTATTGTGAGTTTGTGTTGTGGTTGATAGTTTATAGCATTAATGTTCAAAAATGGTCGTTGAGTAGCTTTGGTCATTTTAGAAAAAAAATATCCCAATCCGGTTTTTGTTTCTTGCATATTAGGTTCAATAGGGACATGAATACCTTGGTCATGTTTTCCACTGCCTTTTCCAGTATAGCCTAATTGTTTTACAAATGTATAGCCTTTTCCATAAAGTCTTTCCATTTCATGAGGAGTAGGTGGGGATTGATAATCTATCTCATCAATTTTTTTTGTGTATGTTGCATTGTCATCTAGATTATAGGAGATAGATGTTTGAGAAGATTGTTCAAAATTTTGAGTGGAGATGATTATTGGTTGTTCTTATTTCTCATCTTTTGTGTGAGTATGTATTCTCCCATAAATGAGGGTGTGAATTCTAAGGATTCCCAATTGTCACCAAATAATTTAGAAATTGATTCCTTATCTTGTTGTTCAATTTCAAGAGGATCGATATTGGATGTTGGAATTAATTTTTTCAAAAGAATTGTAACCCATTTTTCAAGGTGCAAGCAACTTTCAGGCTCGAGGTCTGTGCCAACTTGATAGATATGATTGTTATGGAAATATTTCATGATACGATGAAGGGTTGAAGGAACTGCATTCATCTCATGAATCCATGATCAGTCTAAAAGAAGATTATATGAAACATCATAAGGCATGACATGGATTAGAGTTTACAAAGTAATTATTCCAAGTGGTTGCTTTGTTGTATTGTCAAATCCTTGAATGGAGACAAAATCAAGTATTATTTGTGACCTTTCAATATCTAATTGATCAAGGAGAGTCACACTACACACATTAAGGGTAGAACCATTATCTATGAGAGTGTGTTTGATACCTATGCGATTGAATTGAGCAATTATCATAAAGGTGTCATTTTGTTTATGTAACTCTAAAGGAGGGAGCTCATGTTGATGGAAAGTAATCTTGAGATTCTATTTTTGGATGAGAGCTACCACATCATTCAGAGTGGTACAAGGAGGAACTGTGATTTTTTTTAAGGCTGTTTGAAGAATGTTGTGATAATTTGGTTAGTTTTGAAGCAAATACCAAAGGGAAATCTTGGCAGGAGTATTCTTTAATTGTTCAACAAGATGATACTCCTTTGTGTGTGGGTTATAGCAAGGAGCATTAGGTGGATTAGGTAAGGGTAAAGAAGGTGGGATTGGTTGTGGCGGTTGTGGGTTGTTTTGGGTGTTATATGTATGAGCAATAATATCATTACTAGATTGTTGTGACACATTGGTTTTAGGTGGGTAGAGGGTGTATTGGGGTCGGTTAGAGGGTTGAATTTTATGTGAGGATGGGTAAAGGATAATTTTAGGTTGGATTAAATTAACATCCTTAGTTTTATATGTCTCACAACAAGCCAGAGTGGATGATTTGGGTGAGATGAAGTTCGAAAGAGACTCATCTATCAAGTGAAAATAATCATGACTAAAAGGTTTGAGGGATAAATTATGGTGAATTGGTTTAAGGTGTTTAAGAAAAGCATTAGAGGTTTTAATGCTTGGTACCATGAAATGGTCACCACAAACCTTAGTGGATGGCTTATGGAAGATGAAGTCTAGTAGGGCTTGATCTAACAAAGAAAAGTCATCACAAGCGAAAGGTTTGAGGGGGATGTTATCATTAAGGGGTTTAGGTTTATCATTGTAAGCATTAGAGGATGAAGTGAGTGAGAAGAAGTCCTGAAGAACTTCATCTAACTCGTCAACATCATCACTACTAAAAGGCTTAGATGAGACAGTGTTTCTAATTTGAATCATGTTTTTGAAAGGATGGTTTGATGTTTCAACTTTTGTGTCTTTATGTATTGATGAATCAGATCTAAAAGAACTAGGAATGAAAATGGAAAAGGAAATTTTCAAAGTTCTAAAACTATCCATGAATTCCATGAAAAGAAGTGAAATTTATGCTAAGAAATAGAAACTAATGAACTGTAATAGAAAAGAAATTTTAAAAAACATAAAGATGAAATGAAATAAATTAAAATCTAGAAATTCTAATAAAAAACTATAGACGGGTTGATTCACCCAAGGTGGCGAATGAGTACTAGGGAAGGCTATGTCTTCATATTTTTCTTTTTTTTTTGTAGTTTTTTGAAGGTTATCAAGTCTGAACAATGAAAATACAAATTAAAAGTGTACAATTTTGGAATGATTCAATGAAAGAAGATGCAATAATGAACTCTAAATGATGCTTTCACTAATGCAATGCTTCAGAAAATGAAAAAACACAACAATATCCTAATAGAATATTGATGAAAATGAAATCTAAGATGCAAGATGCAATTGGAATTAGGAAGCTAATATGTTCAAAATTTGAGTTCACCAAAAGGAACCATAGATTTTTGGCACCTTGCACCTTTCTAGCTCTTCTAGGGTTTTTCACCTAAGAGGAGAGAGTTAGGGCCAAAAATGATAAGTGTTCATTCAAATTATGTTATGTGTGATGTTATCTAAGATAAATTAAGCGAACTAAATGAAATTAAGTGAATTATATGACTGAAAATGTATATAAAAACTAAGATTTTTTAAGCTATGTTTGAAAACATAGTGTTGTTTGCAAAAAGCTTGAAAGAATAAAAAAATGCAAATTAAACTAAACCAAAGGCTATTTTCAAAATGAGTGCACCTGGGAAAAAGGAGAAGGCTAGAAAACAAACTGGAGAATTGATGTTATCTGAATTTGAGCTGATTGGGACTCATTCGCCACCTTGGGTGAATCAGTCCAGTTTTAGGTTTTCTACATAGAAGTTATTTTCTGTCAATCATAAACTAGGGTCTGCATCTGACTCAAATTTTCATCTCAGAAGGGACTCATTCGCAATGCATGGTGAATTATTCCACTTTGGAATTTCTACAACTTCAAATTTTTGTTCTGCACCTTGACACCTACACAATAATTTATAATGGAAACCTGACTCGAGATCTCAAAACATTCTTACAAAATAGCTTAAAATTGTTTGTCTAATGGGGGATTTTCCTTTTTCAAACCCCTAGTTTTGTAATTAAACCTTGAATGGAGAAAATCTACATAAAACCATAGCCTTAAATGTGTTAAAGACTAGGAAGATCTGAAATATGACAAAAACCTTATTCTATTGTTCTAAAATAAGCAATGCAAGAATGATTTGTATGATGCAATATCTCAACCCTAGAAACCTTACAACATATGAAAAATGGAAGTGAAATGACATGCAAATGACAAACAAATAAAATTCAAACCTTAATCTGAAGATGAAGTGAAAATGGAAGATGGAATCAATATGAAACCAAGTCCTTAGGTGTGATTTGGTAGCTAGTTGCACTTCCTCACCCTAGATTTCTTCATGATTCACCATATGAATCCATAATCAACCCTTTGCAATGTTAAATCTTGACAAAAAGAGTGAGCTTCAAGACCTGTAAAAACCCTAGTTTGTTGTCCTAAACCTTCAACTTTTGCTAATGAGACTTGCTCTAGAAGACTTGACTCTAGGAATTGCTCTTGAAAAATGACAAAAATATGTGTGAATTGACTTAAAATGAGTATTTATAGGCAACAACATCTTATTTTCCCATTATTTAGACCTAAGAGGTCGACATTCACTAGAAATTCAAGTTAAATTTAAAATCATATTCTCACTTAAAATTTAATTTTCCCTCAAATGGGACTTATTTGCCACACTTGGTGAATGGGTCCCATGAGAGGGGAATCATTCACCCAAGGTGGAGAATGGGTCCCACTACTGATTTTTGAAGGTGGGTTTTCAGGGTCTGAGATAATTAAGTGTTGTTTGTCAAGTTTTATGTGATTTCTTAGGTAAAATGGGCCTCTAGATCAAAATAATGGGTTTGAGGGGCCTATCAATGTTGTTTTGAAGGGTAAATGGTGTGAAGGAACTCAAAAGTGGGTCCAATTATGTGTGAAATTTTCTCTTTTCTCAAGAGTGTCCAATTTTCTATGGCATAGTTTGTCCATATTATTTATAGACATGTAGATGATAGCACAGAGGATGATAGGAATTTTTTGAGGGAGTATCATTTTTATTTGAGTGATAATCGTTTACACTTGTTAGAGTTTATTGAATACTATTTCAATATATTTTATAGAAATTTAAGAGAAAGAGCAATCTAGATGATAGAACACCTCATATGGTCAGATAATTAATTGGATGGGGTAGTTCAAGAATGCTCTAATGTTCTATTAGTTAAGTAGGGTTCACAAGGAACTTAATGTCCAACATATATGGAGTTTTTTTGAAGTTGGGCATGGTAAAGGAGAACATTATGGAGCTAGTGTGTGTGTCAAAAGAATTCTTGCTAGAGAAAAATTTAAATTTGAGGATGTAGTAAAATTTAAAGATGCATGCCAGATCAAGTGGATTTGTGCAATACAAGAATCTTATCTACACCTAGCTCGAGTGAGTGCTCTATAGTTTGTCGATTCTTTTGGTTGGATTAAGAAAAAAACATTCTACCTAGAGTTGACTATGAGACAATCAGTGGATCCACTAAATCAAATTCATTTAAGTGTTTGACAAAAATCACATGGAATATTAGACAAGGGAGCTTGCATGTTTTCTTCATTCTTTTATCTTAGGAGATTGGGAAGAATATGAAAATACAAAATGGGTTGAAGAGTGGGAGCAAAGATCATTGACACCTGCACAAACACATGATCAATATGAAACAACTATTGAAGATAATGATCAAGTGTTTACATTTGAAGACTATGACTATTTTTCAGACCTTGTACAAGAAGGTAATTTAATTTAATTTATTTCATTTTATTTCACTTTATTAAGTTATTTTTTAATACTAAATTATTTATATGTATACGTGCAAGTTATTAAATCATTTTTTTTTTTGCAAGAGGTGTATGCTATTGTTGCACCTGAGGGGAATGAAGAGGAAATAGAACATTGGTTGGCTCATTTTATGGATACTAAACATAAGTTAATATCACCTTGAGAAGATGATGATTGCTATCATTATCCAACAAGTATGGTGATCCCCTTAATACATCCCCTTAAGCAAATTTTGATAACAAGTTTTTGATCCCCTTAAGAAAATTTTTAGAACAAGTCTTTGATCCCCTTAAGAAAATTTTGAGAACTTATTTGATGATGGTTATCCTATTTTCCAATAGGATCGGTGGTGGTTGTTGGCACTTGGCTGCCAAAAATACCTAATAAGGAAGAATGGTTTGCCTACATTTGAAGATTATGAAACACATAGAAAGATTATACACTATTTACATTTGGTGGTGGCAAAAAATACAAAACTAGATTGGTATCATGGAAGACCTACAAATAAAGTGTTATGAAAATTTTCTATGGAAGAGCATGAGACAATCATAGATGTGTTGCAAAAAAGAGAGGGTGTAGATGGTACAATAGAATAAGTAAATACAGGTAAATATAGTTTTAGTTTTATAGTGTCCTATTAAATAGATTAAATACATGTTTTGATATTGCTCAAGTGTGTTATTAGTTGAAATTGATTCAGTTTGTCCTTTTATAGATCCTTAAGCCATCATCACAAAAAGGAGAGTCCATGCAGATTCAACCTAGAAAATATGAAATACTTGGTACAAACAGTAATTATTAGTTAAATTATATTTAAATACATGTTTTGATTATATATTGATATTTCTTGTACATTAATAGTTAAAATTGATTTATTATCCTTTTTTGTATCCTTAAGCCATCATCACATTGATCTCATACTTTGAAACAAAATGGAGAGGATGTAGATTCAACCTCTACACATGTGTGGAATACTTTTAAATACAAGTATAGTTGTGCACATATAGATATTTTTATATAAATTAAAATATTTATGATTTGATGATTTAATTGATATTGTGTGTACCATTTTGATCTATCAGGTGGCATGAATGCCTACTACATTTTGGGCACAAGTTTCAGATGTTCTTTAGATGGCATAGCCAAAATTTGTAAACATTGTTTTGAGTTGACATATATGCACATACATACTTACACAATTAAACATTTTGTACAAATTACAAATACATGTACATATACAATTATACTCTATGTACTTTTATATATCAAAATCAATATTCTATATATTTTGTTTGTTAAATGTGCATGTTTTCCTACTTTGAAGCTTTATATTTGATTGTATAATCATTAAATATCATGTATAAATTATTGTTAAATCATTTATATCAATTGTGATTAAATATGAGACATGTACTTTGAAGTATTTCATCCCCTTAAGAATCCTATTAGGACATATCCTATATATTATATACTTAATTATTTCATTTGTTGTGATGAGTCACCCTACTTTGAAGCTTTAAATTTTATTGTATAATCACTAAACAACATGTATATTACTTCTTTTATCTCCTTAATATGTCATATTAGGACATATCTTAAATATTATACTTAATTATATCATTTTTTATGATGAGTCACCCAAAAGTATAATACTTGTTTATATCACTTAATATTTATACTTAATTATACTCTTGTTTGATCCCCTTAAGATGGTGTATTAGGACCCCTGAAGACATCCCCTTAAGATGTTGTATTAGGACCTATTAAGACATCCTATTAGGACCCCTTAAGACTTCCTATTATGACATGAATTAAATAAAGATTAACGCTATTAAAATTGTATAGAATGTGATTGTTATTATGATTCATCCTAAAGTCTAAGTTAATTATATCAATTCAATTAAATATGAGACATGTACTTTTAATAATTTCATCCCCTTAAGACGTCCATAGGTGAAGATGTTTGCTATTATTTGATTTGTATTTTGAAATCATTTGGTTTAGGTTGTTGCCAATTACATGGAAACTTATAGATTAACTTAGTTGTCTCTTTTGATAGAGGATGTGACTCCCATTCCAATAGACAATTCCAGAAGAAAGGGTGGACGTAGACGAAGGAGGTTGTAGTATTTTTGTTGGATGCTATTTATTTTTTTGACAATTTAGAAATTAGTGTTTTTGTGGAACATGAGGTCAAGAGGACTTGCATTTTGATTATTATTTATGTTTATACTATAGAATTTAGTAATTATTTTGTTCTCTAATCTTGTATGGTATTGTTTACTTCTTAAAATTTCATCTTTTGTGGTATATAAATGGATTTCTTTTGTTTGTAGATTATGATTTATTTTCTTATTTTATTAGATCTAACCTATGTATTAGGACCACTTTATACATCCTATTAGGATGTGAATTAAATTTTTATAGATCATGTATATCATGTATGGATCACTAAATTTGTAATTCATGTATATCATGTATGTCCTATCAATTACATATTAAAATTTCACAACAAATGCATAAATGTACATGTGTAAATTAAAATTAAACAATAATAAATTCCATTATTTATATTATATTAAGTGCATGAAACCAATATATCAAGTGCATGAAATAACTTGTCTAACAAAGTACTTGACCCATGAAATGAAGTCCAATAGAGTATAACCCATGAAGTAAAATCCATGAAACAATATATTAAGTCCATGAGAAAAAAAATATGTAGTCCATGAAATAATCAAATATAACCCATAAAGTCATGTTCAACTCATGTATCATCTCTATAATCAACAAACCTCTTCACACCATGCGGATTATGAGGATGGCCTAAAACAATATGTACAATAGAAAGATGAAATCAAATGTAAGATAATTAAAAATAATTTAATGATAATTTAATTTATAATTCATCATAAATTTAAATTACCATCATATATGTCTTTGGATGTTCTAGATGCTCTGGTGAACATGCACCAACCTCCAAATTCTCTAAATCAATCTACATATACAAGAGAAAGAAAATTTTAATTAGATGTAAGTCTACAATTAAAAATGATTTAATTCAATTTAATTTGTAATTTATCATATTTAAATTGTACCATAGCAGGTTGTGCACCCTCTACTTCAGGACCTATTTATACTTGCTCAATTACAAATTGTGTCTCATTCTATAAAAGAAAAAGAATTTAACATGTATGAGATCATATATATATTCAATTTGAAATTTAATTAAAGTTATTCAAAACATATAATTTGTATTTGAATTTAAATATAATCATAAATTTAAATTACCATGATATTTTGAGTCTACTCTGCATGTCCTCCTAGAGGTGTAACTATGACTAAGTCATGGCAGAAAGTTACACTAATAAAGTCCTACAAGATCAAATTTAAAGCATGTATACGTGAATTAGGTTAAAATATATATATTGAATTTTTCACATTTTGTGTAGAAATTTTTTTAAACCTAAAATTCAGAGGCCTCATGAGTAGCCATAACATCTAATGTTTTTCTGATGCCCATTCTCATTGTTGTATCAACCTAGACATACATATAGACATTTAACACTTATAATATTTCCAAGTGTACATGCACATTTGCTATATATTGAATTCAAAATTCATAATTGTAACTATAGTAATTTAAGTTAAACAATTTACAATATAAAAGTACCTACCCCTAATCTATGATGCTCGACAGTGGAGAAGCGCTCAACAACCCTTAAGTGGAATTGATGTGGAATTTGACTGACTCCCCGTAACCAACATAAATATTTAAAACATGTTCATGATTGAATTATAAATTTAAAAATCAAGTTAAAAAATTATCTCATTTATAATTTAAAAAATTGAAATAAAAATACTCCATAAGGTTTGCTGACTAGGACTGGTATCGACATATTTACTCACAGTGTAGATGATTGCCCCATCGTTAGTGTCATTTGTACACCAAACAGATTGATTGTTAAAATGTATTACAATTTTTTTTTTTATACATACATTCATTAAAATTCTTATAAATTGAACATGTAGATGCATATTTATACCTTTGTCGCATTGTCCTTAGGGTGATGGCCTACAGTAAGACATTCTACAACTAAATTGAGGCAACCAAATGATCCACTAGAATTTCCATGTCCACCTAAATGGTGTGTGTCTTGATCAGGCCCATAGCATAGTTTATGGCAACTAGTACATACATGTGGTCTTGACACCCACGGCATGGTCCGAGGACCAACTCCATAAACTCCTCCATCATCATGCTCTCTATGCTCCCTACCTGCTATCGCAGAAGCATGTTGATCAAGGTCTCTTGTGAGCGTACTGAGGGATCCTAATGTCGATACCACTACACATTGATGCATAGGTATGGGAATGGTAGGGCCAAGACAAGCAACAAGGGGTTGCACATGCATAGGGCATTGGGGATCAACCCTTTCCCCTAACCTCTATTGTGGCATGTCACCACCAACACCCTAAAATGATTAAAAATAAAAATAATTGGGATTTTCCCCATAAAAATCTCTGCATATAGTTTCTTGAAAAAATATAATGGTACCTCTAGATTAGTGTGTGGTGGACTGTCAAATACCATATACCATCAACCCCAAAAATATGCACTCATCTGTTGATGTATACACTACCTCATGGATATTCTATATTTATTGGAAGAATGGGTTATTGAGTATTAGGGTCGATAAAATAAGGGGATAGATGGGATTTTTTAAGTTTTATGTCTAAAATTTATTTATATGAGAGACCATCTACATAAAATTATCTCATCTACTCTCTTTCTCATCGATGCCTATCTAAATCAGAATCAATAGTCATAATGGCATCAACAATGTTTTGCATCGCAAATGCAAAACGTCTCACATGTGGTGGAATCAATGCTTCATTTTGTATAGTATTTATTTGGTTTTGAATGGATGCCACTTTTTCATTTATACGTGCTCGCAAGCAAGCCTCATCTGATCCAATAGGTTGTGGAGGTTGGATATGAGGTGGAGGGAGTGGAGGGGGAGGTGGAGGTTGTTGAGGTGTTGTATTGATAATATCAATAGTTTTTGTTTTGGATTTGATTGTGTTCTAGTTTTTTACATCAACATTTCATCACCTTTGCATGATCCATCATTAGGATGGTGAAAAAGGATGAAAAGTTTCTTTTTCTCTCCATCGAAGATCATGTGGAGTGTGATCAATATTGATGTAAACAAACTAATCAATCGAAAAAATGGTGTGGAAATCTTATTACATTAATATCATCAATGTTAAATTGATCCACGATATCAGATATAAGTCTTCACCTGCATCAAATTATACAAAATTAACATACAAACTTACAAAATTACAAGAAATAGATAAATTTGAAACATAAATGAAAATTTATTTAAATAGGATATGCATACATATACATACACATACATACATTGATTGAACTTGAGCATGTGCATAAAAATTTCAAAATTTAACATGTACATACATTTAAAATAAAAAATACGATGCATAATGCATGCATAAATCATTCAACTAAACTATGCGTACATACAAATTTCAAAATTTAAGATCTAGAACTATGTAATTTTAATACATGTACATACTAAAAATTAAACTTGAAACATCCACAAAGAGCTCATTTATGTCTAACACATACATATTACATTTTTCCAACATGAGAAATCATGATCTAGTAGATAGTCATAAAATATATACTATTATAAATTCATCATTATAAGTTCATAAATTCAACAAAATTCATAAATTCGTCACTAAAAATATCCATCCAACAAAAATCCTAAAATTCATCACCAAAAATATTCATCCAACCAAATTCATAAATTCATGACACAAAATATCCATCGAACCAAATTTATAAATTCATAACTATAAGATCATTGTCTTAATTTATATAGTGTTGTAGCTCTCTACTACATCTTTTCATTTCTTTGTGTTTTCCTTTTTAGAATTGGAAGTTCTCCTCTCCTCTAGCCTTCATCAATGCCCATCTAATATCCAATCCCTATCCCTAACAACATCAACAACATTTTGCATCCTATATGCAATCATCCTTAAAGGTGGTGTGATACATTCTTCATTTTGAATAATGTTGATTTGATCTTCAATGGTTCTAACATTGACATTGATTCGTGCTTGCAAGCTTGCACCATCGGTTTCAAGTGGTGGAGGTAGGGGTTATGAGCTGGAGTGGGTGGAGGTGGAGGTGAAGGCGGTGGAGATGGAGGGAATGGAGGTGGATTGCAAATATTATTGAATTGATCCATGTGATCTCTAAGATATAAGTGAACCTGCATTAGATTTGTAATTTCAAAATGTAAGGTACATGTTTAGGAAATACCCTTAAACCATTCAATATAAATGGCCTAACTGAATACAAATGATAAAATGTGTAAGCCTCATTTATGTCTAAGGAATTTTACTTGAATGAAAAAATAATTAACTATTAATATAGGAAAATTTATGAATGCTTTAGGGTTTAGAGCTAATAGGATGGCTTAAGGGGATCCATGTAGTAAGGTCCTAGGTCAAAATGATGGTTTAGAGTTTAGAGTTTAAGGTTTAGGGTAATAGGATGGCTTAAGGGGATCTATGTAGTAAGGTCCTAGAAAAAATTGACATGGCTTAAGGGAATAAAATTTGGTGGATTTTCCCAAGGCAACCAAATTTCAATTTAAGGTCCTAGGGAAAAAAGAATTCTTTAGGGTTTAGGGTTTAGGGAACTTAGGGTCAAGTTTGGGTGGCCCTTGGAATAATGGACTTTCAAGTTAGTGAAAAAAAAAAATCTCATGGAAGAGTTGGTTGAGATAGCTCTTGTTTTGACTGACCAACCTCTCATAAAATCTCATTCATATTATAATCTTGCTCAATCTTATTATTGTTAAATTTGGTTTCCTTGGGCAACTTTACCAAAAATTGAGAACTTATTTGATCCCCTTAAGAAATTTCATATTAGGACCCCTTAAGACATTGGTTTATGGTTTAGGGTGAGAGGATAGCTTAAGGGGATCTATGTAGTAAGGTCCTAGTAGAAAATGACATAGCTTTAGTGAATAAAATTTTGTGAAGTTTCCCAAGGAAACTAAATTTCATTAAGGGCCTAGGAAAAAATTATGGCTTTAGGGTGTAGGGAACTTAGGTTGAAGTTTGGGTGGCCCTTGGAATAATGGACTTGTAAGTTAGTGAACAACATTTTCTTGTGGAATAGTTGATTGAGTTATCTCTTGTTTCGATTGACCAACCTCTCATGAAATCTCATTCATATTATAATCTTGCATGATCTTATTATTGTTAAATTTCAAGGTTTCCTTGGGAAACTTCACCAATTTTTGAGAACTTCTTTGAGCCCCTTAAGAAATGTCATATTAGGACCCCTTAAGACGTCAGTTTACGGTTTAGGGTAATAGACTGACTAGTTTATGAATATTTTGATTTTATGAATAAACTGCCTATTCCCATAATAGAAACACATAATTATGTATTATTAAGATTGAGTTTGATGTATAATTTAACTTGATATTTTTTTAATTTAATATAAGATTATTTTATTTAACATTTTTTCCATTAATATTAATTGTGTATGAAGTTTAATATACTATGATAAAGTTGAATATTTCCCACTTAAATGAATTTTATGATATAAAATTAGTTAATGTTGAATATTATTTTATTTTGGATTGTTTGGAATGGAAAGAACCTAAAAGAAAGAAAATAAAAATATTTATATTGTTTTAGTGTCTAGGTAACTAGTGCAAATTGAGATTTTAGAGTAAACTAGAAGCCTAATTAACAACTAATTGACTAGAATGAGAGTAAAGATTGTCAAAATACAAGAAACAACACATGCAAACATGAAATTGAAACAAGTCATGACTAAGAGAGATCTAAACATAAAATAGAAATGAATGCACATATTATCTAATTAAGTGACAATTGGAAATGGATTACATACAAGGATTTAGGAATTTGCTAACTAAATTTGCAAAAAAACATTGAAAATTTATCAATTGTAACAATCCACTAGTCCCACAAGTAAATTTTAACATATTGTTTTCTATTCTAATTATATCTATGTTCATAACATTTAATTGATTGTGTCTCTTGATGAATACACATTTAAATGTATAATATTTTTCAAATCCTATATTTCATTTTCAATATCAAGGACCCTAATTTACTATGTATTGAAACCTAAATCTATCGAATAATTTATTCCATAGGCATGCCTACATACTTATCTCCATATAATGCAAATGAAATTTAAAACATTTAAGCAATGCAAATCAATTTTTTCCATTATCAAATATTCTTGAGCTTGAAATCAAGGTTTTCATTTGAATGCAAAATTTATTATTTTATTTCAATTTAGGGTTTTCGCAAAACTTTTTGTTTGGATTCAATTTAGGGTTTGAAGAAAAAAAATAGGGTTTTCAATGCAATTTTATTTTTGTTTAATTTCAAATTAGGGTTTTTAATTCAATTTTTTTCTTTTCATTTCAAATTGGGGTTTTTAATGATTTTTTTTGTTTCATTTCAAATTAGGGTTTTCAATGCAAATTCTTTTGTTTCATTTCAAATTAGGGTTTTAAATGCAATTTTTTTAGTTTCATTTCAAATTAGTGTTTTCAAATGATTTCTTTTTGTTTTCTTTCAATTTAGGGTTTTCAAATGCAATTCTTTTTGTTTGATTAAACAATTTAGGTTTCGAAAGCTAAATTTTGTTCTTAAGATACAATTTAAGGATGATATTTTTATTTCTAGAGGGTTTCATTTCATTTTTTGTAGATTAGTTCTACAATTATCACTTCTTCTATTACAGGTTAAAAAATACATAAAAAGCTAAATAAATAGAAGAAGAACATGCTAAAACCTACTTTTGTATTACAAAATTAAAAAAAATGAAAAAACAAAAAGTTTGGGTGTGGAGGTGTACCTGGAGGTCACTGTCGTCGCGTATCTCTATGCTAAATTAGGATCTTGAACTTTGCTAATAACAAAGTTTCACTTTAAAAAAAAAAATACCACCTGAAAACAAGATCCTATTTTTTTACAAAACAGGATCTGATTTGTATAAATTAGGATCCCATTTTGTAAAGATCAAGATCCCATTTCTTGTCTATTGGTTAGGGACCCATTAATAAATAGGATCTCAATTTTTAAATAATGAGATCCTTTTTAGAATTTAGGCTTAGGATCCTAAGGCTAAATGAGATCCCGTTTTCTAAAAGTTGGACTCCATTTTTTAAGAATTGGGATCTCATTTTTGGCTAGCCAATTTCCTTTTTCGGCTAAGGAAAAAAGTTCCATGTTTCATGGACTCAACTTCTTGCACTTACCCCAACATTGTAAATAAAAACACAACAAATACTCATAAATTTTAACACCTGAAAGCAGTGATGAGTTCACTTTAAGCACCAAATGAAATGTTGATTTGCCTTGTTCAATTTTAAACCCAAAATATGATGATGAAATGAGAGTTTAATTTCATTTCCAATTGAGAATTCATTTTAAACCCAAATGAAATTTAGTGAGTCCTAGAGAAGAAAGTAAAAAGGCAATAGAACTTGGGTTATAATTTCCCCAAAGTGTCAAACGCTTGTTACAATCATAAAATATTAAGAAGAGGATGCTTTCTTCACTATAGCTTCATTTTGTCCAACCTCCAAAACCCTGTTAGTCTAACAACCAGAACAATGGTAGAAGTGCGTTAGTTTTCTGGTAAATCGAGAAAATTAAGCACATGCTGAAAAAAGATCATAAAAATTCTTACCCGAATTTTGCATCACTATTTGTGATAGAATCACTTTGGTGAAAATGGTTGTCCCTCTATAGAAAGAATAGAGAGCATGATAGCGTCACAATTTTTTCAGGCATCATTGTTTAAAAATCTTCAATACCTCTTGCAGACATGCAAAATAAGCATTATGCATTTAATTAAATTCATATTCATCCATTCATCAAATAAATCAAGTTCATTAAATCCATTCATCAAATAAATCAAGTCTATTTGATTTATTTCTAAGGTCATCCATTTGAATTGAATAATCAACTTTATTTAATTTAAGCCTATCATTATCCCTCTTTGATTAAATAAATCAAATCTTTATTTAATTAAATCTAAAAACATTTTTCATCTCCTTTTTGATTTAGTTTAATCTTTAAATCTAAAGAAAAATGGTCAAATCACCTAAATCCCTCACTAAATTAATCTAATCCTAATTAATTTAATTTAACTCATGTCACATTCTCTAGATTTTCCCACTTGCACAAATAAAGGATTTTAATTAATTTATTATATCCTCATTTTCCCTCAACAAGGCATCTTTGGAGAATATTCCCTCAAGTTTGAATTCAAAACAAGTTGACTTGTCCCTTCCAAAATGGCATTAACTCCCCTCTTACATGTCCCCCACTTGGAATTTAAGTCCCCTTTTCTCCCTCCAACAAGCCACATTTGAAATTTGAAAAGGCCAACTAATCTCATTTATTGGCACATTGACCAAAACTTGCACATCCTCCATGCACTCGCATTTGGACAAGTGGCTCCTTCCTATTGGATAAATCTTTGTCCCACATTGATCTCTTTTGGGAATTCTTCCAACTTGATATTCTATAAATTGGAGGTCTCATTCCTCATTTTAGCATCCACAATTTATGCAAAGTTACTCTCTTCACATTGACAGTTGATTTTGTCCACTCCATCTTCAAGGTATTTCATCATTTTCTTGTCAAAGGTTGGGAAAGGGTCACTTTTCACAACAAAGTGACACTAATCTACTATGAGATAGGTATGCATTTGTGCTTCTTTTATGCTTTCAATTAGTTTATTTGGTCATTTTGTTTGAGAAGTATTATGCATTATTTCATAGGAGCATTTAGTGAGTTTGCATGAACTAACCCATGCTATGGAGTTTAAGCTTTGTGTAGATTTGTAGGGTGCTCACACCTCTATATTATATTAGTATCACAATTTATTTAATCAGTGTTGGTGCATTTAATTTGCATCACCATTTGAAATCGAGATAGTGTTGCTATATAGTGATGTCCTATAAAGTGCATCATTAACGTAATTGATTTGGGCATTCTTTGTGTGATCCCATAATAGTGGTTTACAATTTTGGCCAAAGTGGACATTGAAATTGTGTGCACGCTAAATCTTCACATTAAGCACCTATAGCGGCTAAACTATGAGGGAATTTGAAGATATGGTGAAAACAAGTCTCATCATATTTTGTTTTGTAAATTCTATTTTTTTTTTTTTTCAAGTAAACTTTGGAATCAAAATTGCACTTATTTTTCCATGAAAATAGATTTTTTCAGAAAACAACATTTTAGAAAGTGACACACATTATAACGCACATAACTTTGTTTCCATGAAGGATAAAATTTTTAATTCTTTCCCCAGATTTGTAACTCTGATATCTAGTGCTTCCACTTGGTTAAGATAGTTTTTATTGAATATTTTTTCTTTAATCATGTTTCAAAGTCAAGCCAATTACAATTCATACATAACACGACCGTATAATGCATAACTTTTTTTGTATGTATTGAAATTCAATTTTTTTTTCTTTGTTGGATCAAGGACTTCAATATCTAGTGCTCATATTTTTCAATTTTTTTTTTTGATAATCTTCTATTTTTCCACATGTGAAGAACAAAGAAATTCATTTTTGATGAAAAACCTATGTTTAATGAAACTTAAAAAACAAATACATAACAAAACCAAAACATATTAAAATTATATTCATTGGATAGCTTGTTCTAAGGAATACCATAATCATTTGAAATAAATTTTAAATGAATTCATTTGATCCACCAAAATCTAAATCAAAAGTGATTTTTTATCAGCATTTTGATAGGTGTAAAGGAGACGCATTTATAGGTACGGTTTAAAACTAGCGAGGTTCTATCCAAGGGGGTTTGATCTAAGGTGATTTGATCAAACCATCTTCAATTGGAATCCTTAAAATGGGAAAACTTTTGGGCTTAAATCATTATATTTTCTAAAAATATGTGATTTCAGCTAAAAAGTCGTTCCTCTAGGGGTGTAAACCACTATTATGACAACACCATGCTATTTCATGCAAAATCAAAGCGAACAAGAATTAAAGATAGAAATTGGTTAAATTATTAGTTTTCCCTCCTAGTGCCAAATTGTTGACTGAGGATACTAGTATGGGTTGATTACACTTGACCCAAGATGAATCTAAGCATAACATAGCCACTAATACTTAATCTTCAAACAAGATCATTCAAATTAAAGATAAGCTAAACATTAAGTGAAATGAAGCATTCTAAATATAAAAACATCAAATGTCTATTCTACCCTATTTGAAACTTATCCTATTTTGAAATTAGTGTCATGTTGATGTGAAACGATGACCCTTTCCCAATCATGTGACCACTGAGCTTGTTTCAATCGATTCTATTGAAGAGAATCAATGAAACCATTGTGATAAATGGATAAAAACATGATTTATGCTAATTTGAACATGATGTACATCAGAATAAGCTAAATTAACATAATTTTATGCTAAAAATGATCTAAGTATGCAAAATATAAGCTAATCTAAGTGATTTTTAAGCTAAAATATTCAAAAGCTAATTTATAAACAAGCTAAGATAGATGCATGGAAGCCATTAATGGAAGCTTAAAACTAATATGCAGCAAATAATGAACTAAAATATGCTAAATGTGAGCAAGTTGTGAGTGTGAGTGTGAGTAAAGTCAATAGCATAATTTTTCAATTGAAAGATGGATCCATTTATCTCCAAATGGTGTTCTATTTATAGGAGAACAAATGAGAAATGAAGGGGTGAGATTGAAAAGATAAATTAATAGTGAAGGATGGAGGAAATAGGAGGCATGGATCATAGATTCTCATCAATGGATGAGAATGCAAGATGAGATTTAATCAAGGGTTCCCATTTGTTCCAAACAAACACACTTTTGACCTGCACACATAAGTCACAAGGTAACCTGCCCAAGAAGTAACAAGTTTAGCTTGCTCAAGAAGCCAAGTGAGAATATCCATTTTTCAAATGATTGAAGGAGAGAGAATATTCTTTTGGAATATTCTCATGGGTGAGGAAAAAATGTATTTTGCAAATTATAAAAAAGGTTTAATTGTGCAAAAAAAAGGGGTAAGGAATATTCCCCTTTTCGAGGAGAATTAGATTAATTGTTAATTAAACAAAGTTTAATCATATAATTAGGGGTTTTGGAGGGATAAAGTGATTTTCATTAGCTTAAATGATTTAATGAAATGGGGAAAGGTGAAATGACATTTAATTAAATAACTTAGGGTTATTTATTTAAATAGGATGACTTGGGGAATTAAATTAAATACTTTGATTTATTTAATTTAATGAGATGAAGCATTAGCATGAAAGGGGGTGAATTAACCCGTTTTGATGTGATAGGTTAATAGAAGAAAAAAATTCAATTAATTAATTATCTAGGCTAATTCAATCAACTAAATGGAAATAGGATGGGCTTCAAGAGGAAATGATGTTAGTATACTTGATTTGAGTGTATGATATCATTTAGGACATTTTTTAGTGTCTATAGGTACCATAGGAAAGTAAAGTGTGTTATGCAAGGTGGCCATATAATGAATATTGTAAATGAAAAATAGTGTAAGGTACATTCAAAGGAGTTTTTATTAGTTCATGCGAGGTCTTAACTTGGGGAAAATCATGCCTAATGTCTATAAGAGAGGACCAATCAAAGAATAGAAGATTCACAACTTAGGGGATGTAGTGTGTCACATCAAGCCACTACGAGGAATATAATATGCTAAGAGAAATCATGCTCTTGTGGGACATCACACCTAGTGTCACCAAAAAGCATGAGATGCATCACACTTTAAGTAAAAATACTACACAATGAAACATGAAATGTAAAAGAATAATGCCAATCTATGCCCCCACTTTGAATAAATTCCTAAACACCATGTTGTGAGCAATTACTTTAAAGTAGAAAATGATAAATGCTAACAATAAAGAAGACATGAGAGCTTATTTGGAAATCTAGGCTATGCCAAGCCACATGTTTCCAAATGAAGTTATGTCATGAAAAGGGAAATGGTTACCCCCAAAATGTATAACTCAGTACATCACATGTGAGCCAACTTAAGTCATGTTGCCCACATCCCAAGCTTGCTCTTATATGTGCGTGAAAGGAAGTCAACTAGCCAAAAGAGATAATGACAAATGACATACAAGGACACAACCACTTAACCTCTTTCCCTCACTTAGTGCAGGACAAGGATGAGCCAAGATGATTTATGAGAAACATGTTAGAGTGAAAATTAATATCAATTAGATAAATTAGTTTCCCCAACATATGTAAGAGCACCACACTCCTTAAGATGTTGAATTTTATCACTTGAAGCCTTACACTCATTAGTAGAAAGACCATGAACTATATGATAAACACAAAATGAATTCTTGTTCACCAAATGTAACGATGGAAATAGGGGGCCCAACTTTTAGGAGATGAAGCATAATGAGGGGGTTTCCTATTTCACTATTATTACATTCAAGGAAACCCTAGAGATCTCAATCCAATGATAGAATGAGGGAAAGAGATATGCAATAGGGATGTTGTAGAGTATGATTAAAGACAATTAAATGGTTCACCATGAAGTTGGGGGCTTGGAAAGACAGTAAATGTAAATTACATGCAAAGTACCATGCAAAACCTAACTAAATGACCTAGGAAATGAAACTGAAATGCAGAATAAAAGATTGAGAAAGTACAGAAGTGCACTTAGAAGAAGGATGAGGTTAGAACAAGCTTCAAACCTTCTAATCTTGTTGTTTAATGTCCATTGGGACTCATACACCATTCTAGGCATATCAATCCTAGACTAGGGTTTTTGGGTGGAAACAAGAGGGTATTTGCAGGATCATCATGGAAAAAATAGGCCC